>CM077147.1:153317567-153845345 GCA_039583875.1 Platanthera guangdongensis | reverse complement strand
GTTGAAAATTTTTTTTTAATTATTATTAAATAATGAAATTTTTTTTTTTTTTAAGTTTTGATTTTTGCATTTTTTGTATATATATATTTTTTTTTGTTAAGTACTGAATATAAAAGTGCAGAATAGGAAACACCCCCATACTTAAAAAAACATTGTCCCCAATGTTGCAATCTAAGTATGCGGAACAGATAATATACAAAAGATAATAAGTACAAAAAGGAAAAAGGGAGGGTAGGAGCTTCCCTAAGACGAGCGCGGGAGGCCCAGGTTGGAACCCTGCATTATTTAAGAAGAAAAAGCAAAAAGATAACAGAAAAAATAAGAAAGATAAACTCGGCCTAAAGATCTGCGGGCGGTAGGGGGGCGATGTGCGTGGGGAGTCGGAGGTAGCTAAGGCCTTAGCGACCACTACGTGATAAAAATGGATCCCCTAGCGCGCCTAAAAATATTTTTTTTGTTAATTTTTTTTTCATTTTGGATTTTTAGTTTTTTTTTTTTTTTTTAGTTTAGTTTTTTTTTTGGTTTATAAGTTTTTTTCAAATTTTAATTTTTAAGGTTTTTCAAATTTTTTTTTTTTGTTTGAGTTTTTCAATTTTTTTTGTTTTATAAAATTTGTAAATATATATATTTAATTTTTATTATTATTATATTGGCCATATTTATATATATATAAAAATATAGGTAAAATTAATTGATTTCCAGGGTTTAAAATAACGAACCGAAAATTCCCCGGCAACGGCGCCAAAAACTTGATGGTTAAAACTCCAAAATTATTGCGGTCACGCGGCGACCCTGCGGTTTTATTTGAGAAAAAGGCGAAGGAAGAGATTTATTTTAAGAAAACGGGTCGCGCGTATTTATTTATTTATTTTGGATATAAAAAGGTTTAGAAATCGAGTTTTAACGAAAGGGAGGCAAGTGCACCTATTCGTGAGTAGTACAGGATATTCGGGTGGAATATCGAGATCGTATTGTTCTCGGGTCCCGTTCGATATTTCTACTCTTCCTGGACGGGGACTATTATTTTACGATAATTATCTTGTCGGGATATTTTATATATAATAAATGCAGAAAATGACAGAAAGAAAAATGAAAGCATGAAGGTGGTGCCGATGAAGAGCTTAGCTCGATGGCACCGAAAAAACAATTGAAATAAAATAGACTTTAAATAAAAAGAGCTCCTAAATTTCTAATTAATTAAGGCGGAGACTTGGCCGTGGAGGTTCCACTAAAATGAGCTCACCTAGCTATAGGCTATCGCTCACCTGAACGCTAAGACTATTCGACCGGGCTCTCGTCCGACGAAGGATTCCTCTTAACGCCCGCATTACGCTAAGAACCCCGCTATTGGGTGGGGAACCCAATCCGGTAGAGTTGGCGCGCCTCCTCTCTCGAGGTTAGTGCGGAACTCTCTTTACCAAGGGGTGATCTGTCCATACGCACGGCCTCCGGCGAGCGTATGGAAACGGAAATAGGACCCACACATCGATATGCAGTCCTACGCGTCGTTAACCCCGGGCAAACCTTAAGTACTTTTAATTAATTAGAAAAATTAGACCTTTAGTTATTTAAGCTATTTTATCTGTCCAATGCTCTTCGATGACGAGGGCTAAGAATGATTAGCCACTCATCGGAATGGGGACGGCTTGCTGGGAAAAGCAGAAAATAAAGCAGTAAAGAAAGCAGGAAATGAAAGCAGTAAAATGAAAGCAGGAAAATAAAGCAGAAAATTGCAAGTACCTACTCAAACGAGTAGGACTAAAGAAAGCAGTAAATTGCGAGTCCCGGCGCAACTGCGTGGGCGGGAGAAATGAAAGCAGTAAAACGCACACACGCAAGTCCTACTCAAATGAGTAGGAGAAAATAAATACTGGTCCTACTCACCGAGTAGGACAAAATAATGCAACGCACGCACACTCTCTCTCGACATAAATGAAAACACACGCACTCTACTGAAAGAAATCCAGCCATTAAACTCAAGTGAGTAGGCGGAAAAAAAAGGAAAACTACAAAACTCACGCACTCTACAGAAAGTAAAATAAGCAGGCGCCATTTAACTCTTAACGAGTAGGCGGAAATAAATGCGCACACACACATGAGCGAAAAAAATTAGAAAACTAAGTACCGAAGAATTAAAACAACTGCATTTCTACCGCTAGAATGCGTAGTAGAAATGCATTAAAAAGCTAAAATAAAAAATAAACGGAGCAAAAGAGTTTGCAAATAAACGCAAAATGAAAATGCTCGAAAAATAAAAACGAATACATTTCTACCGCTAGAATGCGCGTAGAAATGCATAAAAAGAGAACGAAAAAATTAAAGGACAAAAGTTTAAAACGAAAAAATCGAAGTGCACGAAAAAATTAAAACGACTATATTATCATTCCTATAACTCCGTAAAACTGATTAAAAAGTGAAAATAAACTGAAAATAATGAAAAGGTTTTACATCCTAAAAAGAAAATCTAACTTAAAAGAAATGAAAATCACTTTGAATCAATTTTACGGGGTTATAACAATGAGATAGAAAGCTATAAAACCTAAGTTAAAACACTACGTAAGAAAATGAAAACATAAAAGTAAATAAACTATACTCATTACACTCACACACGCCTATAAAGAAGAACAGAAACTAAGTTAAAACAAAAATAAATAAGATTGTATAAGGAAGAGGTGCATGAATCCATTCCAAAGCCATAAGAAGAGAAAAAGAAATATTTTTTATTAAGTAAAAACACCGTTACAAAGGAACGAAAATAAAATAAGTAGAGGGGGAGAAATATCCCTTACATAGACCTTAGAAGCAATCCAGCAGCATAACTCCTATACAAAATGGTTCAAAAAAAAGAACAGAATTTCAGAGCAGAACCTCTGAATTTATAGAAAAAATTTTCATGAGTCACGCCCTTGGTCACGGGCGTGACAGGGGGCGTGACAGTACTATTTGGAAGGCGGCCGGCGATTTGACTGGGAAAGTTGACTTCAGGCTGGACACGTGGCGGTCTCGCAGTGGTCACGCCCTTGGTCACGGGCGTGACAGGGGGCGTGACAGTACGGTGGATCTGGGCGCGGTGGCGCGCGAAAGTCTTCGGGCAGGTCTTGTCGAGCTAGCTGGAAAGGTCACGCCCCAGGTCACGGGCGTGACTCTGGGCGTGTCGGCTGGTGTCGACACTCGACGAATGTCGAGATGAAATCGTCGAGTGGAGTGTCACGGGCTTGGGTCACGGGCGTGACTCGGGTGACACGGGCGTGACCCCGGGCGTGTCAGGCTTTGCCACTTCAAATTTTTGCTGATTTCACGGTTTTTGACGTGTCACGCCCTGGTCACGGGCGTGACCAATATGTCACGGGCGTGACATGTCAATTTTTTGGCAGATTTTCATTTTTTCCTGAAAAATAAAATAAAATAAGTTAGTATAATATTTACAAAATAGGAGCATTTTATTGAATAAAAATAAGTAAAAACGACAAAAAGAAAGGAAAACGACTAAATTAATGTACAGAAAAATAGGTATATTTACAATTCATCAAATACCCCCATACTTAAGCTTTTGCTATTCCAGAGCAAAAGTTGGAGATGAACTTATAAGGAATAAAGAAATCCTAAGTTTAGCTACCGCTTGACTTAATTAAAAGGAAGATCAAAATAAACATCCGGGGTTAAAGAATTAAATCCTAATTATGAAATGTTATGAATAGAGGAAGAGTTTTCAAAAAGACTTCTAGAAAAAATAAAATAGAAAGCAAAAAATTATTTTTTTAGTTTAACAAAGATGGATTGGATTTATAAAAAAAACTTTGCTTAAAGAAGTTAAAGGAAATAATGCAATTAAAGTTATGCTCTCAAAAAAATTTAAAATTAATTTAGAATCATTGAAATGAGATAAGTGGTTTGGTGGTTTATGAAGAAGGCTTGAATATTGAGGCGAGGTAATTTTTTCTCGAACCTCCAATTTTTTTCTTTTTGGATAGTTAGGAAAACGAAATCTTATTTTCCTAAACACATAATAATTTTTTTCTTTCTTCATAAGAAATAAATAACCAAATGTATATTTGTAGGAGTAATGAATTTTATCCTCTTACTCCATATATAATCTTTTAAATTATTGGGTGCCTATGTTTACGGAACGAAATCTTATCTCATTGACATAGGATCTTTAAGGGATAGGGGGGAATCATGTCAATTAAGACACGAAAAAAATGGAAGTGGGTTTAGTTTTTCAAAAATAAAACTAGCTTTTAATCAAAAAATTTTGAGAGCAACCTTTTTAAAATGAACGTTCCAATGTTTCTAAAAGCATGAAGTGAAAATAATTGAAATCCATGGATGTTATTTTCTAACATAAAAAACGAGCTTCTATTTATAAAATTAGAAGTGGTGGTGAAAAACAAGTTCCCTATTATAAGGGAAAAAACATAAAAAAATCTTTAAATCTTAACCCCAGACACTTAAATCTATCGAACTTTAATTAATAAACGAATAGTAAGCAAAGAATAACTAAAATTCGCATATAAATTAACTCGAAACTAGATTTGTGGAAAGTAAAAAGAGTTAAGATATGGTGTATTCGAATTATTTTGTTACATAATTTAACAAAACACATTTTTTTTGGAATTTTAGAGTTTTTATCATTTTTTTGTGTTTTAATTATTATCTTTTTAGGATTTTTTGATTTTTTATCTTTTAGGGTTTTTGGGTTTTTCTAATTTTTTTGATGTTTAGTTTTGAGGATAATTATTTACAAGAATGAGGAGAGAAAGAAAAGTTATTTACAAAAAGATAGGGGGGGAAGAGAGATTTTTACAAAAAAAGCAAAGTAAAAACTCGATTGCGGCCCCGCGAACAGACTCTTATTGAATGGTTGGTTCGATGAGTCGACCGTCGCGGGCAGGCAAGACGCAAGTTTTTACAAAAAAGAAGATGAGGGGGAAAAGAGATTTTTTTTTTTTGAATTTTTATTTTATGAATTTTTTTTTTTTGAACTTTTATGATTTTTGTTGATTTTTTTTTTTTAATTATTATTAAAATAATGAAATTTTTTTTTTTTTTTTTTAAGTTTTTGATTTTTGCATTTTTGTATATATTTTTTTTTGTTAAGTACTGAATATAAAAAGTGCAGAATAGGAAAACACCCTCATACTTAAACCCAACATTGTCCCCAATGTTGCAATCTAAGTATGCGGAACAGAGATATACAAAAGATAATAAGTACAAAAAGGAAAAGGGAGGGGGTAGGAGCTTCCCTAAGACTGAGCGCGGGAGGCCCAGGTTGGAACCCTGCATTATTTAGAAGAAAAAGCAAAAAGATACAGAAAAAATAAGAAAGATAAACTCGGCCTAAAGATCGCGCGGCGGTAGGGGGGGCGATGTGCGTGGGGGAGTCGGAGGTAGCTAAGGCCTTAGCGACCACTACGTGATAAAATGGGATCCCATAGCGCGCCTAAAAATATTTTTTTTGTTAAGTTTTTTTTCATTTTGGATTTTAGTTTTTTTTTTTTTTTTTAGTTTAGTTTTTTTTTTTGGTTTATAGTTTTTTCAAATTTTAATTTTTAAGTTTTTCAAATTTTTTTTTGTTTTGAGTTTTCAATTTTTTTGGTTTTATAAATTTGTAAATATAATATTTAAGTTTTATTATTATTATTATATTGGCCATATTATATATATATATAAATATATAGGTAAAATTAATTGATTTCCAGGGTTTAAAATAACGAACCGAAAATTCCCCGGCAACGGCGCCAAAAACTTGATGGTTAAAACTCCAAATTATTTGCGGTCACGCGGCGACCGGCGGTTTATTTGAGAAAAAGGCGGAAGAGATTTATTTAAGAAAATGGGTCGCGCGCATTTATTTATTTATTTGGATATAAAAAGGTTTAGAAATCGAGTTTTAACGAAAGGAGGCAAGTGCACCTATCGTGAGTAGTACAGGAATTCCGGGTGGAATATCGAGATCGTATTGTTCTCGAGTCCGTTCGATTATTTCTACTCTTCCCTGGAGGGGACTATTATTTTACGATAATTATCTTGTCGGGATATTTTATATATAATAAAGGCAGAAAATGACAGAAAGAAAAATGAAAGCATGAAGGTGGTGCCGATGAAGAGCTTAGCTCGATGGCACCGAAAAAACAATTGAACTAAAATAGACTTTAAATAAAAAGAGCTCCTAAATTTCTAATAATTAAGGCGGAGACTTGGCGTGGAGGTTCCACTAAAATGAGCTCTACTAGCTATAGGGCTATCGCTCACCTGAACGCTAAGACTATCGACCGGGCTCTCGTCCGACGAAGGATTCCTCTTAACGCCCGCATTACGCTAAGAACCCGCTATGGGTGGGGAACCAATCCGGTAGAGTTGGCGCGCGCCTCCTCTCTCGAGGGTAGTGCGGAACTCTCTTTACCAAGGGGTGATCTGTCCATACGCACGGCCTCTCGGCGAGCGTATGGAAAACGGAAATAGGGCCCACACATCGATATGCGGTCAACGCGTCGTTAACCCGGGCAAACCTTAAGTACTTTTAATTAATTAGAAAAATTAGACCTTTAGTTATTTTAAGCTATTTTATCTGTCCAATGCTCTTCGATGCCGAGGGCTAAGAATGATTAGCCACTCATCGGAATGGGGACGGCTTGCGAGGAAAAGCAGAAAATAAAGCAGTAAAGAAAGCAGGAAATGAAAGCAGTAAATGAAAGCAGGAAAATAAAGCAGAAAATTGCAAGTCCTACTCAAACGAGTAGGACTAAAGAAAGCAGTAAATTGCGAGTCCCGGCGCAACTGCGTGGGCGGGAGAAATGAAAGCAGTAAAACGCACACACGCAAGTCCTACTCAAATGAGTAGGAGAAAATAAATACTGGTCCTACTCAACCGAGTAGGACAAAATAAATGCAACGCACGCACACTCTCTCTCGACATAAATGAAAACACACGCACTCTACTGAAATGAAATCCAGCCATTAAACTCAAGTGAGTAGGCGGAAAAAAGGAAAACTACAAACTCACGCACTCTACAGAAAGTAAAATAAGCAGGCGCCATTTAACTCTTAACGAGTAGGCGGAAATAAATGCGCACACACACATGAGCGAAAAAATTAATAAAAACTAAGTTACCGAAGAATTAAAACAACTGCATTTCTACCGCTAGAATGCGGTAGAAATGCATAAAAAGCTAAAATAAAAATAAACGGAGCAAAAGAGTTTGCAAATAAACGCAAAATGAAATGCTCGAAAAATATAAAACGAATACATTTCTACCGCTAGAATGCGGTAGAAATGCATAAAAAGAGAACGAAAAAATTAAACGGACAAAAGTTTAAACGAAAAATCGAAGTGCACGAAAAATTAAACGACTATATTATCATTCCTATAACTCCGTAAAACTGATTAAAAAGTGAAAATAAACTGAAAATAATGAAAAGGTTTACATCCTAAAAAGAAAAATCTAACTTAAAAGAAATGAAAATCACTTTGAAATCAATTTTACGGGTTTATAACAATGAGATAGAAAGCTATAAAAACCTAAGTTAACAACACTACGTAAGAAAATGAAAACATAAAAGTAAATAAACTATACTCATACACTCACACACGCCTATAAAGAAGAACAGAAACTAAGTTAAAACAAAAATAAATAAGATTGTATAAGGGAAGAGGTGCATGAATCCATTCCAAAGCCATAAGAAGAGAAAAAGAAATATTTTTTATTAAGTAAAAACACCGGTTACAAAGGAACGAAAATAAAACTAAGTAGAGGGGGAGAAATATCCCTTACATAGACCTTAGAAGCAATCCAGCAGCATAACTCCTATACAAAATGGTTCAAAAAAAAGAACAGAATTTCAGAGCAGAACCTCTGAATTTATAGAAAAAATTTTCATGAGTCACGCCCTTGGTCACGGGCGTGACAGGGGGCGTGACAGTACTATTTGGAAGGCGGCCGGCGATTTGACGGGAAAGTTGACTTCAGGCTGGACACGTGGCGGTCTCGCAGTGGTCACGCCCTTGGTCACGGGCGTGACAGGGGGCGTGACAGTACGGTGGATCTGGGCGCGGTGCGCGCCGAAAGTCTTCGGGCAGGTCTTGTCGAGCTAGCTGGAAAGGTCACGCCCCAGGTCACGGGCGTGACTCTGGGCGTGTCGGCTGGTGTCGACACTCGACGAATGTCGAGATGAAATCGTCGAGTGGAGTGTCACGGGCTTGGGTCACGGGCGTGACTCGGGTGACACGGGCGTGACCCCGGGCGTGTCAGGCTTTGCACTTCAAATTTTGCTGATTTCACGGTTTTTGACGTGTCACGCCCTGGTCACGGGCGTGACCAATATGTCACGGGCGTGACATGTCAATTTTTTTGGCAGATTTTCATTTTTTCCTGAAAAATAAAATAAAATAAGTTAGTATAATATTTACAAAAATAGGAGCATTTTATTGAATAAAAATAAGTAAAAACGACAAAAGAAAGGAAAACGACTAAATTAATGTACAGAAAAATAGGTATATTTACAATTCATCAGTTGTCGAAGTTGTCCTCCTTTGGTGATGGGCATGTTTGTGCGGGCTGTCAATACGGTAAGGCACATCGCCTTCCGTTTGATAAATCTCAAACAAGGAGCAAGAAACCATTGGAGTGTATTCATGGCGACCTGATGGGACCGACTGTTACAGCCAGCCTTGGTGGAAGCAAATACATGCTTGTCTTGGTTGATGACCACTCAAGGTATACTTGGGTGTACTTCTTAAAGGAGAAGTCGGAAGCCTTCCATTTGTTCGTGGAGTTCAAGGAGTTGGTAGAAGGCTGGCTTGGCTTGCGGATAAGAAGCTTAGAACTGATAACGGGGGGAGTTTGTCTCCTCTCGAGTTTTCTAACTTCTGCAGGAAGCACGGGATCCAACGGGAGCTTACATGTGCTCACACTCCACAACAAAATGGGGTAGCGGAGCGGAAGATCCGTCATTTGACGGAAACCTGCAAATGCTGGCTGCATGCGAAAGATATCCCAAGGTCCTTTTGGGCGGAGGGAATGTCTTGTGCTGCATATATTATCAACCGGATGCCACTCAGCCCTTCAACATGAAGACTCCTATTGAGCTGTTGCTGAAGGAGAAGCCGAGTGTTGGACACCTTCGGGTGTTCGGTTCAACCTTCTATGTGCATGTCCCGGATGCTTCACGGACAAAGCTGGATGCGAAGGCAAGGAAACTTGTCTTTGTTGGCTATGATGAGCGGAAGAAGGGATGGAAATGCATGGACCCTGTGACGAAGAAGTTCGTGGTGTCAAGAGACGTTGTCTTTGACGAGCTGACGTCATATGGAGGTGGCTCTGTGGAGCTAACGGAAGTAGCAAGGTTGAGGAAGCACCGGTGGAGGATGCTGAAGGCTTGGAAGAGGAGCTTGCTGTTTCACCAGCAGCTCCTGTTGCTTCGAACTCCGAGGCTGAGCCTTCTGGCTCAGGAAGCAGGGGAGCACTGCTCAATGCTTGCCCCAGGTAGGAGTGGAGCCTGAAGAAGCAACGAAAGCCATGAGCAAGGAGCCGTGTCTTCGGAGATCGAAGAGGGTGGTTAAGCCACCGGCTCGGTACTGTGATGGGAATGCAGTGAGCTTTGTCTCCTGCTTCTTTGCAGGTCCTCTGGATGAGCGAGAGCCTGCAAGCTTCAACGAGGCCACTGGAGTGAAGGAGTGGGAAGGTGCCATGAAGGAAGAGATTGATGCTCTGAAGAAGAATGAAACCTGGGACCTTGTGCCCAAGGTTAATGGCATTACTCCGGTTACTTGCAAGTGGGTATATAAGTTGAAGAAGAAGGCTGATGGGAGCATTGATCGATTCAAGGCTCGCCTGGTCGCTAGAGGATTCTCACAGCAGTATGGAGAATACTATGAGGAGACATTCAGTCCAGTTGCGAAGATGACATCTGTAAGAGTGGTGATCGCCTTGCTGCTAGCAAGGGATGGAGGTTGCGGCAACTCGATGTGAAGAATGCCTTTCTTTACGGAGAGATTGACAAGGACATCTTCATGGATCAGCCGCTTGGTTTTGTCTCTGAGAAGCATCCGGACTATGTCTGCAAACTCAGGAAGGCTCTATGGGTTGAAGCAAGCTCCTCGAGCGTGGTATGGGAAGATTGCAGAGTACTTGCAATTCTGTGGATACCTGGCTTCCAACTCGGATTCAAGCTTGTTCGTCAAGAAGAAGGGAGAGATAAGAGTCTTGGTCCTACTGTATGTGGATGACATGATCATCATAGGGAACTCGGAGGAGGAAGTAGCAAGGCTCAGGGGAGAGCTTGCTATACGCTTCGAGATGAAAGACTTGGGAGAGTTGCATCACTTTCTTGGTCTGGAAGTGGAGAAGAAGGAGTGCGGGTTCTCATTAGCCAGAAAGGTATGCTGATCGCATTGTGAAGCGGTTTGGCATGGGCGAAGGGAAGAAGTGCTCTACTCCACTAGAACCTGGGCTAAAGCTTCGATGAGATGAGGGAAGGGTTCTTCATGATCCTTGGTGTTCAGGGCTCTTGTTGGGAGTTTGATTTACCTGACGATTACAAGGACGGATATAGCTTATGCTGTTGGCCGAGTAAGTCGGTATATGGCTGAACCAAGGCAATCTCATCTAGTGGCGGCGAAGGAATTCTGAAGTATGTCAGGTGACTTCTGAGATGGGACTCCTCTATGGAAGGGATGCGGAGTTTGCGTTGCTCGGGTACACGGATGCTGGACTATGGCGGTGATTGGATGATCGAAGGTCTACTTCTGGTTATGTGTTCACTTGCGGTTCAGCTAGCATCTCGTGGTGTAGCAAGAAGCAGGACTCGGTGTCGGTTTCAACCACGGAGGCGGAGTATAAGGCTTCGGCCTGGGCTGCTCGGGAAGCCGTTTGGTTGAGGAGGCTTATAGAGGATGTCCATGAAGAAGTGCAAGGGCCTACTTTACTCCGGGGTGACAATGAGAGTGCTCTCAAACTGGTAAACAATCCAGTATGTCACGCCAGGACCAAGCATATAGAGATTGATCACCACTTCATCAGGGAGAAGGTGTTGGAGGGGTCTCTGCTGGTCGGGCATGTTCGGAGTGAAGATAATCTTGCTGACATCTTCACGAAGCCGCTGTCGAAGGGGCCCTTTGAACGCTTGCGCAGCTTGCTGGGCTTGGTCACCACTTCTCACTTCAAGGGGGAGTGTTGAAATTTGTGAAGTGGAAGTGGGTGACGGGACAGGCCGCGCGGCCTGTGCGGACAGCCTTGGCGGACTGGGCGGACTGGGCGGACTGAGGTTTGCGGCTGGTGAGAAGTCTGGTGGAAGCCGGCTGTGTTCTGAGCGGGTTGTTGCATGGAGTCCGCGGTTTGGTGCGGCCTGGTATCTGCGGATAGAGAGGCTTGCGGACTGGTGCTTTGCTCAGTGGTCGCGGGTGCAAGCTGTGCGCTGTTGGCGGATTGGTTCGAGTTCGCGGGAAGCCTTGCGGACTGGTGTGTCCGCGGTTTGGGCTGTTGCGGACTGGGCCTTGAGCTTGGCTGAGGCCTTGTCGAGCTCAGGTGTTACAGCAGGTCTTGCTGTGGAGACCGGTTGGCGGACTGATGTTTGGAGTCCGGGAGGAAGCTGCTGCATTGGACAAGTGCGAGGAGTTCGCGGACTGGTTGCGGTCTGTGCTTAGGTGTTTGGCGGACGGGACTTTGTGTCCGCCATGCTCGCACTGGCCCTTGATGGTTTTGGACTTGGTCACACATTGTGCCAAGTTCATGGTGTCCGCCGTATCCGCGAAGTCCGCTGTGACCGGGCGGACTGTTGCTGTTTGCCTTTGGTCGTGGACTTGTGGCGGATTGAGGTGTGTGAGTCTTGCGGACTGCCTCGGGTTGGTGCGGACTGCCATTGAAGAGGGTGCTGTCCTGAAGCAGTTGGAGCTTTGCGGGCTGGTGCCTTGTCCGCTTAGCTTGGGCGGACTGGAGAGGGTGTCGTCAATGGTTGCCTTGCTCCTGGCGGTTTCCCTTGGTGACTGGCTAAGTCCTCGCGGACTGAGCGGACGGTCGTTTGTGTTCGCGCGGACTGGGGCGGTGTCGCTATCTCTTGGGCGGTGACCACACTCCTCACATGGCCTATAAATAGGACCCCCTGGCACATCTACAGTAACCTAAGTAACGTGAGTGAACAGTAATTTGGGTTGGGCGAGTGCTGCGGTCTGTGTTTTCCAGTCCGCGCGGATTGTTTCAGGCTGACGGTTTGTTGTGTGCATGTCGCGCGGATAACTTCAAGGAGCCAGGAGTTTGGCTGTGACTTCGGTCAGTGCTTGGAAGTGTGCGGTCTCTGCGGACTCAGCAGGAGGTCGCTCTGCGGCTTGTCAGTTCTGTTTCAACTTTCCCAGCTTCAATAACCTGTCCGTCGGTTTCAGGCGGGTAGGGGAGTTCCTCAGTTCGGGTTGCAGCAGAGGCGAATAACGGTCTGTCCGCGCGGCCTCGCGGTCTGGGGACTCCGTGGTATTCGGGGATTGCAGCATAGCTTGGGCGAGCTCAGCGGTCTCGGCGGTCTCGGCGACCTCGCGGTCTCGGCGGACTGGAGTGCTGTCCGCCCGGCTTGTTTTTGGTTCTTTCTGTTACAGCTGTAATACTAGCGAAATCATGTCTCGCTATGTATGCCTCGGATTGTAAAGAAGTGAATGCATAATAAGACCTTCTTGTGCTTCCATTGTTTGTGGGTGCAACCTCTAGTCCTTGGGTTTTCCGCAGGTTCAGCGTGCGAACTGGGTAGTTCCGAAGATATTAATTTGGTGTTTGGGCTATCTTGCTGACCACGTTGAGAAAATTAACATACATGTCTTTCCTTTATAAATTTCGCGGACGAAATTCTTTTAAGAGGGGGAGAGTTGTAACGCCCGAAACTCAAAGGAGCAAAAGGGGGATGTTTGGGCCAGTTTGGGTTCTGGCAGCAGGCACACGGCCTGGGACACGGGCGTATCCCAGGGCGTGTCGACCCGTGTCGACACTTAGCCGCGAAGTCGTCGAGATTCTCTCGACGATTCGTTGAGACATGGCACACGGCCTGCGACACGGGCGTGTCGCGGGGCGTGTCGACCCGTGTCGACACTCATCCCGGGAGTCGATGAGATCCGCTCGACGATGCGTCAAGACGGGCACACGGCCTGCGACACGGGCGTGTCGCAGGGAGTGTCGACCCGTGTCGACGATCGTCCTGGGGAGTCGTCGAGATTCGCTCGACGATTCGTCAAGACAAGGCACGGCCTAGGACACGGGCGTATCCAAGGCCGTGTCATCAGATCGACGATTTTCGCTCGACGAAATGTCGAGACCGTGTACACGGCCTGGGGTCCAGGCGTGTCAAGGTGACACGGGTAAGGACACGGGCGTTGTCCTAGAACCCGTGCAGTGCTCGGGTTGATTTTGGGGGAAAAATCATGGGGTACACGGCCGGCCACACGGCCGTGTGAGGTGGAACACGGGCGTGTCAGCTCGAACACGGGCGTGTTCAATACCCGTGTGAGGTTCCAGGTATTTTCGATTTTGACGGCGAATGAGGCACACGGCCCTGGACACGGGCGTGTGCCAGGCCGTGTTCGGTCCAGATTGGGGCATTTCAGCCCCGAATCGAAGCCGTTGCTTTCCTTATTTTGAGATCCAACGGCTGGGGGTTGTTCCTGAAGGGATATACCCGGGTTTGGGCTTCCAAAACCCTCACTTTCTTAAGTGTTCTCTTTCTAAAGCCTAGAGAGAGAGAGAGGAGAGCCAAGGGAGGAAGAAGGAGCTAGATCCCGCCATTGGAGGAGCTTCGAGCTCCGAATCGCGAGCCGACTCCGATCACGAAGGCAACGCTAGTGCGTGGTTTTCATCCGATTACTTTTCCATGGCGCAATCGAGGGAACGCAAGTGTAAACAATCCTCATCTTGAGCATGAATAGCTCTCTTTCTTAGCATAGGAAGCCCGCTCTCGCGAGTTTGCGGAGAGTGGAGGCGTTCCTTCGGGTAGATATGTGAAGTCCCCGTTGTTAGAGTCTGTAAGCGAGAACGGACATAGGCATGATGTGTGAAGCCTACCCGGACGTGTGGTCCGGATCGGTGATGTTGCATTGCATAATGCCGAAGAAGACTTCGTGCTATTGGTTGTTTTTCGGGTTTTCTACGCGGTAGATTGCAGCAGGGAGCCTGGGGACTAACCCAAAGATGCACCAGGAAAACTGGGCGGATACGAGATCTTGCCAACATGGAGGCCTGAGAGCCAACTTGAGCATAACCGAGTTTGTGGAAATTGTGTGACGAAAATGGGAATCGGGAGAAGTTGACCTGCGCAAATGGCTTAATTGTCGTGCGACGTGAGCACGGGTTAGATGGAAACCGTACCCATATCTATGTCGTTCGGGTTAAAGAGACCTAAGGTTACGTGGCACTTGCCGTTGGCATAGATGGGAGTCTTCGGCGGTCAATGGCTTAAATTGACGTGACCATGCCGGGAAGACAAATTGCTCATATGTTTAGCCGTCAAAGTGGCGGTGGTGCGTCCGGAATGTCCATGGCTTTAACTGACGTGACATCGAACCGTTCACCGAGAATGTGCCCTGAGTGCACGGGGTGTGTGGCCTTGTGAGCCTACGCCTGTGATGTAATGAATGCTATACTATTGCTCGCTTGTGCTAATAAAACTGCAGGGAAGGAGCATTGCTGCCCCGAGTTGGGGGCGGGATCGTTATAATTGGTCAGCATTGCTGATTGTTGCCTTTTTGTTTGCCCACCGTGCGGTGGTTATGTTGCTTGCAGGTGCTGCTGGACCATGCTGTCAATACGGGCTAAAGCGCCAAATGCGAAGCCGGCCCTTGAAGGCCTATTTGGAAGTGTTTACTGCTTATTCATGTGTGACCGGCCTGCGTGCCGTGGTTTGTAAACACATGTAATATGAAGTGAAACATTTTGTAAGGCCTTAAGGCTTATTTTGGGTATTTTGTATAACATTCTAATTTGTAATAGTGGAACATTCATCCCTAATGCTGGGTTCTTTCTTGCAACTTTTATAAACTGCTTCCGCTAGAATGCTCTGTGTAGGACGTTGAGATTGGTTGGATGGTTTCCATAAGTAACCACCCGTCTGTCTGTGGCATACGGCATCGGGCCCCGGCCGGACCTACTGCTATATGCTATGTGACGAATAGGGGGTGTTACACAACCAGTGTCAACGGTCTCTCCTAGGGCCTCCCTATATCCAGTATACACAATCATAGCAGGTCTTGCATGGTCCTGATGGTCCGCTCTGTCTGACTGTCGGTCTGTGGATAGAAAGTGGTGCTAAAATCAAGCTGAGAACCCAAGTACTCCTGCACCGCTCTCCACTCCTTGGAAGTGAATCGACCGTCACGATCCGAGACAATCGTCCTGGGGACCCCGTGGTACCTGAAGAACTGTTCCACAAACAACCTCACCAAAGCAGCAACTGAGCTGTCCTTCCTGATAGGTTTGAACCGGGCCACCTTGGTCAGTCTGTCGACAATGACCCAAACAGAATCGTGCCCTGAGTCAAAGTGAGACAATCTGTGCACGAAGTCCAGAGCAATATCCTCAAACTTCCACTCAGGGACTGACAGTGACTATAGTAACCCTCCTGGGCTCTTGCACTCTGCCTTTACTCGCTGGCATGTCTCGCAGTGTGTCACATAGAAGATAATCTCCCTCTTCATTCCCGGCAAATACATGCTCCTTCACAGATCCGCTGTCATCTTGGTGATACCGGGTTGTACTGAGTATTGAGAGCAGTGTGCCTCCCTGAGTATATCCTCCCGGATACCACCTCCTATATCCTGCCCCCTTCCAGGGCCCTGAACATCGGCTCCAAAGCTTCATCTAACCTATCTTGTACCCTGATGCACTCTCGTATATCACACTCTATGATCAGAAAGTTCAAGTACTCCCTATAGATTTCTGGCTCGGACTCGGAAATGATAGAAACGTGCATATCCTCTAGCATCTGTAGCAGCTCCATAGACATCACCCGAGGCTCTGGTACTGAGGTGCTGACTCTCCTACTCAAGGCATCTGCCACGGTGTTCGCCTTCCCCGGATGATAATGCATGGTGTAATCATAGTCGCATAGGAATTCAAGCTACCTTCTATGGCGCAGGTTCAGGTATTTCTACGTGTTAACATACTTGAGGTTCTTGTGATCCGAGAATATGTCATAATGAACCTCGTATAGTTAATGTTTCCAGATCTTCAGCGCAAATACCACCGCCTCGAACTCTAAATCATGTACGGGGTAATTCTGTTCATGCTTCTTCAACTATCTCGAAGCATAAGCGATGACATGCATGTACTGCATCAGGATCGCACCCATCCTCTGATATGATGCGTCAGTATAAATGTGAAATCCTTCCTTCCCAGATGGAAGTGCAAGGATGGGGGAAGAGGTGAGCTTGTCCTTTAGCTCCTGAAATGCCGCATCGCACTTCTCCATCCAAATAAAAGCTGCCTCCTTCTTCGTCAAGGACGTGAGGGGGAGTGTTATCCTCGAGAACCCCTCCACGAACTTGCGATAATATCCTGCGAGTCCCAGAAAACTGTGTATGTCCGATGCTGACTTTGGTCGCGGCCATTCTCTAACTGCCTGCACCTTGGCTGGGTCCACGACCAACCCTGCCCCACTGATAGTATGCCCCAGGAATGCCACCTCTTGCAGCCAGAACTAGCACTTGGAGAACTTAGTATACAATTGGTGCTCTCTCAGATTCCCCAAAACTAACGCCAAATGCTGAGTATGGTCCTCCTTTGTCTGGGAGTAGATCAGTATATCATCGATGAAGACTACAACAAATATGTCCAGGTAAGGATCGAAGATGCGGTTCATCAAACTCATGAATGCAGAAGGCGCATTCGTGAGCCCGAAAGGCATCACCATGAACTCGTATAATCCATAGCGGGAATTGAAGGTCGTCTTCGGAATGTCATCCTACTGGATCCACAGCTGATAATAACCGGATCTCAAATCCAAATTGGAGAACCAGAAGGCTCCCCGAAGCTGATCAAAAAGCTCGTCGATCCGGGGCAGCGGGTATGTGTTCCGGACCGTCAACCGGTTCAACTCCCGGTAGTCGATACAGAGACATTGTGAGCCATCCTTATTTTGACAAATAACACTGGTGCTCCCCATGGCGATGAGCTCGGTCGGACAAAACTTGACTCTACCAGCTCCTGTAGCTGTGTCCTGAACTCTGCTAGCTCCTTTGGGGCCATCTTGTATGGTGCCAGAGATACGGGCCTCACTCCTGGCACCAACTGAAAGCGGAAGTCCGTGTCCCTGGCCGGTGGCATTCCGGGCAATTTCTCCGAAAATACGTCGGAGAAATCCTGAACCACCGGAATGTCCACAATAGAAGCCTCTGCTCCCGCCATCTCAAAGTAGATAATGTATACTTCCTATCCTTGCTTGTGGGCTTTGACAGCCTGTACAGATGATAATAAAAGCTGGGAGACAAGTCTAATACCTTCGACGATGATGTGGGAGTTCCTGTGCGTCAATGTGATCCTCCTTGACGGGAAATCAATCTGGGCATGGTTCCAATGCAACCAAGTCATGCAGGTGCTTCAAATGTCTTTCCGCCGATTTCTGCCTCCATATTGCACTTGGCAGATGATAATAGTACCGATCCATCAGGTAGCCTCACCCTCATCGCCGAGCCCGTGAATCGTTCCACGCCATCCAATCCTTCCACAAAGGCTTCTGATACGAATGAGTGTGAAGCACCAGTATCGAACAACATATGAGCAGGCTTGCCGCTGATAAGGACTATGCCTAAGGTTGATTTAAGTTTCAAATGGGTAGTTATTCTACAAGGTCAAGTACTATAAATTGGAAAAAAAATCTAAATTTCACAAAACAATTTATGTACCTGTGATGACGTCCTTAGGATTCCTCGGCTCGGCAAGGTCTAATGCGTACATCTGCTCTTGTCCTCTGCCTCGGCCAAAAGGTCCTCGGCCTCGACCTCGACCTCGACCTCGACCTCGTCCTCGGCCTCGGCCCTGCTCTACTGGAGGGGCCTCTGGATGTGGAGGAGGTGGAGGAGGAAGTGGACGAAACTGATGCGGGCACTCAGATCTAATGTGGCCCGACTGATGGCACCTGAAACAAACTACTGGTCGTTGGCCACGATCATCCTGCCTCATCTGGCCATGTGTCTGTGGTGGTGGAGGAGCTAGTGCTGCAGGAGATCTCTGCTCCTGCCTGTAGTTGGGATAATAACGTCCCCAACCTCTCTTGTGCCTCATGACTCTGCCTCTCTGTGAGCCCCAGCTATTCTCCCCGAAGAACGACCCATCCAGCGGTCTCTTTCCCCTGCTCTGCACCACCAGCTGGTCTGCCTCCAGCTTCTTGGCCATCTCTATGATTTGAGCTGAAGTGCCATGAGAGATGAACAGTAGGGCCTGTCTCAAATCGTCTCTAAGGCCCCGGAAGAATCTCTTTGCGTACCTCCTGTCGTTCAAATCAGGTATCCCCGCAAACCCTGCTAGATGGGAAAACTCCCTATGGTACTCAATCACTGACCTGGTCCCCTGTTTAAGGTTCAAAAACATCTCTTCTAGCTCATCACGGTCCGTGGTGGACACAAAATGGTCCAAGAATGCCTCGCCGAACTACTCCCAAGATATATCTGATAGATCCCTACCTGCATAGGTGGAGTCCAGCATGGACTTCCACCACCTCTTTGCATGGGCATCCAGTGCAGAAGTTGCCAAATGAACTGCTTGGCTGACAGGGCAGCTGATGCTTGCCAGCATCTCCTGTATAGCCTCAAGCCATTCCTCGGTCTTTAACGCATTCTCCATCTCGTGGTACATAGGCGGGGACAAACTCTTGAATGCACTCAGCCAGTTTAATCCCGGATTTGGCAGCGGTGTTGGAACATGCTGGGCTTTGAAGGTCTCAAGAATGGTCGTCAGGGTCTGGCCCATCTCTGTTTGTAGAAAAGGAGTGGCATCCGGAGGGGGTGGGACCCCATTCTGCGGTACGACGACTTGCGGAGGCTGCATAAAGGTAAGGTTTATATTAGAATTGGCCTGACTCATTGCTTAGGTGGACTGTTTTATGTGACTTTTTACACATGGGCACACCATTGCTTCTGCTGCATAGTTTGTCCGCAAACTAATGGTCGAGCGGGGTGGCCCAGTGTTGTGGACTTCTTCTCTTATGATCGTTTGTTCAAGTGATACCAATTTGTAAGACCCCTCCCCCTTACCAAGGAGGCTCCCGGTCTTATGCCCAGAACCGTCGTCTTACGGTGGCACTAACTCACGGGTTAGTTGACACCGCAAGACGCCGATCCTGCCGGCTAGTACGATCATATAACCTGTTCGGCCAAAAGAAGTTAAAACAGTATAAAGAAACAACTAGAGCAGAAGTCACAACACTAACACATAATAATGAAAGTACACAAGTCCAAAATGAGTACATTAAAAGAGAGAAAACGGGGCTTATGCCCTGTACATAAATAAAATCACTCTCTCATAAATATCAACTTGCGGAAGCTATACTATCATCAGAAACTCGTTCCACCTGACGACGGGCTATAGTTGTAGTAGGTAGTGGTGGTATTAGCTCCTCATGTTCTGCCACCTCGTCCTGCTGGTACTCCCTCTCCTCGAGCTCCTAAAAAGATGGGTCACACCGAATGTTAGTCAAAAGACTAAGTCGTTTCCTCCACACCTCGCCCCCGCAACTCCTAGGCACCGGGAGGTAGGATGAAGCAGAGGATAACAAGTGGTATAGCAAAGGAAATAGGTGACAGTGGAACTATACTAACAGTACAAATATATCAGTTATTTTTGTTGGATCTTATGACACCCTTAGAGGGAGGGGGGGGGGTGAATAAAGGTACTTTTTAATTTTTCTTAAACAATCTAAGAAATCTTTACAAAATGAATAACAACAAAGTAATGGAAGAGTGCAAAGGATACTAACTAGAAACAATAATGATATATTTCAAAAGAGTTAAATTGCATACAAAGTGTCTCTATAGAGCTAGAGACAAAGACTTATGAAATAAATAATTTTCTAGTGTATTCGTCGGTTCTTCTACCAAGAACTGGCAGGCTAAAGCGTATCTCTCCTTAGATCTTGCTACTAGCCTCCCCTAGATCTAACCACGATTTAGATGTTGCACACAAGGCAACGCTTTCTCCCTAAGCCACACAAGGACTTGGATGTCACTCACAAGGCGACGATTTTCCCCTAAGCCACACAAGGACCTAGACGCCACGCACAAGGCGGCGATTTCCCTTCCGATTACAATGAGAAAATAAATGAAAAATAACAAAAACAAATTGAGCACTTTAGGATAGACACTCCCTTCAAACAAAGCGCTGAAGATGCCGATGAATCCTTGCATGAGATGCTTTGAATGCTTCGCACGTGCCGTCAATCTTCCGCGCTATTTGGCCTTCTTAGGAGTATGGAGTATCTCTGAGTTCTGGAGCTCTCTGGATCGTCTTCGAAGGTAAGTGCACTTTAGGTAATGAAATTCGTAACTTTCTCAGAAAATGAGAGACTTTTATATTCTGGCGCTATCGCCGGGCGATACTGGGTATTGCCATCTGGCGATAGCGGTAACCGCTATTGCCACGTGTCCCACAAACTCCTCATTTTTGCATCGCACAAACGTTGAGCGCTGAATCGTGCACTATCGCCGCGCGATAACGGATATCGCCATCTGGCGATATCGAAATAATGGTGGCCATGATTTCGTCGAGCGTCGAGCATCGAGCGGAAATGCGTCGAGTGGCGCTATCGCCTGTGGCGATACCCACTATCGCCTGGCGATATCTCTTGAGCTCAATTCTGATCCGATTCATCATCAAAAAGATATGAGATATTAACATGTATTACCTGCACACCAATAATATCCAAATATCAAATACAAACAAGATTTGTTATTAGCAAATTAGGAAGCGTGTAATGCATGCTCCAACAATCTCCCCCTTTTGATAATAACAAATCCATTAAGAAAGAAATCATGAATGTTAAAAAGGTCCACCCTATTTGAGTATCAAGACAAAACAAGTGTATGTGCACAATTTCTCTTGGATGAAATACTCCCCCTACATGTGATCTCCCCCTAAATGGAAGCATATTAAAAGTCATGTAGTTTAATTAAAAATGTGAGAAATAATTCAAACAAATAACGGTCCTTCCAGGTGTGCACAAAGATATAAGAACAGACTTCGGTGAATGATTGCTTTTGTAAAGTTTCTCCCCCTTTGGTATTGTCAAAAGAGATCAAAGAGTACGGCGGAAGCGAAAGAAGAAAAAAACATAAAAGAGAGACTCAGAGAGGGTAGGTGAGCAATGTAGTATAAATAAAATGAATAAATAGTAACTATGGCAATGTTCAACAAACTATATCAGAAACACATGTTCTAGTGAAAAGGTATTGGTGAAACATTTTTCAGTCCAATTCTCATAAGAAGAACGTTTAAAGAGGATAATATTGTGTACACGTGAGGTGATGTGGCGAAACTGATGCTTAGTCTTACAAAAAAAACATGAACATGTGAATGTTAAAAAACAACATAACATAGTGGTTACATGCGGAGCTATACTTGTACCCGAGAGGTTAACGCACATAAGAAATAAATTATTCATGTAAAGATTTGCACAAGATACTTTACAATTCTTGCCAAGGTGCTCAACATCACAATGCTCATGAAGACGTATCAGGAGGGTAAGTAGTGCTTGGTGGAGGTTCCTTGTCAGCCCTTTATTATTTGAGTGTTGTTTTTTTTGTGTGTGAAACTATCACCAATGGTTTGTACTTTGGGGATGATACACTTTTGTACTTATATATATTTTTTTCTTTAGCTGAACAAAGGAGTCTGAATTCACTTGTGAGAGCATACAAAATAATTTAATATTATGATGCACGATACTAAACTCGAATAAAGCAGAAGCCGAAAACATGCATCACAAGTGGTTATGGTAAACACAGTCACAATTCACATTTTGTAAGATGCATGCATACGAAGAGTTGCACAACCGTGAGTGAAATAACATTATCATAACTAAAAGATTTCTCATACTTAGAGGCATGCAAAAATAATTTCCCGAGGTTAAGAACACTAGTACTGAAATATGTATAACAGATATAAGAGTGGTGAAGTAGAGAACCAAGTTAGTATTAAACTCGAAAAAAAACATTACACCTGGCCTTAAACTGAGTCAGCAAGACAATTTGAAGAAACAAGAAAATGGCACTAACGCCCGGCGATACCGGGTATCGTCGGTCGACGATAGTGTAAAATTGTTTAAACCTGGCGCATTCAGTCAAAGCCATCAAAGTGAACCATTTTTCCTAAAGACTGAGTGCGGAGCGCGGAGGAGAAGGCGGCGAAACCCTAAACCCAGGTATGAAAACTTGAATTTTTGCTTTGAATCTTTGGTTGTTTATGGATCTAATTGGAAGAATAGTGTAGTATGTTAGTTTAGCAGAAATGACTTCCAGTTACAAAGCACGAAGAAGCATAAGGAGTGACTCATACTCATCATATCAACCATTTCCTGGAATAGAGAACTCTAACGTAGGAATCAGATGGGTGATTGAATTCGACCCGACCCGGCATGCACTTATTCATGACTTGTTAGCAATGGCTGGAATAATGTCAATTATTATTCCAGACACATTCTCCTCCGTACTCATCCGAGAATTTTACAATTATCTCAAAGATCCGCGTTTCACGGAACTAAATGGCGGAGTTCGATCGAAAATTCAAGGACCTATGGTAGAAATAACACATGATGACTTGAGAGATAAATTTGGACTAATAGAGCATGAAACCACTCTAGACGTCGTAGAGAACTATCAGAAGGATAAGGATTGGACATTATTGAACATGGTTTTGCATGGAAATTCCATCAAAACTCTAATCCGATCAACGACCACCCTAACGGAGGATGCACGACTAGTGCAAGAGATTCTAAGGCATACCGTCCTATTGAAATCCGGAGATACATGAAAAATAACGGCTCAACTTAGTTATGTGACGTATATGATTTTGGAGCGAGAGCCGTTTTATGTGGCGGATTTTATCCTCTCGATAGTACGATACTCATTTAGATTGAAAAGTCCTAATTGGAAGAAGGTGAACACCCTACCACTTGGAGCTGTCATCCAACGGATCTTATGTAAGAAATACACGTGGATTGACCCTGAATTATACTTCAATGATTGTATCCCAATGATATATTCGACGAGTGGAACACCTTCCATCGGCCGATCAACACGAGGAGGGTCATCAAGGAGGAGTGAACCGGTGTCCACTATCCGAAACCCGCCAATTACTAGAGGTGGATCGTTGCGAGAAGGGTTAGACGACTTGCGAGAGTCATTCAAAGAACATAAGAGGGATGTATAGAAAAACTTTTTGGGAATTCAGAAATTCTTTAAATTTTTGACCAAAAGTTTGAAGTTGAAGCCCACTCCAGCCGAAGCAGCAGAATGGGAAGATCCGGCCATGGAGCCTCCCCGTACATCGACCCGCCGAGCACGTCGGACGCAAAGTAACGAGTACAGTTCGGCAGATGATCAAGGAGAGACCAGTGGAGGTGACAGCAGAAATTTTTGAAGATTTCTGGAAGGCTGGACATTTTGCGACTATCGCCGGGCGACAGTCACTTTCGTCGGCGATAGTGAAATTTCGTTAATTTCCTTAGATTTTGATTTCATGCTGTAATATTATCTATTTTGTAATGGTATGTGGTATTTCTTCTGGAAGAATGTAAAACTTTGTATGGAATGTTAAAAATTGTGGTGTTTCCACTTATGATTTATGGAATGCTTATTTTGGTTTAATGTTCATGATGTTAATAATGGAATTATGTTAATTGTTTTTGTGTGGCTTGCGATGGTAATTTAATAATTTGACAAGTCTAGAATTCCTAGTTCTAATTGTAAGAACGAAAAATGGGAATCTGGAAGTGGTTTAGTGAAAATATCCGCAAGCTGTGAATCAGTGCTTATAAAATTGACTTTGATCGTGTTTTGTTTTATGTGATCTCTTATGAAATGGTGACGTACATCAATGTGTTTGGATCTAGAATGATGAACTAGATTATATGTTAAGTCAATTGCACTTTTATTATCACATTTTAATCCAATGGTTTCATGAACTATTCCAAAATCTTCTCATGTTTGCTTCATCCATAAAGCTTGTGCACAACAACTGCCTAGTGCTATGTACTCGGCCTCAGTGGTAGATAAGGCAACAGAATTTTGTTTCCTACTCGACCAAGAGATAAGTGAAGGGCCAAGAAAATGACAGGTGCCACTGATGCTTTTACGATCTAATGAACATCCAGCATAATCTGAATCAGAGAATCCATGTAATATAAATGTATCATTATGTGGATACCATAATACTAATTTAGATGTGCCAATAAGATATCTAAAAACACGTTTAACTGCTTTTAAATAAGACTCTTTAGGATTAGCTTGAAATCTAGCACATAAACATACAACGAATATAATATCAGTCCTAGAGGCAGCCAAATATAATAGTGATCCTATCATTCCTCTATAAAGTGTTTGATCTATAGATATTCCACTTTCATATTTTCCTAACTTCAATGAGACACTCATGGGGGTATTTGCTTGTTTTAGATTTTCAAACCCAAATCTTTTTAAAACATTATGAATATATTTAGATTGACAAATAAAAATTCGATCATGCTTTTGAGTGATTTGAAAATCAAGAAAATAAGTGAGTTCGCCTACCATGCTCATTTCAAATTCATTCTTCATAATTACAATAACACTATCACATAATTTTTTATTTGTGGATCCAAAAATAATATCATCAACATATATTTGTAAAATAATAAGATCATCATGGATATGTTTAACAAATAAAGTACAATCAGCACTGCCCATTTTATAATTATTTTTTAATAAATAAATAGTCAATCTATCATATCATGCTCGGGGTGCTTGTTTTAAACCATACAAGGCTTTTCTAATTTATAAACATGATCAGGAAATCTAACATCAACAAAGTCTGGAGGTTGTTCTACATAAATCTCCTCCTTAATATACACATTAAAAAAGCAGTTTTAACATCCATTTGAAACAATTTAAACTTCTTGAAACTAACAAATGCAAGAAATATTTCAACTGCTTCTAAATGTGCTACAGGTGCAAAAGTTTCATCAAAATATATTCCTTCTATTTGTGAATAACTTTTTGCTACGAGTTTAGCTTTGTTCCTAGTGACCATAGATTCACTATCAAGTTTATTTTTAAAAATCCATTTAACCCCTACAACAGGATGATTTGACGGTCTTTCTACTAACTTCCAAACTTTATTACGTTCAAATTGATTAAGCTCATCATTCATAGCTAAAAACCAAGAATTATCATTTAAAGCAGCTTCAACGCTTTTAGGTTCTATATCAGAAATAAAGCACATATTTGAAAATAATTCACGTACGGATGAACGAGTACTTACCCCTCTTGATGGTTCTCCAATAATCAAATCTTGGGGATGATCTTTTGAAAATCTTAGTTCTCTTGGAGGCACATATCCTTGCTCTTCTTCTTCTTCTTATCGACTCCTTTTTCTTCATCTTTGTCTCTAAGGTTTTCATCGTCATCCACCCTTTGTAGAGGAGAGAGCTCTTCATTTTTACCTGTATTATTAGCTTCTACACAAGGAGAAAACTCATCAAATTTAACATGCATTATTCTTCAACTACTTTTGTCCACTTATTGCAAACTCTATAAGCTTTACTTGTAGAAGAATAACCAATAAAAATACCTTCATCACACTTCTCATCAAATTTGCCTAAATTATCCTTAGTGTTCAAAACAAAACATTTATAACCAAAAACTTTAAAATAAGACACATTCGGCTTCTTTAGAAAATATAACTCAAAAGGTGTTAATTTTAAGATGGGTTGAAGCATAACACGATTAATAACATAACAAGAAGTACTAACAGCTTCAACCCAAAATGATCGAGGTAATTTGTATTCAGATAACATAGTGAGAGCTAGTTCTTGCAAAATTCTATTTTTTCTTTCTACCATACCATTTTGTTGAGGTGTACGAGGAGCAGAAAATTCATGTTTAATTCCTAACTCATTGCAAAAGGAAACAAATTTCTCAATATCAAATTCACCTCCATGATCTGAACGAATGCATTTTATTTTTAAATCTCTTTCATTTTGAACACGTAAACATAATTTGGAAAATTCTAGAAATGCATCAGATTTAGATGATAAGAAAATTGTCCAACTAAAATGAGAGAAATCATCAATCAAAATAAAAGTATACTTTCTACCTCCTAGGCTTAGTGTATTAACAGGACCAAACAAATCCATATGTATTAATTCTAAAGGCCTAGTGGTGGAAACGATATTTTTTCTTTTAAAAGAAAACTTTATAAATTTTCCTTTTTGACATGGTGAGCATAAAGATGATAAATTTCCATGCAAAGAAGGTAAACCTTTAACAAGTTTATTTTGAGACAATTTTATGATAAGTTTTGAACTACAATGTCCAATACGTCTATGCCACAAATCTAATTCCTCATTTTTAGAAATAAAATATTTTAGCGAAGAATGTGATAAATCATTAAACCTAATTATGTAAACATTTTAAAATCTAGGAGCAGTAATAACAATATCATTTGTTTTAGAGTTAATAATTTTGCATAGTTTTGAAGTTGAATCAAACAAGACATTTAAGCCAATATCACATAGTTGACTTATTGAAATTAAATTATGCTTCAAACCTTTAACATATAAAACATTTGATATAGAAAATGATTTGTTACCTACTACTCCAATGCCGATGATTTTCCCCTTTCCGTTGTCGCCAAAAGTAACTACTCCTCCTTTCTTCATCTCCAGGCTAAGGAACTTTGATTTATTGCCCATCATGTGCTTGGAACACCCTGAGTCCAAGTACCACACGTCTTCTTTGTCCTTAGCCTACCAACATACCTAGAAAGAGGATGAGAGTAAAGATCCGGCTACCCAAGTGGTTCCTCCCATAGAATAGGTGGAAGCCTTAGACACCTAGATTTGTTTGACTAAGCAGTATCCTGTCTTCTTACAAGTATGTGTTGTGTGACCAAACTTATAACATTTGGCACACTTGATGAAAGAAGTTGACTAGTTTTTCAAAACAAACATTGACCCTTTGCTGGAAGCTACAGGGACTTGTGATTTATTATTTTTAACCTGAAAATTAACATTCCTGGAATTTTTCTTATCGTCGGCGACAGTGGCTGTCGCTGGGCGATAACATTCAGGAGAGTATCCAAGTACGAATTTTCCAGAACCATAGTACTGGTTTCCCAAAATCATATTTAGAGATTTTTGGCCCACTTCAAATTTGTTAGTGGCCATTTCTAAATTTCGGACTTGTCCCCTTAGTACATTATTTTCGGCAACTATGGTGCCACAACTATTAGCGAAGGACTTCTTGCTGCCTTCCACTTGAGATTGAGAGAATTTTAGAGATCTCTTTAAGGCATCTTTCTCTTTTGTAAGAGTTTCAACCCGAGTCATAGTTTTAGAGAGATCTTTCTCAAGTTCCACTATCTTTGTCAAAGATGGACAATCCTCTTGACAAGACGCTTTCTCTTTTCCAAGAATTTTTACTTCATTTTTTAGTTTTTTATTTTCTTTAACTAAAACTTTATTTTCAGATTTGATCAACTTAATTTCATGCAGTTTTTTATATAAATACTCGCAAGTACTTAAAAATTCTGAAAATAAATCATCATAAGTTTCAGGAGTTACCTCAGTGTCTCTCTGGACACTGCTTCCTTCATCATAAGATGAAGCGCTCTTTCCCATCAAGCACATGTTGTCCTCCTCTTCAGTTTCTGACCCTGAACTGCTCGACTCCTCAGAAGTGGCTTCATCCCATGTTTCAGCCTTTAGAACCTTCTTCCTATCTTTCTTTCTGTGCCGCTTCTCCTTCAGCTCTTTCAGATACTTTAGGCACTTGCTCTTTATGTGACCAATCTTCCTGCAATGATATCATTCAGGTGGTGGTCTATCTTCATCATCCTCTTCTTCAGCTTGGGATTTTCCTTTCCTATTCCCATATTCTTTCTTCTTGAAAAATCTCTTGAAAGAATTTCTTCTTTCAGAATTTCTCATAAATCACCTGAATTTCTTCACAAACAAACTCTCTTCATCTTCATCATCACTTTCATCAGACTCGCTTTCCTTCTCCTTCTTGGACTTCAACGCCAAAGCTTTCTTTATTGGCTCCAAACTATATTCTTGTTGTTGAATCCTCAACTCTACTTCATGAGTTTTCAAGTTTCCTATGAGATTATAAATTTGGAGAGACTTTAGATCATGTGACTCCGAGATGGCAGTCACTTTAGGATTAAATTTCGGGGGAAGCGATCTAAGTATTTTCCTCACCAAATCTCCATTTGAGAAATTCTTCCCTAGAATCCTCGAGTCGTTTACTATCTTGCTAAACCTCGTGTACATGTAGTCTATATCTTCATCAACCTCCATCTTGAACTTCTCAAACTTCGATTCTAGCTGGAAAAGCTTCGAGTCCTTTACCTACGATGTACCTTCATGAGTAACTTCAAGAAGATTCCAAATATCATATGCAGTATCACATGCACAAACATGGTTAAATTCAGTCCTATCTAACGCACAAAATAAAGCATTCATTGCCTTAGCGTTATTTTTACAACAAAGCTTATCAGCTTCGTTCCATTTGTCCTTGGGTTTCTCCGTAGAGACACTTCCTACAACAGTAATAGGGGCAGTGTAGCATGTTTCTACCATGCCCTGAACATCAATATCTAGTGCTATTAGAAAGCATCGCATTCAAGCTTTCCAATAGTTGTAGTTAGTGCCCGTGAATAAGGGAGGTCTACTAATACCTTACCCCTCAGAAAATACGTGTGTGTTTTGTGCCATTACTCCCGGTGGTGAAACCGTTTTTGGAGTAACCTGGATCTGATACCAAGTATTGGATCTTATGGCGCCCTTAGAGGGGGGGGTGAATAAGGGTACTTTTTAATTTTTCTTAAACAACCTAAGCAACCTTTACAAAATGAATAAGAACAAATTAATGGAAGATTGCAAACGAATACTAGCTAAAAACAATAATGATATATTTCAAAAAGTTAAATTGCATACAAAGTGTCTCTATAGAGCTAGAGACAAAGGTTCATGAAATAAATAATTTTCTAGTGTATTCGTTGGTTCTTCTACCAAGAACCGACAGGTTAAAGCTTATCTCTCCCTAGATCTTGCTACTAGCCTCCCCCTAGATCTAACCATGATCTAGACGCTGCACACAAGGCAATGATTTCTCCCTAAGCCACACAAGGACTTGGACGCCACTCACAAGGCGGCGATTTTCCCCTAAGCCACACAAGGACCAAGACGCCACACACAAGGTGGCGATTTCCCTTCCGATTATAATGAGAAAATAAATGAAAAATAACAAAAACAAATTGAGCACTTTAGGCTATACGCTCCCTTCAAACAAAGCGCTGAAGATGCCGATGAATCCTTGCAAGAGATGCTTTGAATGCTTCGCACGTGCCGTCAATCTTCCGCGTTATTTGGCCTTCTTAGGAGTATGGAGTATCTCTGAGTTCTGGAGCTCTCTGGATCATCTTTGAAGGTAAGTGCACTCCAAGTAATGAAATTCGTAACTTTCTCAGAAAATGAGAGACTTTTATACTTTGGCGCTATCGCCGGGCGATACTGGGTATCGCCATCTGGCGATAGCGGTAACCACTGCTGCCACGTGTACCACAAACTCCTCATTTTTGCATCGCATAAACGTTGAGCGCTGAATCGTGCACTATCGTCGCGTGATACCAGATATTACCATCTGGCGATAGCGAAATAACGGTGGCCACGATTTCGTCGAGCGTCGAGTGGAAATGCGTCGAGTGGTGCTATCACCTGTGGCGATACCCACTATCGCCTGCCGATATCTCCCAAGCTCAATTCTGATCTGATTCATCATCAAAAATATATAAGATATTAACCTGTGTTACCTACACACCAATAACATCCAAATATCAAATACAAACAAGATTTATTATTAGCAAACTAGGAAGCGTGGAATGCATGCTCCAATAATTTCTACTCTAGCAGTTCTATATATATGGTACATGAAAGGTATGAATAACTGAACAGAAACAAGTAAAGTGTTGTAAGTAAACAAGTACTGAAAGTAAGCAGAGTAAAGATAGCACGTAAAATAAGCTACTACTACCGTCACAGAAGTACCTTAACTTATATGAATGTCCATACAAACTTATAAGTTAAGGTTTCCAGAAATATAGCTTATCATATAAAAGTGCTCATACTAATTTATATGATAAGGGTCTATGGTGCGTATGACCTAGTTATGAATGTATGATATGTATGTGTCTTATGGCTCATGCAAGTGCAACTCACGCACACGACTCTGTGATCACAGACCTTTAGTTCCCACTTTTTGGAGCTAGCATCACTCTCTGGTACCACCATTGTGGCTATGGTAGCAGTGGAGCGGGCATCTCCACTCCTAGCCGGGTATATACACTATCGGGCCTAGACCTCCCAAAAGCCTCTTTACACGTCCTAGGTGCACTCTAGAGTCTTGTGTACTATTTGCTGGCTACCCACCAGTATTCTTGGTCGAGTGTGCATTCTTGGGGATCGTCCTCCAGACCGCAGTGTAAAACAACCCACTGGCCCCTCAAACCTTCACACCTCGCCAGAGTCATCGTACTGCCATCGGTGTTACGATTGTCCCGGTACCGCATGACCTGCCACAGGTTTATGCACTTGCAAGATATTCCAACCCGAGCCTCCAGCTCGCAGGACAAAGCCTTCCTGAATCCCTCCAAACCATCACGGGTGAGATTGCACACCAGTCCCTTTATTCTGAATCCCTCCAACCCATCACGGGTGAGAATGAGCATCAATGTCTTAGCCAATTAGACTATTTTGTCTAGTGTTTGTTATACCTAGCAATTTATGGTTAATCCCAAGACTACCCAGGGCATGCCCGGTGAAGGGCTCTCGAGGGCACTAAGAGCTACGATGGGTTGATTCCCAAAGCTCCCTTTCGCAAGGATATTTATTTTATTTAATATCTACCCATGATCCATACCCAGCTCTCGTTGTTACTCTGGAATTACCCTAATGAATTAAGTAATTTTTGGGGAATCGGCGGTCTTCCGCCGGACTCCGTTCTAGTTCTATCCTTGGGGCCCTGCACTCTATCGGTCGATATTATGGAGTGACCTACTGGACACCAACCAGGGTTTGTCTTCCCAATGTAGACATCAACTCATCCTTCAATCATATCCCCCGTGGGTCCCAAGGACACGTGCTATATTTTTCTAAGCGCACCCAAGGCCTAAGTGGACATGTATGATGCGTCATCCAAACTCTTGGGTCAGATGCCACTAAATATTTATCATGGTTGTTATGATGTATGATAATGATTGAAGTAAGTTTCATTATTTTTCCAAGGGATTAAGTGACCTAAAATAATTATTTTAAATTGTGCGACCGAGTCACCTTGAATATGCAGTACTACATATAATGGTTTAACCTGCCTGAGATTTCACTAGGTGTTTCATAAGGTTAAATAATACTGCCTACCAAGTTTCATAATATTTCCATGCAATTTTTATTTATTTCTCATTTAATAATAAAATTCCAATTCAACCACTTTACAACTAAAGTAACTTAACTACTCAACCAAAAATTCTGAGAAAATTAGTGGGTCTTCATGTTGATATAATAAGACTAATTACAGAATTTCCAAATCTTAAACAATGATCTGGCCTATCTTATACCCATTTAAGCAATATTACCAAAATGCCATTATTAGGATTTTTAACATATAGGGACATTCACAAATTCTCAAATAATTTATCAGAAACCAAAACACAATAATAAACCACTATAAAAGTTTTCAGAATTTTAATACACTAATTTCCCATATTGTTAATTAATTTCCCAAAGGGGCAAAATGGTAAATTCTACATAAAATCCAAGGGAATATTATTAAATAGTGCCATAAATTTTTCCAGGGGTGAAATTTGCCCTACCAGAGCTTTTGTCAAAAATCCATAATTTAATGAATTTATTTGCCCTATTTTCCAAATTTATTTCCTAACTAGACACATTTTCCAATAATTTCAAATAATGAGATTTTTGATCCCAAAAATACCAAATATTCCATGGAAGGTGTATTCCATTCCTATGAGCCTCTGTCCAGAGTTTCTTGGACTTGCAATGACCCAATTGGGTTAAATTCATATTTTCCCATTTTTACTATTGACACCCCAAATTTGAATATGCCAACCTTATGCATGTGGGAATTCCCAAACATGCAGATGTCAAAATGTCTTGAAATTTTATCATGAATTTATCTTGACCTAATGAACATCCCACCCAAATTTGGGGGAATTTGGAGTCATATGTCTCCAAAAATATACTTAATTTAATTTCTAATGTTTCATCAAATACTATAGGAAAATTCTGACCAAAAATTCTCATTTTTGGTCAGACACTAGTTTCACACCTAACACAAGCCTGGCCAAAATTTGGAGTCATGGTGACTTATGGTTTGGCTTGGGCATTTATTTTAAAATTTGCCCTAGCCTAGGACCAGTCTTGGTAGATTGGACCTACAGGGAGCCCTACTGTCCCAAACTTCAAGTTTTGGGTGTCAAAATGAATTTAAGACCTAGATCTACAAATTTTATGTTGATGTCTAGTTCTGAAATTGCCTCTAAGTGGCCTATTTTTAGCATGCAAAGTCACCGAAAATGTGTGACATAATTACACTGTTCATAATAATCACAATCATTAATCAATTTGGAATTAAATGGATGGCATCCGTTCATCGTCCCAAATATCCAACAGTTGGGATTGAACCGTCCTGGGCGACTTTGCTGGCCCTTTTCCGGTCACCTAGGCCGGCGCCATCGCCGGCGATTATTGCCACCACATCCGTTGAGGTGGTGGCTAGCGTTTCCCGGCGGTGAGGCTGCCGGAGGCGGCTCCTCCGGCGATCCCAAGCAAGAATAAAATCTCGAGAAAATTCACACACACTCTCATGGTATCGGGCTCGATTGAGCCCGATGTCTCGCCTAATTGAGATAGAAAGCTAGCACAGGGTGAGGTGAGGTGAAACAGACCTGCAACCGGGCTTGGCGGCACATGCTGTGGTGGTGCTCCATGGCTGAAGCTTACTCCGGCGAACTAGCCCGATTCTCCATTTCTCTAGAAAAAGCCTTCCTGCAACAGTCAAATTCCACTCATTTCCTCCTCCTGAAGCTGATGGTGGGCTCAGATTTGGCTGGGAGTGGCTGTGGGAGAAGTTGGAGTTAAGGGGTTGGTCGGCCATGGCTTTGGAATTTCCTCCTGGCCACCAGGTGTCCCCAAACCCCTCCACCATGCTGGAATAACCCTTGGAAGCTCAGCTAATAGCTTAGGCAGAGGGAAGGAGGGCCACATGGCCTCCATCCCCTCTCTTCCTCTCTTCTCTCTCCTCTTTTTCTCCAAAATGTGTAAATTGCCCCATGCATGCATTCTCTCTCCAATTTCAGGGGGTAGGGGTTGTCATTAACCCTTTAGTATGGTCATGGGCCTTGACTCATGGGCTTAGCCCATGAGGGGTGGGCTTGGTTCCTTCTTTTCTCTTTTAGGCCGCTTTGCTGACTTGTTGACTTTTATGTTGACTTGGTCAACATGGTGAGTGGGCTGACCTCACTTGGAGGGTCATAGACCCTATGGCACCACCCAACTTGGGTTGGGCCAAGGTGATGCCCTACTTGGGGTAATTGAGCCTTTAAGTATGGGTTTGACCAAATTAGGGTTTAGGGTTGACTTGGGTCAACATGGGTCAATAGGTGACCCAAAGATGTGGTGTATGGTTCACTTAGGTTGCTATTAGGGTTAGGGGTGCAGTGGTAGGACCAATGTGTGGCTAAGATCCCAATTTGGGATAGTTTGACTTGGGTTAACTTGGGCCCTATAGTGGGTTCCATGTGACTACACCCTAACTCCATTGTTCAAACCTAGTCTAAACCCATGCCCCCACCATATATCCTAACCCAACCTATGTAGAGGGGTCTAATTGTAAATGAGATATTACAAGCAGCCCATCTGAAGATCATGGTAGATATCCATGTTGAGTCCATAAAATATAAGGACTCTATTATCAAGTATCTTGAAGAGAAACTTGAAAGGGAGAAGAGGATTGTGGATAATTTCTCTAAGATAGATGCTATAAAGAGAAAATCTGAGTATGAGTGGATCTATAAAGTTATCCAATCTCAGAGAACAGGTCAACTCCTGTTAGGCCTCAGTCAACCTTTCACAAGGTAATTCTCCCTTCCAATATGTATGGCCAAGACCCCAGGGATGGTCACTGGAGGAGTGAGAATCTTCCTTATAAGACTACAAAAGTTCCTTACAATGGAAGAAGAAAGGACAAGGGACTGAGTACTCAGAAGGCTCCCCATGAAGAAGTGTAAAAGTCCCATCCTGGACCTTTTATATTTAATGCACCAGCTCCATCACTCTTGAGCAAGGCAGTGGCCTTTTCTCAAAGTCTCCCTGCACATACACTGACAAAGGGTAAATCTGCCAGGAAGTAAGACTTGGAATCTTCTAAGGGCACCAACAGCATGTTATCTACAAAGAGAACTGCTGCTGATAGACCTTATGAAAAACCAAGCTCTTCTCATGACAGACCTACTCTCAGTCAGACTATGACTAAGAGAAATTAGAATAAGGAAGCTGTTCTTCCTTTTGTTCAGTCTACAGTCAAACATGCTGCCAGACCTGCTCAAAAGAGAAGATATAATATTCATGAGTGTTGGTGTTGTGGCAAAGTGGGCCACTTTGCCATATAGTGTTGGCACAACCCTAGTGTGTCATGGGCAAGAGAAAGTCTTCCTGACAAAGCTCCTGTAGGTAGACATATGCATTTTCAAACTAACAGGGACCTAGGACCCAAGTCATATTGGGTTCCTAAGGTAAGGTAAATCTTATTTTGCAGGAAAGTCCATGTGACCTTACCCAATTATGGTCCCTGGATAGATATGTGCCAGACCCAGAACTGGTACATGGACACAATCCTCAAAAGTTCTCATCAGTTGATAACAGTGGATGGACAGACCATCATGCACAAGATGTCAAAGACAAGTGCAATTATTGAGGGGGAGCTTGCAAAGGAAAGTCAAATGCACATCAAAGGCTAAATATCAGAAGCAAGGTTGCTGGTATGCTCAAAGACTGTGAATCTAGTATGGGCTTCAAGTCTACAGGGCAAAGATAAGTAGAATTCACCTAGCTTTAATTCTACCATTTAATTGCTAAATTGATTATGCATGTTGGAGATAAGGTAATTGAAACAAATGACTAAGAAGATGTAAAAACATTAGTCTAATCAACTCTTCTCAATAAATATGTTAGTGGCTCGCATGTTCACTATGTCACAAGAAGTAACTAGTCCCAACATACCCAAAGACACATATTACATGTGCAATACTAAGTTAGATAAGTATCAATATTTTGTTTAATCAATTGAGTTTGGGGACCAACACACTCTCAGTTGAAATTAATTTTAGGATATTGAAATTATTTCTAATTGCACCCCACTAGAACAGTTATTAGAATGTATACTGCAGGATAATCTTACCCCTGCAAGTTTGGCCAACTCAGTTAGGAGCTAGTTGCAATCTAATTACTAAAGAAAACAGATGTTGAGCAAAATAAGCTTACTCAAAAAAATTGTAGAAAATACAGCCTGTAGATAAGTGTCAAGAATCAATGCTGGTCGCTGATCAAAATTGATCAAATAAGACAGTGACTTTTCGCCTTCCCTTAGGAAATAACTATAAATAGAAGAGCTTGTGCAATAAGCAATGTTACTATTCCTTGGCCTCTCCCGCGTGTATTCACCAAATTGACGGAAAGCCGTTCTTACTAGGTATCAGAAATTCGCAAGCGAAATGGCGCCCAAGGGACAAGATTTCCTCTTCGAAGGAGCAGAGGTGGTTTGCAATGGATTCGTTGATGCTCTAGAAGAAGTTTAGCAGGTGCTTAATCTTCTATAAAAATCTAACCTAGCTTTCGTCCTAACGGAGCCCTGTCTTTTGTGGAAGAGGGAAGTGCTAGAGTTGTTTGCCAATGCCAAAGCAAATGCTTCGACAGGTAAATTCAAAAGCATAGTAAGCGGGAAGAAGATCAAGATTACCCCCAGAAGGCTCAGCAAGGCTCTATAGTTACCAAAGCTCTCTACAACTGAGGACGAAGAAGAGTTGATGCTAGATAATGTAAAATCGGTGATGAAATGGTGTGGACTATCCAAGCACACCACCGGATCAATTCTAAGGAAAGAACTTAACCTGAGAGGTAAGTTTCTAGTCGATCTCATCGGGAAAGCTCTGTTGTGCAAAACAGGCTCCCATGATAAAATTTCAAAGAGGATGTTGGACTAATGGCAAGGGTCATACTTTCCAAAAGAACTTATTGAGGAAGAGTGGTGTTTGAAAGAATAGTGGATTGCGTGGTCGAACAAAATTTGGGGAGAATCCTATCACTATATCTGTGAGAAACAGACCCAGAAATTCTGAATCTAAAGCTTGGGGCAAAGATTCACCACATGAGAAGAATGGATATCAGGATGCTTGAGAGATGAGACAGGGTACTTCAACCCCATGGACCATCAGCTGTGGAAAGGAAAGGAAAGAAGAGTATTGTTATTGAGCCCAACTCCTCTAGCACCTCATCTGAAGAGGAAGAGCCTCACAATCCAGAACCATCATCATCTGCTGAAGAGTCCCGGAGGGACATGAATACTCAGGTATCAGCCTCTTCTGATCCTACCCCTCTTAGTCGTGTAAGCAGACAAGAGTCAGATATTATCCCTGAAGATGATGAGCCTACTGCTGAGTTGGCTGGATATGTTGCATAGGAAGGAGATGATTTACCTACAGCTAAGGATGCTGTACAAATAGCAGAGGAAATTGTTAACAAGATCTCTGCAAGAATGAAGGAAGATGCTTCCAGGCATGTTGATACAAATGATCACCTGCCTGCACTTAATGATGCTGAAGTTTCCAGCCCTCAGAGTAAGGGGGAGCATATGCTGGAGGAAGTTATGGAAATAACATTCACTAAGGAATAGTCTGCAATGGCTGAGGGGGAGCAGCTTGAGGAAGAGATAATGCAAGATGCATTAGTTATGAGGCAGACTCTTCAGGTACCACCCAAGGATAATCAGCCTACTGAAGCAGAAGTTACTTTTGCCGATCTGCATGCCAAGGAGGGCATGGCAGGAGTTGAGGGGGAGATTCAATCAGAACTGCCTGCTCAGAAGAAAGTTCTTAACATTGATTCCTCAATGTAAGGAAGAGAGTCAGATGCTCCAAAAAGCGAAATAAATGCAAATGAGCTTGATTCTGATGAGAAGGAAGAGGTCAGGGAAGTTCCTGATGAAGGCACATCAGCTCAAACAAACCAGATTCCACCTCTCTTCCTTGCACAACTGAAAGGTCTGTTAGATGAGCAAAGGAGAGCACTACAAAATTATGTGAATGATGCCCTCAAGGGGATTAGAAATGATCTGCCAACTGAGATCAAATCTATAAGATTTGAACTTAATCTGATGAAAGGAGAAACAATCAAATTCTTCACTAGAGCTGCTGGAGCTGTAAACTTTACAATGGAGAAGTTGAATGTGTCAGGTCAGAATATTGCTATTATCATAGAAAATCAAGTGACTCAGGCTAAGAATAGTGTGACAATCCATGAAAATGATAAGATTCTGAGAAGTGAACAGAACACTAAAATCTTCACAAAGATGGATGTCTACACCAAGATGCTTGATGACCACATGTTGGAAGTTAAGAATCCAGTCACTGCTGGAGTAAACTACCTGGAAGTAGAAAGAAGCAAGATAAGCAGCTCCTAGACCACTAAATTAATTGAAGAAGCCAAAAAGTGGGAGAGAGAAGCCATAAGGAACAATACTGAAAACTGGGTCTGGGCAACAAATGTTGTGAGAGGCTCATTGGGATTAGGGCCAGTGCAATATGACAATATCCCAATGATGTTTGCTCAAGTGCTAGAGACTTTGAATAGAGAACCTGCTCAAGATAATCAAGAGTATGTGATGTATATAGAAGATTATGATAGTGCTGGTAATCAGTGGGGAGTGCAATCCACTACTGTTGAAATTCCCTCCTTCAGCCTCACTGTAGACCAGGCACTACAGACAAGAGAAATGACTGCTGTAACCGCTGAAACTAAAGAGGAAGTCATGATGAGAAATAGAAAATACAAAGAAGAAATGAAGAAAAGACATGATTTCGAGCAGTAAAGCCAAGAATCCAGATCCATCATCTTGCTTGCTTGGGATCAGGTCAAGAATAAGAAATCAGACCGAGGAAAATGGTATAGCAAAACTGAATGGGATAAGATGGAAAAGAGGGACACAGAAAGAAGGATTTTTTTGAGGAACAAAAAGGCTAATCTTCTTAATCCTGATGTTGTTGAACCATCTAAATACTTCCCCAAGCCTTTCAACTATTTTGAGAGACGGAAGAATAAAGCTAAAGCTGAATCTGGAAAAGAAAAATCTACTAAGGATAAGGCTGCTGATGAAGCAGATAAGAAGGGAAAGAAGATAACTAGAGCAAAAGACAAACTGGCAAAGAAATCCAGAAGCAGTGGGATTATGATAAGGGAACCTAAAACTTGAAAAGTTTCAGGTTATGCTCACAGGACTAAGGGATGTGATACTTTGTTTAATTACACAAACATTAATTCCCTATATGATTAAATAGAACAATCATTTGCTATAATTATGATTTGTCTAACTCAAAAATTGCTATGATTTTGACTTATCTGATACATCATTTGTTATGTCTATGATTTATTAGAATTATACTGTGATAATGTGCTTTGTATATATATAACATAAGTGTGTTAGCATACACATTGGCTTAGTTTTTGGCTTCTTCAAATAGGGGGAGATTGTTGGGTCCAATGATTCCAATGTCCTGAATTTTAAGAAGGACCAGCAAACAATGTATACACATGTGGTGATCTAACTTATGTTTAAGTTTAATGATTGCAGATTATCCTAATAAGCAGTGGTGGGACAGATAGCCTAAGTGGCTAAGTCAGGTAAGTTCTTACCTAAGTGGTGGAAGACAAAAAACTGTCCAAGTCCACAGGCGTTGAGTTAATATCACTCACTCAACGCCAGATGACTTATAGCGCTGAGTAAAGCCTATTTAGTCAAAGCCATGAAGTGGCAAGCTTAGAATGTAGCCAAGCCCACAGGCGTTGAGTGAAGTCAATTCACTCAACCCCATACAGCAAAAGGCTGTGAGTCAGGCTAATACAGTCAAAGACTAAAGAGAAATGAGCTGAAAAGTGGCTAATTCCACATGCATTGAGTGTAGCTCACTTACTCAACCCCTTAGCCTCTCAATCGTTGAATAGCTAAGCTAAGAGTTCGTCGAACTAAGGTCTGAGTTCGTCGAGTTGAGCTTTCACTTATTCGTCGAGCTGAGCTCAGAGTTCATCGAACTGAACTCTAAGTTCATCGAACTGAGCTATTACTTATTCGTCGAGCTGAGCTCAAAGTTCGTCGAACTATGTTCTAAGTTCGTCGAACTCAAATTGAATTCTGAAACAGAAAATTTGGTTAAGGAAGAAAGCGTTCAGTGAGGCGTGGTCACTCAACACTCTCAACGTCATGATTAGAATTAGTTAAAGCAAAAAAAATGTTGAGTGAGGCATGCTCACTCAACGCTCTCAACACTTAAGATGCTGAAGAAGCAGAAATGGCTAAGGCAGAAAGCGTTGAGTGCAGTATGTTCACTCAACGCTCTCAACTACATGTATATAAAAGAGGTTGTAGAAGGGGTTAAGGCAAAAAGCGTTAAGTAAGCTTTACTCACTCAACGCTGTCAACACCTAGATAGACAAATCTGTCTAAATACTTTAGCGTTGAGTGAAGCTTATTCACTCAACGCCAATACTGCTAATGCTTGAATTTTGACAGATTCTTTGGGTGCTGATGTCAGCAAGTCAAAAAGTCAACCATATTCAAATTGTGAGAGGCAAAGCCACAGTACATGACAAAAGGCGTCGCATGCCTACTGTACGACAATTAGGCATTAAAGCAAGGATGCTGCCAGCATTAATGGAGTGGGACCCACTGTTAAAAGAGCTGTTGGGTTACATTAAATAAAAGGAGAAACTCTTTAAAGAAAGTGTTGTTGTTACAGTAGTTCTTCACAATCACCATTATTGTGGGTGTCGCTAAAGAACAGAGAGCCCAAGACAAGCAAGTCTAGAGGCATATCAAGTTAGTTGTTGATATTGACATCTTCAACAATAAAATTGTTGGTTCCATCTTCATCTGCACCAGCTAGCAAGCTCAGGGTGATTCACTGAGAAAGTGATAGCAGCTAGGGCTGACCCTTGTTGTAGGTGCTTCACAGATCCAGCCAACAAATCCTAAAGAACAATCACTTGGGGAGCTGTGAAGAAGGAGATAGAGATGACCAGTTGGCTCAGTCAAACATGTGTAGATAAGCTAATCTGCAAGTTGCTTCCAGCATAAACTAAAACATCTACATCATTATTGTTGTGAAGAAGAGATGGCTAAGCTTTTAATTTAGTTTAGAAAGGGGCAGAACAGTATTCTGTAAGTCACTTCCAGCTCAAGTGGATATACTTGCTCCTGTGAAGTATTTGGGGCTAAAGTATTCTTAGTCCAGAAAAGTAGACTCAAGAAAACATTCTTGGTGTCAAAGTTGGGCTGAGTCTAACTCAGTCAAGATAGATTGGCACAGAGGAATTCCTCTTGTGTCCAATCAAGAACCTCAACAACCCACTTCCATCTTGTAGGATCCTTTGTGGATCTGAGAGGTAAGAGCAAACTTGCTTTGAGGTAGGTGAGTTTTACTCACTAAGAAGAAGGGAAATATTGCCTGAGCTATAGGAGAGTGAATCTTGAAAGCGAGGTACAAATCTAAATAACTCTAGAGGTGAATAGAGTATTTTAAAATTTTAAGTTTGTTTTTACAGTGGATTAAAATAGGTGATACATATGTATAAATAAATAAAAAGAAGTATCACAACACAGAAAATAAAAAGGTAAAGAACAACTAGACGTCACAAGGAGTTTATAGTGGTTCCCCAATAAACCTAGGCACATCCACTCTTCTACCACCCTGGTAGGAATCCACTACAGGTTTTTGATCAGGTGTCCTGCCATCACAGGATTTTAATTTGGTGCCATGTCACCACAAGATCTATTTTCTAGGGGAGATCTAGCAACCCTTTGAGCTTTTGATCAGGTGCCCAAAAATCAAATCAAGTCATTTGATTAGGTGACTTGTAAACCAAAGAGTTTAACTTTTGAAGGGAGTTATAACTATGTACACTGTGGAAGAAAATAAAAGATGTTGTCTTCTCTGTCTCAAATCATTGAGAAGACTAGTGGATTTTGTTGATGTTGTAAAAGCTCCCCCTGAGTTATTGAAATCTGATCAGGAGTGGAAGCTTTGATTCTAGGTGTAAACCTTCAAAGATGAAAACTTCTTCTTCCAGTAAATGATTCTGAGTGATTGTGCTTTTGGTCTCAGATTGAATATGTGTTACTGGAAGAAGGGCTTGAAGAAGAAGATGATGAACAAGATGTTTCTTTGTCTCTGTCTCTTTATTTCTGATTGTAGAATTTTATCTTTCTTCTTCTTGTTGATTAATGCTTATTATGGGCAATCTTCTGAAAATTTTCTTTATATATTGATTGCTGATTCAAATCCATTTGAATTTCAAAGTTCTTGAAATCTTCTGCATAATTTCTGGGAGTTAGAACGGCTATTTTTTTATCTTCAATGTATTTGCCCAACTGTCCCAGTAAAAATGATAGAGTAATAACTCTGTGAAATCCATAATTAATGCTGCCAGAAAACAGCTATATTCTGGAGAATATTGAACATTAATTATCAGAGTATTAATGTCTTAATATTTGAAATCAAATTGCTTTAGTCGATCTGAGAAACTGCAGAGAAGTTTAGTCGAACTGAACCTGGAAGGAGTTAGTCGATCTCAGCAAAGATTTCGTCGACCTGAACTCCAAGTTCGTCTAACTGATAATTCTCCTTCGTCGAGCTGAGCTCCATGATCGTCGAACAGAAAATATACTTGCCAATTTGAGCTCCAAGTTCGTCGAACTGATAATTCTCCTTCGTCGAGCTGAGATTCTGGGGAAGGATTAGAGTTCGTCGACCTCAGCTAGACTTTCGGCGAGCTCAACTCAGAGAAGGAACTTTGAGTTCGTCGATCTGAGATCGACGATCGTCTAGCTGAATTCAGCTATCATCGAACACCTTTTCTGCAATCTTTAAATTGTCTTGTCTCTAAAGACTTTTGTCTCTGAAGTCTTCTGAAGGTCGGTTTTCAACAATCTAACCTAATATGACTAACCTTAACCCTGGAACTAACTTATGACCCTAGACTATATATGTTGGGTCATCAATCCTAATAGTGTACCTGGCCCAAATCACAAGTAGGGTTCCAACAATCTACCCTATTTGGGTGAGGTCACTATAAATATAAAAATAAATAAAATCACAAAATAATAAAAAAATATGACAGAATTATAAAACTTCAGCAGATATGAACAAATGTGCCTTGTGAGTACACATAACAATAAAATTCAAAAATGCATAATCAGAAAATTATGAGTTTTCTTTGAAGTATCTGAAGAAGGAGCAGGTTTTGTGAAGACCATTATTCTTTTGGGATCCTCTGCTTCTATTTGAGTCATCTTCATATCTTCAGAACCCAGAATCTTTACTGATGCAGCTCTACGCACTACAGCCTCTGGATGAAGACTCATATAAGTATCAACATTAAAGAGATTTTTCCTTTCATACCTTTCTATCTCTTTCTTCCTGTAGGAAGACATGGTTGAATACGAAGAAGTGTGTTTTCTTCTTCCGTGGATTTCCTTATCTGTGAAAGTGTTATAACCTCCTTGAATCTGGCCATTATAAAATTAGGATCCACTTCAGGATCGTATACTGAAGATAGTGCCCTTTCTGGACTTGATTTTTCTTCCTGATTATCTTCAGATCTCTATTGTTTACTGATTTGCCTTCTTTGTTGTTGTTTGCTATCCTGGGAACTGTGTTGCTGCCTGCTGCTGCTTTGATAAGATCTAGAATGATGAGAAGTTGTAGACCTTTAAGCTTGTGAAACATTTCCTACTGATCCTGATGTAGGAGGAGGAGGAGGAGGACCTCTACTGAATTGTGGTGGTGGAGAGTATATTCTGCTCTTCTTCCTTGCTTTCATCTCATTCTTTGAATACCTCATCCATTGAGGAGTGTCTGGAGTAGGAGTAATGTTGTGCAGGATATAGTAAGGAGTGTCTACAGTAGGAGAGGGTTTAGGAGCAGCCCTGGATGTAACCTTCTTCTTAAGTTTTCTCTTTTTAGAAGCAAAGTCTTCTGGGTCATCTGACTCATCATCATCATCAGATTCATTGACAGGATTATCATAGAGGGCATTAATCTATTTAAGAATTTCAGTAGAGACTACTGGATGAGCCTGTGGCTGTATACTTGTATCTATTATCTCAGCCTATGGCTGATCAGCTATGTTTTCTTCTTCAGCCTGAGACTGTGCTTGAACTTCTGGCTCAATATCTGTAATACTTTGAGCCTGAACTCTATCAGTCTCTGGTTCCATATCTTGAAACATGAATTCATCAAGATTGGGCATGGGGGATTTAGCCCAGCCAAAAGTTGGAGGTGAGAAAGCCTTTAGCTCTGTGTCAGTTATTTGCTCTATAGTATTCTTATTAACTACAAAACTTGTCCTTAGTTGTTCCAAAACTACTGGACTTATTGGTGCTGTGTAGCAAACTATAGCTTTAGAATAATTAACAAAACCTGTTAAGGTGGTGCTATAGATTGTATCAAAAAAATAAAGTAATGAAGAAATATCAACTGTAGGATTAAGGATAAAATCACCAACAGTGATGATTTCTGGAATTGAAAACTCTGTTGCTTCTTTTTCTGTACAAACTAGAAACATTTTTGTATCTGCTACTGCTTATTCATTAACTATTGCAGGAGCTTCATCATGAATTGTTGTAGCTTCTTCATTGAACATCTCCCCCTTCCTGGATTCAGAGAGTCCAGAACTAAGGCCCACAGAAGAAGGTACAGTGGAGAATGCAGCAAGATATGAAGAAAGAATATTGATGGAAGCAGCAAGTAGGGCAATGGCCTCATCTATGAGTTTCTTGAGTGTAGGGGTAATAAACTAAAGAATGTTGGCTGATATAGAAGATAAATCAACATACATGTAATCATTTGGATTAGTAGATGTTGAAGGTTGGTTGGTAGTAGAAGAGGATGGCATGGAGCAGGTTGGACAGATGGTGAATCCCTGTGGAATGGAGGGTGTTGGAATGTTAGTTGGAATGTTGGAGGTGGAGACATCAAGGACGATAGTATCTTCCTAAATATGTGAGTGAGGTGGAGATGCATGAATTTGAGGTAAAATAGGTGGTGTGTGTTGTGGAGATGGAGATGAAAGTAGATCAAAATTTTATGATGACAGTAGTGGATCTATGTCATCAATATGTGATGGTAGATGTAATTGAGGAGGTGAAGATGTTGTATCCTCAGGAATGTGGATTAGTGAGTGTGGAGATGGGGGTCTGGATGGTGAGACAGGAGGGGTAGAAGTAGGTGTGTCTGTAATGATAGTGGATGGTTGTTGAATAGTAGAAACATCAACAAATGGAGTTGATGAAGGAAATATAGAATGATGTGAAGATGGAGGAGGAGTATGAGCTTCTTCAGGGGTTGAGAGAGTGGCTGTTTCAGCCTTTGTGTCCTCTGAAGCTATCCTTGGAAAGGAAGCCCTGGAGGGCTTTGGAATAACCCTCTCCAATCTGCCAAAGATGGCAGAGCTAAGCCTCTTAGAGGCATTGATGAAAATGGTCGGGAGACCAAAAGTTCTGGAACCTTTATCTGTAAGAAGATTCCGAGAACTCTACCAAAACTAACATCCTTTTTACTATTCTTCTTCTTAATCAAATCAAACACAATTTCACCCCAGTTCACTAATTTTTGACTAACCAGTGCACTCATCAGAAGTAATTGGGTCTGGTTATATAGTCATGGGCAGAGTGCTTGCCCAAGATTACCTTTCCAAAAACATCTGCTAAGAACTTGTATTCAATTAACAAGTTCTTCTTCAGCAATTTATTAGGGTTTTCCTGGGAGTGACTCATTATAACTAGCATATCATCAAACTCAGTGCTAGATAGTTCAATATCATCTTCCCTATTGATAAATCCAAAAATTTCAGTTAGAATAGCCGGAGAAAGAGAAACCTGGTGTCCAGAAATTATTTTAGAAATGGAGGTTTGATCTGAAAGGTTGCTGTGAATACCCATTCCTTTATTTCCTGCACTGGAAGTTTGATCCTTAAGGTCATGAACTTTCTCAACTGTGGAGCCTCAAACAACTGAAGGATGTTCCTGAATATTTGATCTGAATGGCTGAATGAATCGTTGTCAATGTCAAACCCTGCATCAAATTTCATGCTAGAAAGGTTCGCCGCCGAAATCGCCATGCCTACAGAAACAAGTGATCAAGTGCAAAAGAATTAGAAAGCACGGGATGAAGTTCGATAAAAACCCAATTATAAATTTTCAGAAGATGAAAAGACGAACTCCGTTGACGAAAAATTTAAAACTTCGAACTTGGTTCGACAAAAAATCTCATAAAGAAATAAAGGCGTCGATCTAAGTCTGAAAAGGGGGGAAAACAATTCGTCATTCTCCATTCGACAAAAAAAATTTCTGAAATAAATTCGTCGATCTCCATTCGTCGAAAAAATTTCACAAAGGAAGGTTCGTCGATCTCCATTCAACAAACACTCCATGAAGAGTTCGTAGTTCGCCGATCTCCGTTCGACGAATCATGAACAATTCGTCAATCATAGACAGAAATCAATCTAAATCTTCTCCATTAATCATACCTAGGTGATTTAGGAAGAACAAATGCTTCTTTTCTTCTAATTATTTGGTGAAAATGTCTGCTCTTTGTAAATCAGTAGAGATAAAGACAAGTTTAATTTTATTTTTGTGCACACAATCTCTAACGAAATGATGTCTAATCTCTATATATTTTGTCCTACTATGATGCACTGGATTTTGTGTAATAGAAATTGCACTGGTATTATCACATTAGATAGTTGAATTATTTAAGTTGAAACCATAATCCAGGAACTGATTTTGAATCCACAAAATTTGTGAACAACAACTACTTGCTGCTATGTATTCAGCTTCAGCAGTTGATGTTGACACTGAAGTTTGCTTTTTGCAAAACCAGGACACAAGCCTATCACCAAGGAACTGACAAGTTCCTAATGTACTTTTCCTATCCACTCTACATCCAGCAATGTCAGCATCTAAGAATCCAGATAATTCAAATTCTGACTCAGTAGGATACCAGAGTCCTATATTAGGACAAGCCTTTATATATCTTAAAATCCTTTTTAATAAAATAAGGTGTGCTTCTTTAGGATTGACTTAAAATCTAGCACAAATGCAAGTAGAAAACATAATATCAGGCCTACTAGCTGTAAGATACAATTAGGACCCAATAATAGCTCTATATGCTTTCTAATCAACTGGCTTGCCCTGTTCATCAGAATCAACTACAATATTGGATGGCATGGGTGTTTTCTTGGCTGAGACATCTGTCATCCCAAATCTTTTAAGTAGTTCTTTAGCATATTTTTGACTGGGATATAAAGATATCATCAGGGGTTTGCTTCACTTAGAGACCAAGGAAGTAGAATAGTTCACTTATGCTACTCATTTCAAACTTTGAATGCATCGGGTCAGAAAACTTTTTGTAAATTTTGGAAATAGTAGAGCCAAATATTATATCATCTACATAGATTTGGACTAGCAAATTTTTTGACTTATGATGTCTAATAAATAAAGTCCTATCTATAATGCCTCAAACGAACCTATGCTCTAAAAGGAAGCTACCTAGGTCTCATACCAAGCTCTTGGAGCTTGCTTTAGACCATAGAGAGTTTTATGAAGCTTAAAAACATAAGAGGTATGAGTTGAGGAGAAAAAACCTGGAGGTTGTTCAACATAAACTTCCTCTTTTAGTTCTCCATTTAGGAATGCACTTTTGACATCCATCTGATAGATCTTGAACTTCTTGAATGTTGCATAAGCAAGAAAAATTCTGATTGCTTCAAGTCTTATAACAGGAGCAAAGGTTTGATCATAATCAATGTCTTCTTCCTGTGAATAACCTTGGGCTACCAGCCTAGCTTTGTTTCTCATAATTAATCCTTGAGCATCCAATTTGTTCCTGAAGACCCATTTAGTTCCAATGATTGTGTAGTTTTTGGGTCTTGGAACTAAATCCCAAACTCTACATCTCTCAAATTGATTGAGCTCCACTTGCATTGCAATAATCCAGTGGGGATCTTGTTCTGCATCTCTTATGGATTGAGGCTCAATATGAGAAATGAAGCAAGCATGCATCAGATCTTGGTTGAGTTGTTGCCTTGTTTTCACACCAGCTAATATGTCTATAATCACTTGAGATATGAGATGATCTCTAAGTGTGATAAGATCAGCAGGAGGAGTTGGTTCATCAACAGCTTGTAGAATTAATTCCTCTTGTGGAATTATATTTGTTGTTGAGGGTTCAACTGCTTCAACAGCTCCTTCCTCACAGTCTTCATCAATCCGTGGAGAAGGATGCAATGTAATCTCTTGGATAAGGTTTAAATCATCCAACTTCTCACACAAATAGGGTACCTGAAAAGTGTCTATGGTAGAAGAATCCTTCTCCTTGTAAAACATGTTAGCTTCATCAAAGGATATATGTACAGACTCTTCTATTTTTAATGTTGATTTGTTAAATACCTTATAAGCTTTGCTAACTTGGGAATATCCAAGGAAAATTCCCTCTGCAGATTTGGCTTCAAATTTTCTTAAGTTATTCTTATAATAATTATTATGAATATAATATTTGCATCCAAATATTTTAAAGTAATCTACTTTAGGTTGCTTTCCTTTAAGTAATTCATAGGGAGTCTTACCCTTAAGTTTATGTATTAAACTTCTGTTCAGAACATAATTTGTTGTGCTTACAGCCTCTGCCCAAAAGAATAGGGGAAAATAAGCATCTACAAGCAATGTTCCAGCAGATTCAATAAGGGTTCTATTTTTCCTTTCAGCTACTCCATTTTGTTGAGGAGTTCTAGAAGCAGAATAACAATGCATTATACCTTCCTTCTCACAGAATTCTTGCATGAGAATATATTCAAACTCGATGCCATGATCACTTCTGATCAATGCAACCTGAGTAGAGTACTCAATTTGTATGCTCTTAAGAAAATCTGTAAGAACTTTAAAGTTATCTGACTTGTTTCTCAGAAATAACACCCTGTTGGGTACATTGGATTAAATGTACCTAATTTGAAGAAGCCTCACCCTACTCAATGATATACATCAAAATGTATTTGATGTATTTTGAGTTTAGTTATGCAGGTCAAGTATTTACAGGGAAAGCTAAAAAGTTTCTAAGTCCATGTGTCGACACCCAGAAGCAAAGTGTCGACACTTAAGAAGACTTGTGTCGACATCCAGAGAAGCAGTGTCGACACTTGGAGTAATTGTGTCGACACCAGGGATGCAGAGTCGACACCAGGAGGAAAGTGTCGACACATACAGGATGTGTCGACACTCATTGAAGAAATGTCCAGTGAAGAAGTGTCGACACTTAGAAGCAGTATCGACACCCAGTGGAACCTTGTCGACATCAGAAAGTGTCGACACTTGGAGGCTGTGTCGACACTCAGCAAAAATTCAACAAATTCTAAGTACAAGTGTCGACACAAAGGAGATGTGTCGACACTCAGCCAAAGTCTCAACACATGAAGACTGTGTCGACACAAAGGATTAGTGTCGACACACAGCAGAAGTCTCAACACAAGAAGAATGTGTCGACATAATGAAGAATGTATCGACACACAGCAGAAGTCTCAACACATGAAGAAAGTGTCGACACAAGGAGCTGTGTCTACACTCAGCAAATTTCTATGAAGACTAAGTATAAGTGTCGACACCAAGCAGATGTGTCGACACTCAGCAAAAGTATCAACACTGAAGGCATGTGTCGACACCAAAAAGATGTGTCGACACTTAACAAGTTCAACACAAGAAGATGTGTCGACACAAAGGAGTTGTGTCGACACTTACAAGAAATCAACAAAGTACTGAAGAACAAGGAGTTGTGTCGACACACATTATCAGTGTCGACACATGATGAAGAAGCTGTGTCGAGAAGTAATTTCTACAACACAAGGAGTTGTGTCGACACCTTGAAGGCTAGTGTCGACACTTAGTCTACTTGTGTCGACACTTGGTCAATAAGTGTCGACACTTAAAGACAGACTATCTCGACACTTTCAGACAGTTACAGATATTTCAAGAAGTGACTGGATGACATGACAGCTGCCATTCCAGCTGGTCTACTACAACTGTCAGAGTTGTCAGAAAGTCGTTAGAAACCGGATCAGCCGGTCACAATGAAGAAGGCCTATATATAGGCCTATTCTGTCAACAAAAGAAGAGGATTCACACAAGATCTAGCTATTCATTGAAGAATCAATTCAAGTGAAGATCTAAGAAGTTGGAGAGAGAGAGCTCCTTCCAAGAAGACAGCTCTTGGAACCAGGCTGTGAAGAAGGTTTCAGATCAAGGTCTGATTCTTAAGTTGCAGTGATTGAAGATCAGCTGCAGAGAGTATCAACCCTATTGTGTTCTACATTCAAGAAGCTTTGAAGAAAGCCAAGTGAGGTTGATCTCAGCAGAGTTCTTCCAAGAACTCATCAAGAAACCTGTCAACTCTTCTCTCTTATTCTGAGTTGTAGTGATATACATTGTATTCTTTATTTATTGTAGGATCCTTAGGGATCTGAGTTGTAAGTCTGTAATTATAAAGGCTGAGTGGTAGGGCCTGTGTGCCTGAGTGTAGGAGATCCAGATCTCTGAGTGTAGGCCTTGTTGAAGGCTGAGTGTAGGTCTTTGTGAAGACTGAGTTATAGGGCCTTGGGCCTGAGCTGTAGGAACCATTTGGGGTTCTGAGTGTAAGATCTGAGGATCTGAGGAATAGTGGAGGAGTTTGGCCGAATCTAGTACACTACTAGATAGGCGAAGGGGGAAAGTGGATATACCCAAATCTTGGGGAACCACTATAAATCTGTGTGTTCACTATGTGCATGCTTTATTCTGTGATTGCTGATTGATTGATGTGAAGAAGTAGTTATAAATCTGTGATATAATCTGCCTAAAGTTTAAAAAGATTTAGTCACCTATTCACCCCCCCCCCCTCTAGGTGATTAGGGTACAATTTCTTTCAAGTGGTATCAGAGGGAGGTTACTCAAAAAAGGACTTAACTGTTTGAGTAAAAGATTCTGTTGGGAGATTCAGTGAAAGCAAGGACAGATTCAACATAATCAAGAAAATTAAGAAAATGGGCTCAACAGAGAATCATAAAGAACTTGGATCCATGAAGTTGCCAATTTGTAGAAAGGAGATCTTTGGCATCTGGAAAGAAAAGGTGAGACTATTTATGGAAGCCTCAGACCCTAGAATTTATATCACAGTTAAAGAAGGGTCATATGTGCCTATGAAGGTATCTGTGTTAGATGCAAATCAGAGAACACCTTAGGACTTTTCTGAAATGACAAAAGATGAGATTATTTTGGCCACTATGGACAAGAGGGCTCAGAATATCATTGTAAGTGCCATATATGATGCTACATTTCAGAACTTGATACAATGTAAAACATCAAAGGAGATGTGGGATACTCTGATAGTGTACATGGAGGGTTCAGAAGAAGTTAGATAAGACAGAAAGTCTTTGTTAAACCAAGAATATGAGAGCTTCAGACAAGGCAGGTCTGATAGTATAACAGAATGTTATAAGAAATTCTATAGGATTATCAATGAGTTGATGTCCTATAGAAGAGAATTCAACAATTATGAGCTGAATGATAAGTTCTTGAGGTCCCTAACAAAGGACTGGGACACCAAGATCTGTGTCATAAGGGAAATGGCAAAGTTAGCAGATATTCCTCCTCCAACATTGTTTGGAAAACTATTATCCTATGAGATGCAGTTGATGGTAAGGAAGGAGGAGGAGAAGACTACAAGAAGTGAGCATAAAGAAAGAGCAGTGGCATTCAAGATAGAAGTCATCAAGAAATATAAAAGTAAGTCTCCATCTCCACCTTCAAAAGTGGCTGCGACTGAGTCAGATGAATCAGAAAGCAGGAATTCTGAAAGTAGTGAGAGTGATGAGGACTTTGCAGCTTTCACAAGACACTTTCAGAAGTTTCTAAAGAAGAAACAGTGGAGGTTAAAGCCATCCACTTCACAGGGAAAAGATGACTATTATCAGAACAAGAAGTCATCAAAGAAAGACAGGAGAAAGCCCAAGTCAGGCAAAGCAACTTTATAAAAAATTGTATGTTATTGCTGTAACAGACAAGGACATGTTGTTGCTGACTGTCCAGAGAAAAGAAAAGAGTCAACTGATAAGAAGAAGACTCAGATCAAGGGCAAAAAGAAAGGTCCTTTGTTGCCAAGAAGGACAAAAGCCTGTCAGACATATCTTCTTCAGAAACTGAGTCAGAAGCTGAAGCATGCATAGGACTGTTTGTTGAAGAAGAGGAAGAGGAGTTCATCCAGATAATGAACTCTATATATGAGCAAGAGGACATTCAGTGCAAAGGACTGATGGCCTTAACAGAAGGTGACAAAATCCAGGAGCAGCCTGGACCTAGTCAGGTACAAAATTGTTCTTTAAGTTCAATTTCTAGTGCTAGTTCAGACTCAGTTACATCAGCATCAAGTGATGACAGTGGATCTGAATCTAAAGGGGATATTCATCAATTAATTGATGAATATAGTGTACTGTTGCAAGATTTTAAGAAAAGCAAATCCTTGGCCAAGAGTCTGGCAAAGGAGATTGCTAGTCTCAAAGAGGTTGCAACTGATTTTGAGAAGTTAATTGATCAAAAACTAAATGAAATAGTCAGACTGAAGCACATAACTGTTATTCAGATGGGGACGATAACATTTAAGAATGATCAAATCAGAAATCTGGAGATTAGTCTTCAGAAGGAGAGAGATATAGTAGCAAGGTTCTCTAAACCAAAATCAGTTCTACCTTTGATAGATGAGTTTATACCTCACAAGGGTAAAACTGGATTAGGGTTTACACAACCAGCTAGGACTGTAAAGTCCAAGTCTAAGGGCAAAGCCCCAGTACTCAACAAGCCTGCTGTAGATAGAACAGCTAGGGTTGTACCTAAGCAAAGGTACAATAGATTTGAGTGCTGGTGCTGTGGTAAGGTAGGCCACTTTGCCATGGACTGTTGGCACAATTCAAGTGCCAAAGTGAGTAGCAAACTGCCTGTTGGAAAATCTGCAGGTAGCTTTGTTAAGAGGCAAACTAACCAGCACCAAGGACCCAAGAATTCTTTGGGTTCTAAGGTCAACTAATCTGTTTTGCAGGTGAGTCCAAGTGGCCATGCCCCAATATGGTACTTGGACAGTGGATGTTCCAGGCACATGACTGGAACTAGGGGATTGCTAAAGGACTACACACCAATCAAGGATGGTCCTAAAGTCACCTTTGGTGGTTCTGAAAAAGGAATCATCAAAGGTTTTGGTAACATTTCTAGCAACCTTATAACAATTACTCAAGTGGCATATGTTAAAGGTTTGAAACATAACCTTATTAGTATAAGTCAACTGAGTGATTTAGGATATGACATCTCATTTGTCAAAGACGGTTGTCATATCAGGAGGTCAAATGATCAAGAGATCATTTTGACAGGTTATAGAAAGAGAAATGTCTATTGCCTAGACATTATGTGTGAGAACAATGTTTCTCCAGTGTGTTTTGTAGCTGATGAGAAAGTCTATCATTGTGTCAAATGGCACAAGAGGCTAGCCCATCTTAACTACAAGATAATTGGCCAACTCTATAGCAAAGAGTTAGTGAGGAATGGTCCTCAGGTTAAGTGTATTAAAGATGGGATATGCTCAGCTTGTCAAAAGGGCAAGCAGACTAGATCCACCTTTAATAGCATTGAGAACAAAGATGTTGTGAGGTGCTTATACCTCTTGCATATGGATCTCTTTGGTCATATGCCATTTCACAGCCTAGGTAGGAAGGTCTACACATTTGTGGTTGTAGATGACTACTCAAGGTTTTCCTGGGTGTTCTTCGTTAGACAGAATCTGAAACACCTAGTATCTTCTATAGTTTTGTCAAACAAATTCAGAATGAGTTAGACAGTACAGTGGTCAAAATAAGAAGTGACCATGGTACTGAATTCCAGTCTGATAGTATGACAAAACTATGTGAAGAATTTGGGATATTTCAGGAATTTTCTTCACCAAGAACACCTCAGCAAAATGACATTGCTGAAAGGAAAAATAGAACCTTGATTGAGGCTGGTAGAACCCTACTAAGTGACACATCTCTCCCAGAATATTTCTGGGCTGAGGCAGTTAATACTGCATGCCATGTAATTAATAGGGATACCATTACTAAGAGCCACAATAAGACCCCCTATGAGATTGTGAAAGGCAGAAAACCAAACCTATCCTATTTCAGGATCTTTGGTTGTAAATGCTATATACTTAACAATAGTAAGTCTTACTTAACCAAGTTTACTTCCAAATCCCAAGAGGGGATCTTTGTTGGGTACAGCAACAATAGTAAGGCTTATAGGGTCTACAACTTGACTACTCAAGTTGTAGAGGAGTCAGTACATGTAGTATTTGATGAAGCTAGACTTATTAACAATGAGTTGTCTAGAAGTATTTGCAGCTCCACAGGTGTGACTAAGAAGATGGACAAGCTCACTATTGAAGAAGGATCTACTGCAAGTCAGCATTTAAATGATAGTGGCTGCTGTCCAGGGGGAGTACTAGATGCACCTGATGCAGAAGAAGACCAAGGAGTGCAGGAAGTTGAAGAAGCTGAAGGAGGTAAATCTGAAGCCAGGCTGCCTCCAGCTAATAGACATCTAAGAGATCATCCAGCAAATCAAATTATTGGTGATCTAAGACAAGGGGTACAAACAAGGAGCAGAAATCTTAGTTCACTCTACTCCAGTTTTCTATCCCAAGTTGAGCCAAAGAAATTTGAAGAAGCCATCCTAGACCCTCATTGGATTGAGGCAATGCAAGAGGAGATGAATCAGTTCAAGAGATGCAAAGTCTGGGAGCTTGTTCCTAAACCAAAAGACCACAATATAATTGGAACTAAGTGGATCTTCAGGAACAAGATGGATGAACATGGAGTTATTATAAAGAACAAAGCAAGACTGGTTGCTAAGGGATATAAGCAGGAAGAAGGTATTGACTTTGATCAAACCTTTGCTCCAGTAGCCAGACTGGAAGCCATAAGGATGTTCCTGGCCTATGCAACCTATCAAGGGTTTAAAGTATACCAAATGGATGTTAAGTCAGCCTTTTTGAATGGCAATCTGAAAGAAGAAGTCTATGTGGAACAACCATCAGGTTTTGTTGATTCAACTCAACCTAATTATGTCTATAGACTTAGGAAGGCTTTGTATGGGTTAAAACAAGCCCCTAGGGCTTGGTATGAAACCCTGTCTAGTTTCCTCATTGAGAATAAATTCACAAGGGGGAAAATAGATAAGACTCTATTCCTTAGGGAATCCAGAGGCAAGATCATACTAGTCCAAATATATGTAGATAACATCATATTTGGGTCTACTGAAAGTAGTCTTTGCAAGAAGTTTGCAAAACTTATACAAGGAAAATTTGAGATGAGCAGTATGGGGGAGCTTAAGTTCTTCTTGGGTCTCCAAGTTAGACAGACTGAGAATGGTTTATCCATATGCCAGTCTAAGTTCACCTTAGAACTGATAAGGAAGTATGGTATGGAATCATCCAGTACCATGAAAACTCCTATGGGGTCAAGTATGTCTCTTAGCAAAGATGATGCAGGGAAACCTGTAGATGAGACTTTGTATAGAGGGATAGTTGGCTCCCTATTGTATTTGACTGCAAGTAGACCAGATATCATGTATGCTACATGTGTCTGTGCTAGGTACCAAGCTTACCCTAAAGAGTCTCATTTGACAGCAGTCAAAAGGATACTGAGATATCTTAAGGGCACTCCTTATCTAGGCCTCTGGTACCCTAGGAATGAAGTCTTTGAACTGACAGGTTATTCAGATGCAGATTTTGGAGGCTGCAAAGAAGATAGGAAAAGTACAACTGGTACCTGTCAATTTCTATGTGGAAGACTGATATCTTGGAGTACCAAGAAGTAAACAAGTGTGGCTATCTACACAGCAGAATCAGAGTATGTGGCTGCAGGAATTTGCTGTGCTCAACTTCTATAGATACAACATCAGCTAGAAGACTATGGTATTCAAGTAAGTAGAACACCATTATTTTGTGATTCTACTAGTGTTATATATATTGCAAACAATCCTGTTTCCCATAGTAGGACTAAACACATTGAAATAAAATATTATTTTCTAAGGGAACATGTGGAAAAAGAAGATATTTCACTAGAATATGTTAATACAGATAATCAACTAGCTGACATGTATACTAAGCCTTTAGAAGAAACCAAATTCAATAGGTTTAAAATTGAATTAGGTATGATAAACTTAGAATAAGTTTACAGAAATGGCTAAGTAAAATAGTGTCGACACACAGAGTTGTCTGTGTCGAGACAGAAAAGTGGTGTCGACACTTCAGAGAAAAGGTGTCAACACATCTAGGAAGTTGGTGTCGACACTTCAGAAAATTAGTGTCGACACATGCAGGGTAGGTATCGACACATCCAAGGTGGTGTCGACACTTACGATTTATAAAGAATTAGTCAAGTAAAGTCTCGACTAAGTGTCGAGCTAAGTGGTGTCGACACATAAACAAGTGTCAACATATATATTCTGTCGACTATACTTGTGTCGACACATGGTTGTCGAGACATTATAAGTCTGTGTCGACACTTTTCAACAGTGTCGACATAATTTAAGTCTTTTGACGCGCCCTTTCATCTTCGATTCTAGAAAGGTATAAATAGGATTTCGCCATTGTCTGTCGACACGCTCACCAAAGTTTCGAGACCAAACTTGTGTGTCGACACCTCTCTTCTCTCAATTCAAATTTCTTCAAACCCTAATGGCGCCCAAGCTCGAAGAGAACGTGAATGAAGGATACGAACTGGTGCGGCACGCATTTGATGAGGCGGAACCTGCAATCAAAGGTGTGGTAACCCTAGTTGCAGAATCTGGATTAGAATTCCTTGTTTCAGAACCCATCAAGATCTGGAAGAAGGAGGTCCTGGAATTTCTGAATGGCGCAACCCTAGATGAATCAGGACTAAAGATTAAGTCAAGGGTTCATGGAGAAAAGGTGAAGGTCTCACCTAAGAGTTTAAGAAAGGTACTAAACCTACCAAGGACTAAGGAAGAAGATGAAGTTTCTGCTTCTAAGACTAGAGAAGCATTAACATGGTGTGGACTGGATTCCAAGATGAAAATAGGATCTGTTTTCAATAGGAAGGGGATGAACAGCCAAGGCAAATTCTTATCTGAGATTGTGGGCAAGGTTATCTTGAGCAAACCAGGAGGGCATGACAGAGTATCAGCTCATATGTTTGGTCTAATGACAAGAATTATCTTCACACTACAAACGGATTGGTCTGCAGTAGTGTTTGAGAAGATTAAGGAGAGTATGAAGAAGCCCAATTTGGGTAGGATTCTAAGTCTTTACTTGGCTGGTAGTATACCAGAAGTAATGAGCCAAGCTGCAGGTTCTAAGATCAATCACATGAGGAAGATGGACATGAGAATCTTCTCTAGATGGGATAGAGTCTTGACTAAGGAAATGCCAACTCCTGAGAAGGTAACACAAAAGAAGAAGAAGAAGTCAACCCCAGTGGCTCAAGAATCCTCTAGCAGCTCTGAGGAGCAAGTTGTCTTTACTCCTGATGAGGAAGAAGTTGGAAATGCTGGACAATCTCCAGCAAGACAAGAAGAAGCACCAAGGCAGGGGGAGCTACCTCAAGCTAGCCCAGTACACCAGGATTCCATCCAGGGGGAGCCCTTACTAGTGGAAGAGCCAACTCCACTAGAAAGTGAACAAGCTACCCACACTATACTTGAGGTAATCACTGAGATTAATGCATTAGATTTCCATATTGAGAATGATGTTTTCTCTGATTCATTAAATAATGTTAATCAACAAACACATAGTCAACCCCAAGATGTTGTCATGAAGGACACATCTGTTGCAGATCAAGTAGTATCTGATCGAGTTAGAGTTTCTCCACCCCATCCTCAACAAGAAATTACCCTAGAAGAGCTATTCCCAGACCTTCTACAAACAGACTTTGAGAAAGAAAGTACAGCTGCTGAGGGGGAGAATGCTCATGTTGAGGGGGAGCAAGTGAAACATATAGAAGAAACTGCAGGCAAAGAGACTGAGGTGCCAAGAGATACTGAAGGACTCCAAAGGACTGAGAAGGAGTTACCTCCAAGTCCTAAATACAGAGTGACTATTGATAGCACATCTGCTTCAGAAGATGAAGAGGCTGTAAGAGCAAAGAAGAGAAAATTTCAAGTTTTCAAGAGAAGGAGCCAAACTTACAAAAAGGCTTTACAAACAATTGCACCACAGCCTGCACCACAGCCAGCACTATCTGCAGATTTTAGTTCTCTGATGGTTGCCATGCAGATAAAGATGGATGAGCAAAGACAGGCTTTGCAATCTTATATGGATGAAGGGCATAAGTCTCTACAGTTTGATCTGGCCCAAGATATTAAGTCCATCAGATTTGAAATGAATCTGAATAAGAAGGAGATGACTGACTGCTTCCACAAGGGAGGGAATGCAGTGGTCTACTTGCCTACACATCAAGAGAAGATCAAAGCTCAAGTAGATGATATTGCAGTGAAGCAAGGCTATGTACTGGAGAACCAGATAAGAATGAATGATAATTTAACTGCTTCACACAGTGCAATTGTCACAGAAATGAAAAATATAGCTACTGGTCAGACTACAGCTAATGCTACAGCTAAGGCAGCATTTGATAAAGCATTACTAGAGGGAATAACTGCTGTTAAAACTGCTATAATAGACTCTCAAAAGGCTATAACTGACAGACTCCAAAGGTTGAAACCTTTCTTTAAGGATGGAGTAAACTATTTGGATGCACAAATAAGATTTCAGAAAGATGATCTGAGGGATCATATTGAAAGAGAAGTCACAAAGGGGGAGAGGGTGTTAGTCAAAGCAGGCTCTGATCATGCAAAATGGATTTCAAATTCCATCAGAGCCACCCTTGGATATCCTCCATTATGTGATGATGACAATGTAGCAGAGTCTGGGATTAATCCTTCATATCTTGGAGGGGAGCAAGCTGAAGTAGCTCAAGTAATTTACCCTCCACCAGACTTTGATATGATACAAGCAGATATACAGTCAATGTATAGCCCACCTGAGGGAAAGTAAAATGTCATCATAGAGAAAGTGGTTCAGCCAGTGCTAGAGGCTATACTGAAAGAACAAGAAGCTTTGTTGCTCAAAGAACAAGAGACTCTATTGTCTAAGAAGAGGTTCAGAGAGCAAGCTGAACAAAGGCCTGATTTTGAACAGTGGAGCCCCACTTCAAGGAATATCATTCTGACTGCATGGAAGGCTGCCAAAGACAATATTATGGACAGAGGTAAATGGTATTCTGATGTGGAGTGGAGGAAGCATGAGAACAGGCAAGAAGCCATTGTGCAGTATAAAAGAAAGGCAAAGATGGGAAAGCTACCTCCTACTGCCCAGGCGCCTAGCAAGTACTTTCCCAAGCCTTATCATTATTTTGAAAGGCAAAAGATCAAGGCAGAAGAATTGAAAAAGAAGGATCTGAAAGGCAAGAAGCCTGCTGCTGCTGAAGATGCTGAAGCCCCAGTAAAAGCAAAGATACAATCTGGAAAGGGCATAGTGATCAAGGAGACTGAGAAGTAATAGGATAGAAATTATCTTAAGTTTACTATGTGTAATCACTTGTATTAAAACTTTCTGTAAACTTTTGATAATGAAAATGTTGAAGTTCTTAGAACTATGTGATATGTGTTATATTCTTGTTCTGAGATATTGGTATATACATGTTTTATTTATTACATGTTTATGAATTTACCCTGTTATATAATCCTGTTTTACATCATACTGTGATTTTATTGTGTATGGTGTATATCATTGACTAAGGGTTATGACTTCTCCAAATAGGGGGAGATTGTTGGGTACATTGGATTAAATGTACCTGATTTGAAGAAGCCTCACCCTACTCAATGATATACATCAAAATGTATTTGATGTATTTTGAGTTTAGTTGTGCATGTCAAGTATTTACAGGGAAAGCTGAAAAGTTTCTAAGTCCATGTGTCGACACCCAGAAGCAAAGTGTCGACACTTAAGAAGACTTGTGTCGACATCCAGAGAAGCAGTGTCGACACTTGGAGTAATTGTGTCGACACCAGGGATGCAGAGTCGACACCAGGAGGAAAGTGTCGACACATACAGGATGTGTCGATACTCATTGAAGAAATGTCCAATGAAGAAGTGTCGACACTTAGAAGCAGTGTCGACACCCAGTGGAACCTTGTCAACATCAGAAAGTGTCGACACTTGGAGGCTGTGTCGACACTCAGCAAAAGTTCAACAAATTCTAAGTACAAGTGTCGACACAAAGGAGATGTGTCGACACTCAGCCAAAGTCTCAACACATGAAGACTCTGTCGACACAAAGGATCAGTGTCGACACACAGCAGAAGTCTCAATACAAGAAGAATGTGTCGACATAATGAAGAATGTGTCGACACACAACAGAAGATTCAACACATGAAGAAAGTGTCGACACAAGGAGCTGTGTCGACACTCAGCAAATTTCTATGAAGACTAAGTACAAGTGTCGACACCAAGCAGATGTGTCGACACTCAGCAAAAGTATCAACACTGAAGGTATGTGTCGACACCAAAAAGATGTGTCGACACTTAACAAGTTCAACACAAGAAGATGTGTCGACACAAAGGAGTTATGTCGACACTTACAAGAAATCAACAAAGTACTGAAGAACAAGGAGTTGTGTCGACACACATTATCAGTGTCGACACATGATGAAGAAGCTGTGTCGAGAAGTAATTTCTACAACACAAGGAGTTGTGTCGACACCTTGAACGCTAGTGTCGACACTTAGTCTACTTGTGTCGACACTTGGTCAATAAGTGTCGACACTTAAAGACAGACTGTCTCGACACTTTCAGACAGTTACAGATATTTCAAGAAGTGACTGGATGACATGATAGCTGCCATTCCAGTCGGTCTACTGTAACTGTTAGAGTTGTCAGATAGTCGTTAGAAACCGGATCAGTCGGTCACCATGAAGAAGGCCTATATATAGGCCTATTCTGTCAACAGAAGAAGAGGATTCACACAAGATCAAGATATTCATTGAAGAATCAATTCAAGTGAAGATCTAAGAAGTTGGAGAGAGAGAGCTCCTTCCAAGAAGACAGCTGTTGGAACCAGGCTGTGAAGAAGGTTTCAGATCAAGGTCTGATTCTTAAGTTGCAGTGATTGAAGATCAGCTACAGAGAGTATCAACCCTATTGTGTTCTACATTCAAGAAGCTTTGAAAAAAGCCAAGTGAGGTTGATCTCAGCAGAGTTCTTCCAAGAACTCATCAAGAAACCTGTCAACTCTTCTCTCTTATTCTGAGTTGTAGGGATATACATTGTATTCTTTATTTCTTGTAGGATCCTTAGGGATCTGATTTGTAAGCCTGTAATTATAAAGGCTGAGTGGTAGGGCCTGTATGCCTGAGTGTAGGAGATCCAGATCTCTGAGTGTAGGCCTTATGGCTGAGTGTAGGCCTTGTTGAAGGCTGCGTGTAGTTCTTTGTGAAGACTGAGTTGTAGGGCCTTGGGCCTGAGCTGTAGGAACCATTTGGGGTTCTGAGTGTAAGATCTGAGGATCTGAGGAATAGTGGAGGAGTTTGGTCGAATCTAGTACACTACTAGATAGGCGAAGGGGGAAGTGGATGTACCCAAACCTTGGGGAACCACTATAAATCTATGTGTTCACTGTGTGCATGCTTTATTCTGTGATTGCTGATTGATTGTTGTGAAGAAGTAGTTATAAATCTGTGATATAATCTGCCTAAAGTTTAAAAAGATTTAGTCACCTATTCACCCCACCCCCCCCCCCCCCTCTAGGTGATTAGGGTACAATTTCTTTCACACCCAAGTGAATCTAGAGAAGTCATCAACAATAACTAAAGTGTATGGCTTTCCTCCCAAACTTTGCACAGCAATGGGCCCAAAAAGGTTCATATGTAGCAAGTATAAAATCCTGGGTGATTCACTTTTGTTGATGGAAATGAAAATATTTTTTGTTTGTTTGCTTAATTGACAAGCTCTATAGAGTCCGTCCTTCTTGTAAGAACCAGAAGGCAGTCCTGTAACAAGGTTATCCCTAGATAATTTAGTAATATTCCTAAGGTTTACATGACCTAGTCTCTTATGCCATAAATCATTAGTTTAATTAATTTGATTAATTAAGCAAATTTCTGTATTAGCAGATTTGAAATTAACTATATATATGTTTCCTTATCTAATTCTAGTTAAAACAGTTTGAAAGAACTAGTGCCTAAACACCTAGAGGGGGGGGGGTGAATAGGTGCACTTAATCTTTTTAACTTTAAAGGCAGAAACACTGAATTATTAGACCTATTTATGCAATCCTCTACAGCAATTCAGCACATATAACATAGCAATCACAGAATAAATCACATACAGAGTACACACAGCTTTTATAGTAGTTCCCCAAGGTCTAGGTACATCCACTTTCCCCCTTCGCTTATCTAGTAGTGTAGTAGATTCGGCCTAACTTCTCCACTACTTCTCAGATCCACAGATCTTACAGCTCAGAACCCAAACAGGTTCCTACAACTCAGAGTGATCCCACTCCTACAACTTAGGCACAAAAGCCCTACCACTCAGTCTTTACCAAGACCTACACTCAACCTTCAACAAGACCTACACTCAGCCTTCAACAAGGCCTACACTCAGAGAAATGTATCTCCTACACTCAGGCACACAAGCCCTACCACTCAGCCTTTATAAATATAGGCTTACAACTCAGATCCCTTAGGATCCTACAGAAAATAAAGAGTACAAAGATTAATAACCACAACTCTGATTGAGAAAGATGAGTTAACTGGCTTCTTGATGAGTTCTTGAAAGAACTTTGCAGAGATCAACCTCCCTTGGCTTTCTTCAAAGCTTCTTGAATTAGAACACAGTAGGGTTGTATCTCTATGCAGATGATCTTCAATCAACTGCTGACTTAAGAATCAGATCTCAATCTGAAACTTTCTTAGCAGCCTGGTTCAATAGCTGTCTTCTTAGAAGGAGCTCTCTCTCTCCAACTTCTTAAATCTTCACTTGAAGGTCTTATTCTGGTTGTGTTGTTTTTCACTTCTTTGATTGCTATGTTCGATCTCTGTAATTTCTTCTTCTGTTGAAGGAATAAGCCTTTATATAAGCTTTCTTCATGGTGACCGGCTGATCCGGTTTCTAACAAACTTCTAACAGCTCTGACAGTAGCAGTTGACCGGTTGAAATGGCAGCTGTCAAGTCATCCAGTCACTTCTTGAAATCTCTGTCACTGTCTGAAAGTGTCGAGACAGATAGTCTTTATGTGTCGACACAAATACACCAAGTGTCGACACAAGTAGACTAAGTGTCGACACTAGCCTTCATGGTGTCGACACAACTCCTTGTGTTGTTGTAATAGCTTCTCGACACTGCTTCTTCAGAATGTGTCGACACTGATCCTGTGTGTCGACACAAGTTCTTCTTCTTCAATACTTAGTTGATTTCAGCTAAGTGTCGACACAACTCCTTTGTGTTGACACATTCTCTTGTGTTGAAACTTGCTAAGTGTCGACACATCTTCTTTGTCTCGACATATGCCTTCTGTGTTGAAACTTTTGCTGAGTGTCGACACATCTCCTTTGTGTCGACACATGTACTTGAACTTTGTTGATGTTTTGCTGAGTGTCGACACAGCCTCTTAGTGTCGACACATGTACTTGAACTTTGTTGAAGTTTTGCTGAGTGTCGACACAGCCTCCTAGTGTCGACACTTTTGCTGTCGACAAAGTTTCTCTGGGTGTCGACACTGCTTCTAAGTGTCGACACTGATTATGTAGACAATTTTTCATTGTGTGTTGACACAACCTGTATGTGTCGACACTTTCCTTCTAGTGTCGACTCTGCCTTCCTGGTGTCAACACAATTACTCCAAGTGTCGACACTGATTCTCTAGGTGTCGACACAAGCCTTCTTAAGTGTCGACACTTTTCTTCTAGGTGTCGACACATGGACTTAGAAACTTTTTTACTTTCCTTGTAATTACTTAACCTGCACAAATAAACTCAAAGTACATCAAATACACCTTGATGTATATCATTGAGTAGGTTGAGGCTTCTTCAAATCAGGTACATATATTCCAATGTACCCAAAAATCTCCCCCTATTTGGAGAAGTCATAACCCTTAGTCAACGATATACACCATACATAACAAATTCTCAGTATGATGTAAAACAGTAATATATGACAGGGTAAATACTTAAACTTGTATGAACAGAACATGTAAAGACAATTATCTCAGAATAATTAATGTATATAGATTGAACATATAACATTGTTCTTACAAATTCCAACATTTTCATTACTCAAATGTTTACATAAAGTTTAATACAAATGATTTCAAATTGTAAACTAAAGAAAATGTTATCATATTGCTGCTCTGGTTCCTTGATTACAATCCCCTTTCCAGATTGAATCTTTGCTTGAACTGGAGCTTCATTGTCATCAGCAGCAGCAGGCTTCTTCCCTTTGAGATCTTTCTTTTTCAGCTCTTCAGCCTTAATCTTCTGCCTTTCAATATAGTGATAAGGCTTAGGGAAATACTGCTAGGCTCCTATGTATTAGGAGGTAGCTTTCCCAGTTTAGCCTTCCTTCTATATTGTATAATGGCCTCTTACCTATTCTCATGTTTTCTCCACTCCAGATCATAATACCACTTGCCTCTATCCAGGACATTGTCCTTAGCAGCCTTCCAAGCAGTCAAGATGATATTCCTGGATGTGGGGCTCCGTTGTTCAAAATCATGCCTTAATTCAGCTTGCTCTCTGAATCTTTTCTTAGATAATTGAGCCTCTTGTTCTTTTAACAAAGCCCCTTGTTCTTTTAGTATTGCCTCTGGCACAGGCTGAACTACTTTCTCAATGATGACATTCTGATTTCCCTCAGGAGGACTATACATAGACTGTATCTCTTGATGTATCATGTCAAAGTCTGGTGGAGGGTATATCACGTGAGCCACTTCATCTTGCTCTCCTCCAAGGTATACAGGATTGATTCCAGACTCTGCAACATTGTCATCATCACATAAGGGTGGATATCCAAGGGTGGCTCTGATGGAATTTGAAATCTATTTGGCATGATCAGAGCCTGCCTTGACTAATACCCTCTCCCCCTTTATGGCTTCTCTCTCTATATGATCCCTCAGATCATCTTTCTGAAACCTGATCTGGGCATTCAGATAGTTAACTCCATCTTTATAAAAAGGTTTCAACTTTTGGAGCTTTTCAGTGATAGCCTTTTGAGAGTCTTCAATGGCAGTTTTAACAGCAGTTAGGCTCTCTTGCAATTGCTTGTCAAATTCAGCCTTGGCAGTAGCACTTGCTGCAGTCTGAGCAGTAGCTATATTCTTCATTTCAGTTACTATGGTATTATGAGAAGCAGTCAAGTTTTCATTCATTCTTATTTGGTTTTCCAGGACATAGCCTTGTTTTAGTGCTAGGTCATCAAGTTGTGTCTTTAGCTTCTCTTGATGTGTAGCCAGATAGACCACTACATTGCCTCCTTTATGAAAACAATCAGTCATTTCTTTCTTGTTGAGATTTACTTCAAATCTGATTGACTTGATGTCTTGTGCCAGTTCAAATTGCAGGGATTTATGCCCTTCATCCACATATTTTTCTAGAGCTTGCCTTTGCTCATCCAGCTTAATCTGCAAAGCCACCATTAGTGAACCATAATCAGTAGTGGTGGCAGGCTGTGGAGCAATTGTCTGTAGGGCTTTCTTATAGTTTTGGCTTCTTCTCTTGAAGACATGTAACTTCCTCTTCTTGGCCCTAGCAGCCTCTTCATCCTCTGAAGCAGATGTGCTAGCAATATCCACTCTGTCCTTAGGACTAGGATGTGAATTCTTCGCAGTCCTTGTTAGCCCTTCAGCATCTCTTGGCTCCCCAGTCTCCTTCCTTGCAGTTTCCTCTACAATCTCCACATGCTCCCCCTCAATATTTGCCTTCTCCCCCTCAGTAGCAGCTTTCTCTTTCTCAAAATCAGTTTGTAGAAGATCAGGGAACAGTTCTTCTAATGTGAATTCCTGTTGAGGAAGGGCTGGAGAATCTCTGATCTCATCAATCACTTTATCAGTAATAGATGTGTCCTCCATGATAACATCTTGTGGGTGAGGTTGTATCTGTGTTTACTGATGAACATTAGGTAATGAATCAGTCAAAATTCATCCTCTCTAATGAAATCTAATTGATTAATTTCAGTGATTTCCTCCAGAATGGTTTGGGTAGCCCTTTCACTCTCTAGTGAAGTTGGCTCTTCCACAAGTAAAGGCTCCCCTTGGAGTTGATCCAGGTGAATTGGTCATGTAGAGGGTAGCTCCCCCTGCCTCTGTGCATCTTCTTGTCTTGCTGGAGATTGTCCAGCATTTCCAGTCTCTTCATCATCAGGAGTAAAGACCACTTGCTCTTCAGAGCTGCTGGAGGATTCTTGAGCCACAATGGCTGTCTTCTTCTTCTTCTGAGGTGTGTCCTTTACTGGAGTTGGCATTTCTTTTATCAATACTCTATCCCACCTAGAGAAAATTCTCAAATCTATTTTCCTCATGTGGTTTATCTTGGAACCTGCAGCCTGGTTCATCACTTCAGGTATACTAACAGCTAAGTATAGACTCAGAATTCTACCCAGATTGGGTTTCTTCATACTTTCTTTTATCTTATCAAACATAACTGCAGACCAATCAGTATCAAGTTTGAAGATAATCCTTGTCATCAAACTGAACATATGAGCAGATATTCTATCATGTCCTTCAGGCTTGCTCAGGATTACTTTTCCTACTATTTCAGATAGAAACTTTCCCGGAATGTTCATCCTTTTTCTGTTGAAAACTGATCCAATTTTCAGGTTTGAATCCAGTCCACACCATCTCAATGCATATCTAGTCTTAGAAGCAGATACATCTTCTTCCTCTTTGGTTCTTGGTAGTTGTAGTACCTTCCTTAGGCTTTTCTGTGTGACCTTGACTTTGGTTCCATGAGCTCTAGACTTAATCTTGAGTCCAGAGTCGTCAAGTGAAGCTGCATTCAAAAATTCAAGGACCTCCTTCTTCCAGATCTTGATAGGTTCTGATACAAGGTATTCCAATCCAGTCTCGGGAATTAGGATTACCATACCTTTGATTTCGGGTTCCGCATCATCAAAGGCGTGACGCACGAGCTCATATCCTTCATTTATGTTCTCTTCTAGCTTGGGCGCCATTAGGGTTTGAAGAAATTTTGAATTTAGAGAAGAGAAATGTCGACATACAAGTTTGGTCTCGAAACTATGGTGAGCGTGTCGACAAACACTGGGGAAACCTATTTATACCTTTCTAGAATCGAAGGTGAAAAGGCACATCAAAATACTTAAATTGTGTCGACACTGCTGAAAAGTGTCGACACATACTGCTAATGTATCGACAACTATGTGTCGACACAAGTATACTCGACAGAATATTTGTGTCGACACTTATATATGTGTCGACACCACTTAGCTCGACACGTAGTCGAGACTCTACTAGACTAATTCTGTGTAAATCCTAAGTGTCGACACCACCCTGGATGTGTCGACACTTACACTGCATGTGTCGACACAAATTCTCTGAAGTGTCGACACAGACTTCCTAGATGTTTCGACATCATTTCTCTGAAATGTCGACACCACTTCTATGTGTCGACACAGACAACTCTGTGTGTCGACACCATTTTACTTAGCCAATTTTTGTAAACTATTCTAAGTTTATCATCCCTAATTCAATTTTAAATAAAGGTGTTCTACTTACTTGAATACCATAATCTTCTAGTTGGTGTTGTATCCATAGTAGTTGTGCACAGCAGCTTCCTGCAGCAACATACTCTGATTTGGCTGTGGAGATAGCCACACTTGTTTGTTTCTTGCTACTCCATGATATTAGCCTTCCACCTAGAAACTGATAGGTACCTATGGTACTCTTTCTATCTTCCTTGCAGCCTGCAAAATCTGCATCTGAATAACATGTCAGTTCAAACTCTCCATTCCTAGGGTACCGAAGGCCTAGATAAGGAGTGCCCTTAAGATATCTCAAAATTCTTTTGACTGCTGTCAAATGAGATTCTTTAGGGCAAGCTTGGTACCTAGCACAGACACATGTAGCATACATGATATCTGGTCTACTTGCAGTCAAATATAGTAGGGAGCCAACTATCCCCCTATACAAAGTTTCATCTACAGGTTTCCCTGCATCATCTTTGCATAAAGACATTGTTGACCCCATAGGAGTTTTCATGGTAGTGGATGATTCCATACCATACTTCCTTATCAATTCTAGGGTGAACTTAGACTGGCATATGGATAATCCATCTTCAGTCTGTCTAACTTGGAGACTCAAGAAGAACTTAAGTTCCCCCATACTGCTCATTTCAAATTGTCCTTGCATTAGTTTTGCAAACTTCCTGCAAAGAATATTTTCTGTAGACCCAAATATTATGTCATCTACATATATTTGGACTAAGATAATCTTGCCTCTAGATTCCCTAAGGAATAGAGTCTTGTTTATTTTCCCCCTTGTGAATTTATTCTCAATGAGAAAACTAGACAGGGTTTCATACCAAGCCCTAGGGGCTTGTTTTAACCCATACAAAGCCTTCCTAAGTCTATAAACATAATTAGATTTAGTAGAATCAACAAAACCTGATGGCTGTTCTACATAGACTTCTTCCTTCAGATTTCCATTCAGAAAAGCTGACTTAACATCCATTTAGTATACCTTGAACCCTTGAAATGTTGCATAGGCAAGGAACATCCTTATTGCTTCCAGTCTTGCTACCGGAGCAAAGGTCTGATCAAAATCAATACCTTCTTCCGGCCTATATCCTTTTGCAACAAGTCTAGCTTTGTTCTTTATAATTACTCCATTTTCATCCAACTTGTTCCTAAAGATCAACTTAGTTCCTATAATGTTGTGGTCTTTTGGTTTAGAAACTAGCTCCCAGACTTTGCATCTTTTGAACTGGTTCAGCTCCTCTTGCATAGCCTCAATCCAATGAGGATCTAGGATTGCTTCTTCAAATTTCTTTGGCTCTACTTGGGATAGAAAGCTGAAGTAGAGAACTGAACTTATATTCTTGCTCCTTGTTTGTACCCCTTATCTGAGATCTCTAATAATTTGATTGGCTGGATGATCTTTTAAATGCCTATTTGCTGGAGGCAGCCTGTCTTCTGGTTGTACACCTTCAGCTTCTTCATTCAGCAGCTCCTCTTGGTCTTCTTCAGCAACAGGAGTATCTTGTACTCCCCCTGGACAGCAGCCACTATCATCTACTTGCTGACTTGCAGTAGAACCTTCTTCAATAGTAAGCTTGTCCATCTTCTCAGTCACACCTATGGAGCTACAAATACTTCTAGGCAATTCATTGTTAATGAGTCTAGCTTCATCAAAAACTACATGAACAGACTCTTCTACAACTTGAGTAGTCAAGTTCTAGACCCTATAAGCTTACTGTTGTGGATGTACCCAACAAAGATCCCCTCTTGGGATTTGACAGCAAACTTGGTTAAATAAGACTTATCATTGTTAAGTATATAGCATTTACAACCAAAGATCCTGAAATAGGATAGATTTGGTTTTCTGCCCTTCACAATCTCATGGGGGGTCTTCTTGTGGCTCTTGGTGATAGTAGCCCTATTAATCACATGACATGTAGTATTAACTGCCTCAGCCCAGAAATATTTTGGGAGAGATGTGTCACTCAATAGGGTTCTACCAGCCTCTATCAAGGTTCTATTTTTTCTTTCAGCAATACCATTTTGCTGAGGTGTTCTTGGTGAGGAAAATTCCTAAAATATCCCAAACTCTTCATATAGCTTTGTCATACTATCAGACTGGAATTCAGTACCATGGTCACTTCTTATTTTGACCACTGTACTTTCTAACTCATTCTAAATTTGTTTGACAAAACTATAAAAGATACTAGAAGCTTCAGATTTTTGCCTTAGGAAGAATACCCAGAAAAACCTTGAATAATCATCGACAACCACAAATGTGTAGACCTTCCTACCTAGGCTGTGAACTGGCATAGGACCAAAAAGATCCATATGCAAGAGGTATATGCACCTCACAACATCTTTGTTCTCAATGCTATGAAAGGTGGATTTGGACTGCTTGCCCTTTTGACAAGCTGAGCATATCCCATCCTTTATACACTTAACCTGAGGACCATTCCTCACTAACTCTTTGCTAAAGAGTTGGTCAATTGTCTTATAGTTAAGATGAGCCAGCCTCTTGTGCCATTTAACACAATGTGAGACTTTCTCATCACCTATAAGACAAATAGGAGAAACTATGTTCTCACACATAATGTCTAGACAATAGACATTTCTTTTCTTATATCCTGTCAGAATGATCTTTTGATCACTTGACCTACTGATATGACAACCATCTTTGACAAATGAGATGTCATATCCTAAATCACTCAATTGACTTATGCTAATTAGGTTATGTTTCAAACCCTTTACATAAGCCACTTGAGTAATTGTAATAAGGTTGCTAGAAATGTTACCAAAGCCTTTGATGATTCCTTTTTCTGAACCACCAAAGGTAACTTTAGAACCAGCCTTGATTGGTGTATAGTCCTTCAGCAATCCCCTAGTTTCAGTCATGTACCTGGAACATCCACTGTCCAAGTACCATATAGGGGCATGGCCACTTGGAATCACCTGCAAAACAGATTAGTTAACCTTAGAACCCAAATAATTCTTGGGTCCTTGGTGCAGGTTAGTTTGACTTTTAACAAAACTACCTGTAGATCTTCTAACAGGCAGTTTGCTACTCTCCTTGACACTTTAATTATGCCAACAGTCTATGGCAAAGTGGCCTACCTTGCCACAACACCAGCACTCAAATCTGTTGTACCTTTGTTTGGATACAACCCTGGCTGTAGTATCTACAGCAGGCTTTTTGTTAAGTGCTGTGGCTTTGCCCTTAGACTTGGACCTAACTGTCCTGGCAGGTTTTGTAAACACCAATCCAGTCTTACCCTTTTGAGGAATAAACTCATCTATCAAAGGTAAAACTGATTTTGGTTTAAAAAAACTTGCTACAATATCTCTCTCCTTCTGAAGTCTAGCCTCCAGATTTCTAATTTGATCATTCTTGAATGTAATAGTACCCATCTGAATAACAGTAATGTTCTTCAGCCTGGCTATTTCATTTAGTTTCTGATCAAGCAATTTGTCAAAATCTATTGCAGCCACTTTGAGATTAGCAATCTCCTTAGCCTGAGTTTTGGCCAAGAGTTTGCTTTTCTTCAAAGCCTGCAACAATACTCTATATTCATCAATCAACTGATGAATGTATCCTTCAGATTCAGATCCACTCACATCACTTGATGTTGATGTATCTGATTCTGATCCAGCACTAGAAATTGAACTTGAAGAACAATTTTGTACTTGACTAGGTCCAGGCTGATCCTGGATTTTGTCTCCTTCTGATAATGTCATCAGTCTCTTGCACTGATTGTCCTCATGCTCATAAATTGAGTTCATTAGCTGCATGAACTCATTTTCTTCTTCTTCAGCAAACAAGTCAATATAGGCTTCAGCATCTGAATCTGTTTCTGAAGATGACATATCAGTCAGACTTTTATCCTTCTTTGCAAAAAAAGACTTTTCCTTTTTGCCCTTAAATTGAGTCTTCTTCTTGTCAGTGGACTCTTTCCTCTTTTCTGGACAATCAGCTATTACATGTCCTTGTCTATTGCAACAATAACATACTATATTTGAGGATGTAGTTTTACTAGACTTGGACTTTCTCCTGTCATTCCTTGATGACTTCCTGTTCTGATAATAGTCATCTTTTGTCTGTGAAGTGGATGGCTTGGACCTCCACTACTTCTTCTTTAGAAACATCTGAAAATGCCTAGTAAATGCAGCAAAGTCTTCATCACTTTCACTGCTTTCTGACTTCTTGCTATCTGAAGTATCTGTCTCAGCCACAGCAACTTTTTGAGGTGGAGATGGAGACTTGCTTTTATATTTCCTAGTGTCTTCAGTCTTGAAGGCCACATCTCTTTCTTTGTGCTCCACCCTAGTAGTCTTTTCTTCCTCCTTCCTTACCATTAACTGCATCTCATAAGATAACAGTTTTCCAAATAAAATTGGAGGAGGTATGTCAGCTAATTTGGCCATTTCCCTTATGGCACAAATCTTGGTGTCCCAGTCCTTTGTCAGGGATCTCAAGAACTTATCATTCAACTCATAATTGCTGAACTCTCTTCCATAGGACATCAATTCATTGACTATCCTATAGAATTTCTTGTAGCATTCAGTTATGCTATCAGACCTGCCTTGTCTGAAGCTTTCATACTCTTGATTTAATACGGACTTCCCGTCTTGTCTTACCTCTTCAGATCCCTCCATATAGACTATCAGTGTGTCCCACATTTCTTTTGATGTTTTATAATGAATCAGATTCTGAAATGTGGCATTATCAATTGCACTTACAATAATATTCTGGGTCCTCTTGTCCATAGTGGCCAGGATAATCTCATCTTTTGTCATTTCTGAATAGTCTTTGGGAGTTCTCTGATTTGCATCTAGAACAGATACTTTCATTGACACATAAGGCCCTTCTTTGACTGTAATGTAAATTCTTGGGTCAGAGGCTTCCATAAAAAGTCTAACCCTCTCTTTCCAAATGCCAAAGATCTCTTTTCTGCAGATTGGCAATTTCATGGATCCTAGCTCTTTGTGATTCTCAGTTGAACTCACTTTCTTGATTCTTGATTATACTGATTCTGCCTACAGGATCTTTACTCAGACTGTTATGTCCTTTTTGAGGAACCTCCCTCTGATACCACTTGAAAGAACTAGTGTCTAAACACCTAGAGGGGGGGTGAATAGGTGCACTTAATCTTTTTAACTTTAAAGGCAGAAACACTGAATTATTAGACCTGTTTATGCAATCCTCTACAGCAATTCAGCATATATAATACAGCAATCACAGAATAAATCACACACAGAGTACACACAACTTTTATAGTGGTTCCCCAAGGTCTGGGTACATCCACTTTCCCCCTTCGCCTATCTAGTAGTGTACTAGATTCAGCCTAACTTCTCCACTACTTCTCAGATCCACAGATCTTACAGCTCAGAACCCAAACAGGTTCCTACAACTCAGAGTGATCCCACTCCTACAACTTAGGCACAAAAGCCCTACCACTCAGTCTTCACCAAGACCTACACTCAGCCTTCAACAAGGCCTACACTCAGCCTTCAACAAGGCCTACACTCAGAGAAATGTATCTCCTACACTCAGGCACACAAGCCCTACCACTCAGCCTTTATAAATATAGGCTTACAACTCAGATCCCTTAGGATCCTACAGAAAATAAAGAGTACAAAGATTAATAACCACAACTCTGATTGAGAAAGATGAGTTGACTGGCTTCTTGATGAGTTCTTGAAAAAACTTTGCAGAGATCAACCTCCCTTGGCTTTCTTCAAAGCTTCTTGAATTAGAACACAGTAGGGTTGTATCTCTATGCAGATGATCTTCAATCAACTGCTGACTTGAGAATCAGATCTCAATCTGAAACTTTCTTAGCAGCCTGGTTCAATAGCTATCTTCTTAGAAGGAGCTCTCTCTCTCCAACTTCTTAGAACTTCACTTGAAGGACTTCTTTTGGTTGTGTTGTTTTTCACTTCATTGATTGCTATGTTCGATCTCTGTAATTTCTTCTTCTGTTGAAGGAATAAGCCTTTATATAAGCTTTCTTCATGGTGACCGGCTGATCCGGTTTCTAACAAACTTCTGACAGCTCTGACAGTAGCAGTTGACCAGTTGAAATGACAGCTGTCAAGTCATACAGTCACTTCTTGAAATCTCTGTCACTGTCTGAAAGTGTCGAGACAGATAGTCTTTATGTGTCGACACAAATAGACTAAGTGTCGACACAAGTAGACTAAGTGTCGACACTAGCCTTCATGGTGTCGACACAACTCCTTGTGTTGTTGTAATAGCTTCTCGACACTGCTTCTTCAGAATATGTCGACACTGATCTTGTGCGTCGACACAAGTTCTTCTTCTTCAATACTTAGTTGATTTCAGCTAAGTGTCGACACAACTCCTTTGTGTCGACACATTCTCTTGTGTTGAAACTTGCTAAGTGTCGACACATCTTCTTTGTGTCGACACATGCCTTCTGTGTTGAAACTTTTGCTAAGTGTCGACACATCTCCTTTGTGTCGACACATGTAGTTGAACTTTGTTGATGTTTTGCTGAGTGTCGACGCAGCCTCTTAGTGTCGACACATGTACTTGAACTTTGTTGAAGTTTTGCTGAGTGTCGACACAGCCTCCTAGTGTCGACACTTTTGCTGTCGACAAAGTTTCTCTGGGTGTCGACACTGCTTCTAAGTGTCGACACTGATTATGTAGACAATTCTTCATTGTGTGTTGACACAACCTGTATGTGTCGACACTTTCCTTCTGGTGTCGACTCTGCCTTCCTGGTGTCGACACAATTACTCCAAGTGTCGACACTGCTTCTCTAGGTGTCGACACAAGCCTTATTAAGTGTCGACACTTTTCTTCTAGGTGTCGACACATGGACTTAGAAACTTTTTTGCTTTCCTTGTAATTACTTAACCTGCACAAATAAACTCAAAGTACATCAAATACACATTGATGTATATCATTGAGTAGGGTGAGGCTTCTTCAAATCAGGTACATATATTCCAATGTACCAAACACAGTTTTATCTTTATCAGAAGTAATGATGCAAGATGACTGATTAATTGATACCTGATAAACTTCATCACATAGTTGGCTTATGGATATTAGGTTATGCTTGAGACCACTTACATATGCTACCTTCCTAAAGATAGCAGCTCCAACCTTGACATTTTCATATCCTTCTGTCTGTCCACAGTTGGAGTCTCCAAATATCACCTTTGGTCCAAGCTTTGCTTTGAAATCAGTTAGGTTGTCTTTACTTCTTGTCATATGTTTTGAACATCCACTATCCAGATACCACTGTTGCTCTGTGGTAGGATAGTTCTTTACCTGTAGAAAATAAGATCGGTTGTTTTTTGACCCAGGTAATCTTGGGTCCTTGATTTCATTCAAATTTATAACTAGAAATTTAAGAAGATTCAGGCTGATCCTTATAACCTAGTTGATGATATCTCGTAGGGAGAATAATCCACTGAGTAAAAGGATTAACAAAGGTTTTAGTTTGATAAAAATTCTGAAAAGAATTTAAATTTCTGTTATAAGAAACTGGGTTCGACAAATTGTAATATGTTCGTTGATCTGCGTTCGATGAATAGGGATGAGTTTGTCGAGCGCCATTCACAGAATGAAAGTGTTCATTCTCTGAGCCTCACATTCGTCGATCGTGGTTCGACGAACCATATTGAGTTCGTCGAGCGCAGTTAGATGCATAGTTATGCCTAAAATTTGCATTCATAGTTCGTCGATCTGAGTTCGACGAACCACATTCATTTTGTCGAGCTTGGTTCGACGAAATATGTTGAACATAATTTTTGTTAAAATTTTTCTTTTTCTTAGGTTGAGTTTTATGTAAGATTTCTGTCTTTTTATTACTGACTTCTACCTTTTCTTTACCTTTTTTAGAAATAAATTTTATGGGAGTAGACAAGATATTTTTCTATAAAAGAGGAGACTGATTAGATGAAGCTCTCAAGCCCAGCTTGCCATTAAGCCTGACATTCACTATGCTTCTGATATCTATCAATTTGATACTTCTCCCATTAAGGGATTTTTCAAATTGCTTATCCTTATTTAGTTTATCTTCTAAAGATAATATATGTTTATTAACAGTTTTTAGTCTTCCTTAAGTTTTAAGTTTTTTAAGGACAAACTGTCAAATTCAATCACTTTTTCTCTGAGGAGTTTGATTTCCTTCTCAGATTTAATCAAATCAGTGTATAATAATTTGAAATCAGTTTTAAATTGATCAGAAGTAAGATTAAAAGAGGAGATAACCTGATCTTCTTCTGACATAGTTTCATCTTCTGAGTGGTCAGCTTCTGAATCAGCAGCATTAGAGTTACTGCAAGATGCATTGATTGTCATCAAGCAGATTTCTCTGGCCTTAGCCTCTTCTTCATCCTCACTGTAGCTGGATGAAGATTTTGACTCAGATTCACTTCAAGTCTCCGCAACAAATCTTTTCTCCTTCTTTTTGTATTTGCTGGAGGAGGGCTTGCTAGAATGCTTCCTGGTATCTTTCTCTTTTCTTTTGTCTTTCTTTTGTGTTTCTGGACATTCTGGTAGTATGTGTCCAGGTTTCCCGCATCCATAGCAAACTATTTCTTTAGTAGGGGTTTTATCATACCTTGGCTTGTCATCTTTTCTGGAAGATCTTGTCTTGAAATCCTTCCTTGTCATCTTGTAGAATCTCTTTAGCCAAGAGACTCAATAGATCTTCATTGTCTATAGTGGCTTCTGCTTCTTCACTTGCTTTGAAAGCAATGCTTTGCTCTTTCCTTCCTGATGATATAGTAGTCCTTTGCTCAGCTTCTCTGGTCTTGATGAGCTGCTCATAAGACTTGAGCTTGTCCAACAAGGTTTCAGTAGAGATCTCATTTAAGCTTCTGGCTTCCTTGATTGGCCAGATCCTGGAGTCCCATGTGTTAGGGAAGCACATAAGGATTTTTTCATTTATCTCTATTAAAGAGATGTCCGTGTCCAGAGTTTTCAACTCATTTATTATGAGTCTGAGTCTTTTGTACATGTCTGCAACTGACTCTAACTCTTCCTTCTTGAATTTTTCATACTGAGAGATCAAGTGTGATCTTCTATCTTTTCTTTCATCAGCAGATCCTGCTACCATAACATTCAGTGAGTCCCAAATGGCCTTTGTTGAAGTACATTCAGCAACCTTCTAGAATATGTCATCAGACATGGTTTGGGCCAGAATATTCATTGCTTTAGCATCAACAATCTTGGCCTTCTTTTGTGTTTCAGTCCACTCAGGTGGTGGAACAGCACTTGTGCTTGTAGTTGCCATTGGTAGTGGGAGACCTGTCAAAATAGAATTATATATATCTTCATCAATGGAGTTCATATAAAGCATAATCCTTGCTTTCCAAAGTGCAAATTTATTAAGATTACACACTGGAGATCTGGTGCTTGAATACTTCTTATTTTGTATCATGATATGAAAGACAAACTATAGTAGATAAGATCAATCAAAGATCTTTTAGTTCTGGTGTTAGCCTGTATAACCAAGTAACCTCCCTCTGATACCAATTGAAAGTGAGGGATTGATCTAACTAACTCTAGTGGGGGGGGGGGTGAATCGAGTATTTTAAAAATCTAAGTTTGTTTTTACAGTGGATTAAAATAGGTGATACATATGTATAAATAAATAAAAAGAAGTATCACAGCATAGAAAATAAAAAGATAAAGCATAATCAAACGATACAAGGAGTTTATAGTGGTTCCCTAATAAACCTGAATACATCCACTCTTCTACCACCCTGGTAGGAATCCACTACAGGTTTTTGATTAGGTGCCCTGCTACCACAGCTTTTTGATCAGGTGCGCTGTCACCACAAGATCTATTTTCTAAGAGAGATATAGCAACCCTTTGAGCTTTGATCAGGTGCCCAAAAACCAAACCATGTCTTTTGATCCGGTGAATTGTAAACCAAAGAGTTTAACTTTTGAAGGGAGTTATAACCCTGTCCACAGAGGATGAAAATAAAAGATGTTGTCTTCTCTATCTCAAATCTCTGAAAAGACTAGTGGATTTTGTTGATGTTGTCAAAGCTCCCCCCTGAGTTATAGAAATCTGATCAGGAGTGGAAGCTTTGCTTCAGGGTGTAGGACTTCAAAAATGAAAACTTCTTCCAGTAAATGATCCTAAGAGATTGATCTTTTGGTCTCAGATTGAATATGTGTTGCTGGAAGAAGGGCTTGAAAAAGAAGATGATGAACAAGATGTTTCTATGTCTTTGTATCTTGTTCTCTGATTGCAGAATTTTCTCTGTGTTCTTCTTGTTGATTACTGCTTATTCTCGGCACTCTTCTGAAAATTTTCTTTATATATTGATTGCTGATTCAAATCCATTTTAATTTTAAATTCATTGAAATATTCTGCATAATTTTTGGGAGTTGGAACGGCTGATTTTTTGTCTTCAATATATTTCTCCAACTGTCCCAATAAAAATGGTAGAGTAATAACTCTGTGAAATCCATAATTAATACTGCCAGAAAATGGCTATATTTTTGAGAATATTGAGCATTAATTATCAAAGTATTACTGTCTTAATATTTGAAATCAAACTGCTTTAGTCGATCAGAGAAACTGCAAAGAAGTTTAGTTGAATCAAAACTGGAAGGAGTTAGTCGATCTCAGCAAAGATTTCGTCGACCTGAACTCCAAGTTCGTCGATCTGATAATTCTCCTTCGTCGAGCTAAGCTCCAAGATCGTCAAACAGAAAATATATTTGCCAATCTGAGCTCCAAGTTCGTCGAACTGAAAATTCTCCTTCATCGAGCTGAGATTCTGAGGAAGGATCAGAGTTCGTCGACCTCCGCTAGACTTTCGGTGAGCTCAACTCAGATAAGGAACTCTGAGTTTGTCGATCTGAGAACGACGATCGTCGAGCTGAGTTCAGTTATCGTCGAATACCTTTTCTACAATCTTTAAACTGCCTTGTCTCTAAAGTCTTCTGTCTTTGAAGTCTTCTGAAGCTTGGTTTTCAACAATCTAACCTAATGTGACTGACCTTAACCCTGGAACTAACTTATGACCCTAGATTATACATGTTGGGTCATCAATCCTAATAGTTAACCTAGCCCAAATCACAAGTAGAGTTCCAACAAATCTCTCTGAGTTGTAGGAACTAGTTTGCTCTGAGGTAGGGCTATCCTCCATAGCCTGAGTGGTAGGACTTAATTGCCTGAGGTAGGTGATACTTGTATCACTGAGTGTAGTCCCTTATGTCTGAGGTGTAAGTCTTGGAGGAGACAGAGAGATCCTGAGAGATCTAAGGTGCAAGCTCTTTGGAGCATTGTTTTGGAGAAGTGTCTTGACCAACAGGAAGTTGGCTAGGTGGGAGGAAAGTGGATGTACCCAAAGATTGGGGAACCACTATAAATATGTGTATACTCTATTGTGTTACGTTTTGTGCAGGTAGCTTGTCTTGAAAGCAAAACTTAATCTATCAATTAAGAAGCTAACTAAAAGAGATTAAAAAAATAGTCACTAAGGACTAAGGAACCTATTCACCCCCCCCCCCCCCTAAGTGATTTAGTTATCCTTTAAATAAAGACTTTCAGTAACAAGGACTAACATACATGCATTAACTTACAAACATATCAAATATAACTTGGTGTATATCATTAACTTGTTTGACTTCTTACAAATCAGGGATATTGGGATCAATGGACCCAACAACACTATTATACAAGGCGCTCAATCTCCTCTACCAACCGGATTAACTCCTTAGTGTTGCATCCATGCCCACGATGGTGGTCAGAGTACTATACTTGTTCTCCCCTGTACGGGGGGGGTAGGTCTTTGGAGTGCGTCTAAATCCTTATGGCCATAAGCACATTCGCCCATACGGTTTTTTAGGGGAGTATAGTTCTGGTTTTAGAGAGGGTCCCAATCCATATGAGGGTTATCATGATGCACATTTCTCATCCTAGGAATCTCTGCCCACAGCTCCCCCCCCCCCCCTTCCACTTTGAGATCACCTAAAATTGCTAGCGGAACTCCTATATGTTGGATTTTGCTAGGATGACACAACACTTGTGCACGCAACGGAATTAAAGAACAAGAAAACCCAAAAGAGTTCGGATCTAGTGATGAACATTAATCAAGAAGTAATGCGGTGAAATAAAATTACCTGTGAGGGATTGAGTCTATACTCAACCAAGGTGCTCCGAATGATTCCAACAAACGACAATGACTAGAGTTTCAAGTGTAGAATAGTGTCCACGACTCTACAGATATCCACACGAGTACGAAGAACCCTAGACTCTTGTCGCACAAGATCTAGGTCGGAACAAAGTTTATCCTCAACGTCTCCACGGACTACTAGATCCATTCAAGGAGAGGCGACAATGATGAAGACGACACCTTGGAAACTCTTTCTAGTGGCGATAGCAGGTCAGGCGGTCGGCGGCAGCAAGCGGCTTTCATGACTTAGTGGAATAGTTCCGTCGTCGGGAGGAGAAGTCGTCGCTCGATTAGGTAGGGAGAAGGAACAGTTACATTTTGACTCACTGCACAAATCCTATTTATACAGAAAGTCGAACCAGCCGATACTCGTAGACCAGCCGAACCAGACTTAAAGGAAATAAAATGGACAAAACAGAATTTGTCGAGTATCATGTCGATATTCGACGAATCAAAAGATATTCATCGAGATAACACAAATATACTCGATGAATCGAAACAGTGCAAATCATCACATATCAAGAGGATATTCGGCGAATCGACGATACTCGACGAATCGTGATACTCGACGAATGATTCTAATTCATTGAAACTGTCATGATGATATTCGACGAATCCAAGACGGAAGCGTTGAGATGTCACGACGATACTCGACTAATTCAAACCATTCGTCGAAACCACTCAGCCATACTCGACAAATTTTCCATAGATAATTTTGACCACTTACCTGATGACCTATATTCACAATACAGGTACCAGAATGAAATTTCTCCACATCCAGAACGTCATAGGCTTGCTCCTTCACTCATATCACATATGAGCAGGCCCAACACAAACCTTTTTAACTTCTCCAATGCTCTTATGTGCGACCCCATAGGTTTATATTGCGTTGGCAGTGAGGCCACATGTTTGATCACTTCCATATCACCATGGTAATACCAACACTATATTGCCTTGTTAGCTGTAGTTTGTGCCTTGACTATGTGTACAAGGTTGGCATAGTGGGGGATGGTCTCCAACATTAACGCATAGTAGAACCCACTAGGACGGAGTCCCCAAAGGAAGACTCTGCATAGAAGCTTAGGTTCTACTCATGGGATCTTCCATGCCTCGTTGGTTAAGTGATAGAAGAAGTTCTTGAGCATCTCCCCCTCATTCTGATAGATTTTGAAGGGGTGAGAAGGGTTCCTGATGATTTGGAAGGTGGATATGAATTAGTCGATGAACTACTGTAATTGTTTAGCTCTGTAAAGTTAGAGATCTCCCCATCCTCCAGGGAATGAAATTAAGTGTGAGCTTGTCCCTTTATTATGAAGTGGTTAACATACTATAGGAGGTCATTTGTCTCATTGAAAGTATAGAAGTTAGGCAGCTTATATGACGATGCAGGCTTGGTCCATCCCTTGGGTTGGTTGTCATAAGAACTTGTCCCGACCGAGAAGCACATTTGGTGTTGAGACACGGTTGAAGGACTCCTCATCAAGGAAGTTGCGGGTTTGAGACCCCTCCTCAACAACCTACTGTGCTGATAAATGTGCACAATGATAATGGTTGGGTTGCAGCTCGGACGATGCCAAAAATAGGTTAGGTAAGGACAAGTCCTGATGACAACCAACCCAAGGGATGGGCCATGCCTGGATTGTCACAGATTAAACCTGTTTGGAACGGGGAGTGCCAAAACTTGATGTTCTAGTGGAGAACCATGATGAAATGGCATCATGGGTTTGCGACGCAACGCCTTCCGTGCTCGTATTCTTCCTTGATCATATTCCTCAATGCTTCGATAATGAGTCTTCGATCAGCCTGACCGACATCCACTTCCACCAGGCGAGTATTGAGTTGCGCGTGATGGGGAAGTCTATTGCTTGTGTAGTGCACATAGTGCTGGCTTCATCAAACAGTTCATATGTAGAGGGATTGTCGAGACAGACATCGTCTTTTAGGAAGACACACCCCAGGGGGATCAGTGGTCATCCTCCTTAGACAACGACAGGGTTAGGAAGATTAGTGAATCCCAAGACTCGCATGAGGATGAGTACATCAGTCTGGCACTCTTCTACCAGGAGCATGTGCTTTTCCACAAAAGTTTCTAGCGTGGTGGCAGTTCCCTCGAGAAGTATAGCACTTCGGGCGGTGAGTTGGTCAGTCTAGATTGACACACACCACCAGAATTGTACAGTTAGTAGAGCGAATGCTTCTTCTCTCCATCGCTATTGGCCAGGAATACTCTACATGGTGAGTAGGGTCTTCAGAAGTTCTTTGGAGAGTTGGGAACACCTTTCCAACAGACGGAGTCAAACTATTGTGGGTTGCTTAAAGTTCTCCCGATCAGGAAGAATCGAGCACCTTAGCTCGAGAGTGAGCCAAGCGCGCAAACAGTCAAATGAGAACCAATAGCAGAGACAACAAGACTTCTTACATGAAAAAACTCGGAAAGGGAAAAACCACAGGGTCAGTTCGGTGTCAACCAAATCCACTAATTTGCTTAGGGTTACAAGTATACGAATATTCAGGAGGTGGCAGGTCACCGCTCGGTTTACAAGTACTTGAAAGTGAAAAAGAAGCTAAGTCCTCATTGGTGCTTGCAAGAGTGGATCCTAAAGCAGGTATTGGAGAAGGCATTGAAGTAAGAACGGGAGCATGCACAGGAGCAGGAACTAAAGCATGCATAGGAACAGGGACTATGGAGAGCAAAGTCTGCAATTAAGAAGGCACTGAAGAAGACACCTTGGAAAGTTAAGTACACACTTGAGCAAGAGAGCGAGCTAGTAAGCACTTGAGCAAAGTGAGCACTTGAGAACTTAAGCTTTACCGGAAAACTTCAAAGTTCTTCCTTCTCTTCTTGCTTGTTTGTCGTAAAGTGAAGGCCTATAGGCTTTTTATAGTTTTTCTCTAGGGCGCATTGGTAATCGTGCCCTTTTGGAATTTGAGCTAGTGAATGTGGACATACGATTCTGGTCACCTGGAGCACCAATTTCCAAAAAAATGATGAGCTTGCCCCTTGAGCGGAAGAAGATGGTTCAACGGCAGCGATGGCAGTGAAAGGCGGCAGTGGGTTGCGTTAGTGAATAGTGTCATGGCAGGTACACGCATAGAAGAGGAACATGTGCGATGGAGCGCATGAAGTTCCTGCAAACTACACATGAGTGCACACATGGCCGTCGCACGCGCACGGACTGCACGCACGCTCGTAGCTTGTTCGTGCCCCGGTGTATAGCCTGCGCGCATGTGGATATTGTACACGCGTGGCCCATGCATGTGTGCGGACGCTGGGTGTGCATGACCACTGTCCGTAAGCGTCGTGTGCGTGCATGTGTGTGTGTGTGTCTGTGTGTGCGCGTGCGCTCTGCTTGTATGCGCGTGCGCGGGCTTTTGGCTGTTGGGACCGCTACGTCAGGGATAAGGTTTTGTGCAGTCAAGTCGGTCCATTTTGTCGATCTAGTCAATGGGGGGTGCAAGCGGATCAGATTGGGTTGATTTGGACCCAAACCGAAACCAAACTGAAAAGATTAGTTATTTTTTCTCCAAATTAAATGAAACCTAAACAGATTGGTTCGATTCAATAATTGAGGCGGTTTGTACGATTTTTTGCTGCGGTTTTCGGTTTTAATTACCCATAATAATATGTTGTTTTATATAGATGAATATTGAACCAAACCTAAACTAATTTTGCTCCAAAGATGAGATCTTGAAAAGGCTATTGGAGGAAATTGTAGTAGAGTGTTTATCTCAACCTAGATTCTTTGTTCCTAATCCAAAGCCTCTCCAAGAAACTTTATCTGAAGTAAATTTACTTTGTATAGAAGATTGTATTCTCATTAAATCATATTCTAATGGATTTACAATCATCGTTGAAATAATATTTTTCATTCAATTTGTCTAAACATATTACAAGGGTGTCTGACTGTTTTGTTCAACTTGCATGACATCACTTTGAAGGGAGTTTAGGATCATGCCCATCTTGTGTAGTGAACTTATGAGAAACCAAAAGTTGCATTCAAGCTCTTCGCTAACTTGACTAATTCAAAAGTTTTGAGTTAACTCTAATCCATTGCCCGTGACTTTACAATTTCACATCAAAACTATGAATATAAAAAATATTTAAAGCCTTTGATTCAGGGGCGGACCTACTTGGAGGCACAACCGTGCACGTGCCCGGGTATGAATTTCCGGAAATTCACGGATTCCCATTTCCCAAACCAGAGCCGTGCTGCCCTAATTCCTTCCAGCCAGGCTTCCGTGGTTCCTTCCTCGACGACGAGCAGCCCGACACCATAGCTCCGCAGCCTCCGCTTCATCATCTTCACCGGCGTTGTCCCACTGTCCGGCACCCAAACGGCAAATGCTCCCTTTTACTGTCGTCGCCTATGCTATCACCCAACACGCTTCTGTATGCAGCTCACCGCTCTAGTTTCTCTCTGGATTAGCTATGCAGAACAGGTAGTTTTCTCTCAGCTCTGTTTAGTTATGCTTTCTGTATCAGGGGTCTCAATTACTGGAAGAGATGCAAAAATGTGTTTAGCTTTTCATTCATGTCAGATCTTCTTTAATGGACTGAAAAGGCCTTTCTCAAGCAACCAAAATTATTTTTATGGTAAGAATGTGTCTGCACGCAACCATTGCACAATGTTGTTCTTTCTTGGGTTGTTAACTCTAATCATTTCATTGGTGGTGCAGCTGGAAGAAGTCTTCTAAGAGCAATCAGTCTGGGAAGGGTGCGAGTAGATTTTTGAAGAATGCCGGTCTTGGCTTCAAGACTTCTCGAGAGGCCATTGAAGGTATGGTAACACAAAACTTGGGCTATGTTGCGAACTAATTTATTGGAACAAGTAGCAATCATTTATCCCTATTTGCAAAATAAATAGAAAACTGGACTCTTAAACTAATTATATGTTGGAGACCATGTTTAAAACTTATTTTTCATTTGTATGTGTGTTGCTATTGTGCTATTTGTAATCATAGAAATTAGTGGTATTCCTTTTGTAAGCATATTAATAGTCTTCATTTTGTTGTTGATTAGCTTGAACATGAAGTGTCTAGATTTTGAAAAAAAAAAAGTTGGTTTGGTTTTCAACTTTATTTAATATTGTTTAATTCATTTGTTGTCAAGCTAGTGTCTTGTTCAAGACTCTCTTGAGAAAAAAGTTGCGGTGCCTTTTATTTAAATATTTCATTTTTAATGGATCAAAAGGCTCAACACATCTTCTACTTAAATCTTCATAACATAAGTAGAAAACCAAACATTCTTAAATACCTAGTTGCGCATTAAGCTATCAAATTAAGAACACTTTCATTTAAGCAAAGTGTTGAGAGATTCTATTCTTCTTATCCATTTACTTTTACTTGTACTTAAAATTTTGAATTTAAAAAATTATAAAAAATCTAAATATTTTATTTGGTGCCCGGATCAGACAAAAATTCTGGGTCCGCCACTGCTTTGATTCATTGAATCAGAAATAAATAAAAAAGTTAATTCATTCAATATATTTAAAGCACAACAGATTTCAAGGACTAGAAACTCTAAATTTTGTATAGACGTAGGACTATATCTATTATTTAGAGCAGTGGCATAACTCCACCGTTTCATGACAATGTTATCATCTCTTGCAGTCATCAATACAAAGTCTATTTATAGAAATATCAAGACAGTGCAAATTACAAAATAGTCATTTCCTTTATATTGAATTAAGAACAAATAATATATAGAGCTATAAATGTTTCAAACTTATGTACATTGCGGTTCGGTTAAGTTTTCTAGATTTTTAAAATCGAAAACACCAAACAGAAAGCATAAAGGTTATTCAAAATGAAAAACTGCCCACTTGTTCGGTTCGGGCCGTTCAGATTGTTCGGCCGATTCGATCGGTTTTCGGTTTTTCATGGCGCCTATTAGTCGAGATCATGATTCTGCAAAACCATCTTGACTAAAATGAATTTTAGGGAAACCTTCATTTTCGACTGCTCCATATACAACAACCCACGTAAACATTCGCAAGTCGCATTAAGGCTTCGTGTGTTTCGATGGGAGCAGACGGGCGCCACCATTCCGAGCTCGCTGGGGGGAGGCGGGGATTCGAAACTGAGCTTTTTTCTCCATTCCTCACGGTGCAGCGAGAACAAACACCGCCCATTTATTCTTCTGCCGTGCGGCAGCATCTGCTCCTGCACCGATGTGAAAACACTGCTGCAAATATGCCAATATTCATTCGTGGTGTGGGATCCACAAAGGTATCATCAACCGCTGACGAAGAATCCTGAATGACCAGGAGTAGTGTCCTCATTACATGATCCTTTCTCAACACATTGGCAGTTGCAAGCTGGCAATAGATGAGTTTTTTTTTGGTTCGAGAAACCCACCCATTAATAGGTGCGAGAAGGGCAGATCCGGCTGTACGATCTGTCTTCTATTTGAATTTCAACAGCAAAAATCCAATTGTATCTGGTTCGTCGATACATACGGTTGTATCTCCAACAGATACGGCTGAGATATAGTCATCAAAATGAAGATCCTACGATAAATACACATCTCTCACCTATTAATAGGTGGGTTTCTCGTACCAAATTCAGACACATGGATTACAATCAAATTGAAGATCTAGGCCCTGTTTGGCGGGGTGAATCCGAATCGGTTGAGCGGACGGCACCACCTGGCCTCGGATTTCGCATGTTTGGAGGGGACGCGGACGGGCGGTAGGGAACCGCCCCGCTAATAAATATTGCAGAAAAGCAGCAAATTTTATCCGCACCTCAGATGAAAACCACACCGCCTGGCCATCACGCCAAACAAGGGCATAATTTGTGTAAACTGAGATTTAGGCTCCATTCGAAGGGATTTATTTTCACCGGTCAAATGGTTACGACCGCATAAACCGGACCGATCTTAATTAAGTTCCGGTTTATGTAATCGTAACCGCTTGACCGATAAAAATAAATCCCCGAAAGGAAGCCTTAATGTTGTGCTTGTGTTCAAATTTTATTTGTTGTTAACAATTATATCATTTTTAATAGAAAAGTTGAAAAGATAATTACATTTTGAATTTATGTAAAAAAAATTATAATGAAACCATTTGTGATTGTTTATATTTATTTCAACTTGTAAATAAATTCCATGAACGAAATTTTACGCCAATAAAAAGTGAACATAAATAAAATGTCATTTAAAATAGAAAAAAATTTAAATATTCGGAACATAATTGAAGAACATAGTTACGACCGCACTCAGGGAAAAGCACAAAATTTATAAAACAACACAAATACAGAAGTAATTTCAATTTTAATTCAGTTGGTTTTAATTTAAATTCTGTGATTAAAAGCTTATGAAATAAATAACATATTATCATGATTATCGTTAAAAGTAAATAAACATTTTCTAGAGTAATTACAATTACATACAAATTATAAAAACACTGGCAAGTGATTTCAGCCAATGGTCAATTTTGCTTCACTCAATTGAAACTTCGATCGATTAGTTTGATATTTTAAAGATAATTATCTGCTCATTAGTGCAAATGATACATTTAACAAGTTTAATAACAAAAAATGTTTATTATACTTTTAATATTTTAATAAATTAAATATAGTTGCTAGTGTTTCCAAATTAAAAGGCAGTCAATAGAAAATAATACCTATTCATTGTACTAAAAACAATTAAAACACAGGAATTCGTTAGAACAAAAACTGCTGCAGGATGCGAAAAGCCGAAGAGCTGAATTACTGAGAATGGTTGTGCTTCAAGGAAAGACAGGTTGATTTCACCTCCACTTCTCAATCTCTCTTGAAGTTGCTTGGATCAACTTTTTTGTGTTTAAAATCAGTTCATCCAATAAAGCATCGATGCGCTCCCTGCATATTTGGTTAACAGAAAATCAATAAGTCAAATTAAGGGTGCTTACGGAGGGCCAGCTGTGCGGCTCCATTTTCCGCCTCCAGTGGAAAAGAAGAAACTTCAAGTGGGCTACCACCATTGCCCACCGGAGAGGGAGGAGACCTCTATTTGCCACCGGGCTCGTTTTATTAATGGAGTGGAGCTGCAACGGTGCCCCCAAACAGCCTAAATAATCAAGAATTATTTTGCTCCTCGTACAATGAGAGCAATTTGGTATAGGCAACAAAACGGAAATAAATCTTGGCATGCTTAATCCATATAGGACAACTATAGATAGCCTATTGTAAAGGCCCAGTATAAAAGGCCCATATTTTTGTTTATTAGCTATCCTGTAAAATTTATGTGGGAAGCTGAAACCGAGGTCGCAGAAATACTCAATCACAACCGAAGATAATTAACATTCAGCAGCAACAACAGCATAAGAGTTTCCAATTGAAATTAACTTCTTTTACAATGTGAGGTATACATTGCAAGACATGATTACAATGCAATATAGGAAACAAAAAATTAACATTCAGCTACAAAAAGTAAACCGCGCGGACAGATCTCTGTAACCGCACAAGCCGCTTAATCGCCAGCCGAGTCCGCCGAGTCCGCCTATCCGCGGCTAACCGTGCGGACTGCTGTTATTGCAATGCTGAAGGAAGCCGAACAGAACTCGCTGATAGATAAGACGAACTGCTCCGCTTATCCGCAACTCCGAGAAAGAGATCTAGCCGCGAGACCGCGGCTAGCTGCTAACCGTTGACTGTATCTGTGAACTGTTCCACACCAAGCTTCCACTAGTCGCCTAGCCGCTTGATGTTAGACGCACAGCTGTTCACTGCTGTTTATGACGAGCCGAGAGCTCCTATTTATAGATGTGAGGAGAAGTGTCATCACCACCTATACCGATAGGATAACAGCCCGTCAATCATGTCGGCTAAAATCATGTATCCGCACAGTACAGAAATCAATACCAGTCCGCCAAGGTCGCACCATCGACAAAAACCGGATAGACGACCAGTCCGCCAACCCAGTGGACACTGCTTCCAGTCCGCGCAAACCGCATCCCGTGACATGAACAAAATCTGTGTCCAGTCAATTCTGCCGAACTCGGCGAATTAAAGAGCAGTCTACATACCAGACGAACTCGGCGAGCTAGGCAACAAGCTGGACTTACTCCCGCAGACCAAGTCCATTAACCCGCGCGATGTCCGAGAACCCGCATCACCTGATACCAGGATCGCGCCCACTGAACAATTTCAGTTCGCCACCTTGCGGACTGCTCCATCAGACCGTGTGATCTCCAGACAACCAGTCTGCACAACTGTGTCAACTCCACGATCCAACATTCAGACTGCAAGCACAGATACATGTCGGACACCGGCGAGCTGCAAAAGAGTCTGCAACACCAAACCTGCCGGACTCGGCGAACTCCAAACTGAGTCTGCCACACCTGCAGCCTGGAATTTTCAAAATTACCAAGTCCACACCAGCGATATCTGATCTACCTCGCCCGACAAGGCACTAACAACATGGCGGACAGACACCCCAGTCCGCGATATTCGTCTGCCTCCTTGCAAGCCAGAGAACCTGTCAAATTCGGCGAACTCCAAAGGAGTCTGCCATAACCCGCAGATAGACATCCCTATCCGCCTGGTTACTCCATCAGGGTGGTTGTTGGTCCAGACCGACAGAGAGAAACCACAACAGAAATTGGTTGCCTGTCTAAGCTATCCGCCAAAGCTATCCGCCTAGTCTGCGCGGTCTCTGCGGTCTCTGCGGACTGCCCATTCAGTCCGCCAGACTTCCAACACTTCCCACTTCAATAATTTCAACACTCGCCCTTGAAGTGAGAATTGGAAACCAGCCCGAGCAACCTACGTAACAGAATAAACGACCCCTTCGACAACGACTTGGTAAAGATATATGTCACGTTGTCCTGACTCTGCACGTAGTTAACCATAAAAGATCCCTCCAGCACCTTCTCCCGAACGAAGTGATACTCAATCTCGATGTGCTTTGTTCACGCGTGACAAACTGGATTATTCACCAGTTTGAGAGCACTCTCATTGTCGCTGCGAATCAAAGTTGGACCGCGCACCTTCTCATGGATGTCATCCACTAACCGCCTAAGTCAGAAGGCTTCCTGAGTAGCCAAGGCCGAAGCCTTGTATTCTGCTTCTATAGTGGGCGGACACTGAATCATGCTTCTTACTACACCACGAAACAGTCGCTGATCCCGTGAAGAAGACATAATCAGATGTCGACTTTCGATCATCTGTATCTCCCCCATAATCATCATCTGTGTAGTCATGCAGACAAAAGTTTGTGTCCCTCTTATACAAGAGACCCAACTCCAAGGTGTATTTGGCGTACTTCAGAATACCTTTAGCCTCCACCAGATGAGGTTTCTGAGGCTCCGTCATATATCGACTAACCCGACCCACCGCATAAGCTATATCCGAACTAGTAGTAGTCAGATATATAAAACTCCCACGAGAGCCCGGAACACCAAAGGGTCTGGAAGAAGCCTTCCCTCATCCCACCAAAGTTTTAAGCCAACCTCCAGAAGAACATAACTGCTCTTACCATCCTGCAAGCTGAATCGCTTGACGATCCTCTCTGCATAACCCTTCTGGGAAATGAGCACACCGTTCTTCTGCCTCTCTATCTTGAGCCCAAGTAAATGACGGAGCTCACCTAGATCATTCATCTCGAACCGAATAGCTCTCTCCGTCCGAAGCCTAGCTACTTTCTCCTCCGAGTTCCATGTGATGATCATATCGTCAACATACAACAGAACGAGGACCTGAAGCTCCATCTGCTTAACGAACAGACTGGAATCTGAGTCTGAAACAAAGTAACCGCAGAACTAGGGATATTTTGTGATCTTCCCATACCATGTCTGAGGCGTCTGTTCTTCAGATACGTAACTCGGTGGCTGCGCCATTAAGATGTTCGTGTCAATCTCATCGTAAAGGAAAGCATTCTTCACATCGAGTTGTCAAATTTTCCACCCTTGGCAAGTCGTCAATGCAACCACCACCCGAACTGAAGTCATCTTGGACACTGAGCTGAACGTCTCTTCATAATCATCCTCGAACTGTTGAGAGAACCCCCGAGACACAAGGCGAGCCTTGTACCCCTCGATACTCCTGGCAGCCTTCTTCTTCAGCTTATACATCAACTTACACGTAACATGAGTAATGTCATCGACTTTGGGCACAAGATCCCAAGTATCATTCTTTTTGAGGGCGGTCATCTTCTCATTCATAGCATCCTCCCACTCCTTAATCCAGTAGCGTTCTCAAAGCAAGAAGGTTCACGTCCCTATACCGAGCTGGTGGAACAATCGTCCTTTTGGACCTCCGCAGGGCTTGACCCTGACCCACCACTCTCGCTGCATCCTATGTGTTAGCTCTGATCCCGGGTACACCAGGAGCATCGCTGCCCTTGCTTCCTGATCCAGAAGCCTCCGTCCAGAGCTAGACGCCACCAGAGCACCTGGCGACACAGGAAACTTCACCAGAAGATCTCGAGCAGTTTCTCCTGGCCCTTCGTTAGACTTGCTCTCTTGTAGCTCCAGAGTTGAGCTGCCCTGGTATGACGTTAACTCGTCAAATACCATATCCCGGGAGATAACAAATTTTCGTGTCTCTGATCCATGCACTTTAATCCCTTCATCCGCTCATCATATCCAACAAATATTAGCTTCCTTGCTTTCGCATCTAGCTTCGTCCTGAGCGTGTCTGGAACATGCACGTAGCACGTCGACCCAAACACCCAAAGATATTCCACACTGGTCTTCTCCTTGAACACAACCTCATGAGGAGATCTCATGTTATTCGGACTGAGAGGCATCCTATTGATGACGTACGTCACACAAGCAATTCCCTCCGCTCAGAAGGCCCTGAGAATGTCTTTAGTGTGAAGCCAACACTTGCAGGTCTCCGTCAGATGACAGATTTTTCGCTCAACAATTCTGTTCTGTTGTGGAGTGTGAGCACGGGTAAGCTCTCGTTGGATGCCGAACTTTCTGCAGAAGTTAGAGAAATCATGCGAAGTAAACTCTCTGCCATTGTCTGTTCTCAACTACTTTATCCGCAGACCGAGCCGACCTTCGACAAGCTCCTTGAACTTCACAAACTTCTCGAATGCCTCTGACTTCCCTTTCAAAAAGTATACACAAGTATACCTGGAAAAGTTATCAACAAGAACAAGCATATACCTGCTACCGCCGAGACTGGGAGTGACGGTAAGTTCCGTTAGGTCACCGTAGATGCATTCTAGTGTTGCACTACACCTATTCTGTGATATGTCAAATGAAAGGCGATGTGACTTTCCATACTGACAACCCGCACAGACATGACCGTCACCATAGGATGAAAGACTAGGCAGGTCATGCAGCAGGCCTCTTACCACCATAGCCTTCAGCTTATCCACCCAACATGCTCAAGTCTCTCATGCCAGATAACAGCGCTATCATTAACGCTCATCGTGTTAACATATGAACTTGTCGCCAAAACGAACAAGTCATTCACCCTCCTACCAACATGAGTTACAACAGCTTTTACAACTGATACGTTCCTGAGAAACCTCACTTTTGCCGGGCCGAACAGAACATGATACCCAGCGTCAACCGCATTGGTCACCGAGAATAAATTTTTCTTCATCCCGGGCACGTGATACACACTCCGCAAAGTGAGTGCCCCCCATCACTGCCTAAAGAAACGAATCCCTCTTCTATCGCATGTACAGTATCATCAGTAGTAATAATGACAGCATTATCTTTGTACTCCTGCAGAGAAGAGAATTTGGACATCTCCGGTGAGGTGATGACCGCACCCGAAGTCCACGATCCAGTCCTCCTGATAGTCGATGGAGTAAAGTGCCCGGACATAAGCGTTTGTCATGAAAGCACTTTCTCATCCTCCTTCCTCAGGCTTGGACTCAGTCTCCTTCTCTGCAGCATGCCCCGGCTGAAAAATGACCATGCAGTCCCTGTGGATGTGACCAAGCTTCTTGCATCTGTAGCACTGAGGTCAGCCCCACTTCTTCCTGTCATCAACCTTTGGAGGCTTCCTCCTATCCTGCTGTGATGAAGAAGACGGACATTCACTAATAGGTGTCTTCTTTTTCCTGTCTCATATCTTCTTCTTGCCCGAGAAGAGAACATCGTTGTCTCCCCCTGAGACCGACACTCCAGCCATCTGATTCGACAAGCTCTCCTGCGAAGCCAACAGGTTTCCAGCTCCAGAAAAGATGGCTGATTGACCCAACCTTGCGCAGACGTCACGAATGCAACACACTCCTTTAACAAGCCGCGAATGATGTGACTCTTTAGCTTTGACTCTGAGATTGGCTCTTCCGGGTCCAGTGCCGAAATCTCAGCGCAAATGTTCTTCATCTTCAAGAAGAAAGATGACACAGACAGATCACCCTGAGTGAGACCTTAGCCAACTCATTCTCTAATAATGGTAGACGAGCTGCATTCTTCTTGTTGAGCAGGCCATCCAAGGTCATCCAGATTTCAGTTGCCAACTAACAATCAATAATATGGTCGAACAGCTCCGGTGAAACTGCGCGCTACAGAGCAAATGCAGCCTTTGCATCGGTTCGCTTCCACACCTTCACCGTTTCTGTATTTCCTCCGGTAGCGACTTCTTCTTGTCGGTTGTCACCACCGACAACTTCCCAGGGATCCTCGCCTAAAAGTTAACTCTTCATGCATGAACTCCATCGCTTGAAGTTGGTTTGCGTCAAGAGCTGAATTCCAATCCCTCTTGTAAAACCGGCTTCCATTGCTATCAACTAAATCACTTGATCTTCAATGAAGGTGTTACAACCTTAGATTGTTGAACTGCTACTCTTTAACACACCTTTGATACGATGTAAAAATTTATGTGGGAAGCTGAAACCGAGGTCGCAGGAACACTCAACCATAACCGAAGACAGGTAACATTCAGCAGCAACAGCAGCACAAGAGTTTCCAATTAAAATTAACTTCTTTTACAGGGCGATGCATACATTGCAAGACATGATTACAATGCAACCAGGGAAACAAAAAAATTGCACGAAAAGTAAACCACGCGGACAGATCCCTGTAACCGCACAAACCGCTTAACCGCCAGCCGTGTCCGCCGAAGCCGCCTATCCGCGGCTAACCGCGCGGACTGCTATTATTGCAATGATGAAGGAAGCCGAACAGAATCCGCTGATAGACAGGGCGAACTGCTCCTCTTATCCGCAACTCCGAGAAAGAGATCTAGTCGCGAGACCGCGAATAGCTGCTAACCGCTGACTACATCTGTGAACTGTTCCACACCAAGCTTCCACTAGTCGCCTAGCCGCCTGATGTTAGTCGTACAACTGTTCACTTCTTGTTTATGACGAGCCGAGTGCTCCTATTTATAGATGTGAGGAGCAGTGTCGTCACCACCTATACCGATAGAATAATCGCCCGTCAATCTTGTCGGCTAACATCATGTATCCGCAAAGTGTGGATCCCTATACCAGTCCGCCAAGGTCGCACCATCGACAAGGCTGGATAGACGACCAGTCCGCCAACTCTACAGACAGTACTTTCAGTCCGCGCAAACAGCAGCCCGTGACTTGGACAAAATCTGTGTCCAGTCAATTATGTTGAACTCGGCGAATACCAGAGCAGTCCGCAAACCAGGCGAACTCGACGAGGTAGGCAACAAATTGGACTTAGTCCCACATACCAAGTCCATCAACCCGCACGATCTCCGAGAACCCGCGTCACCTGATACCAAGATCGCGCTCACTGAACAACTCCAGTTCTCCACCTTGTGGACTGCTCCATCAGACCGCGCGACCTCCAGGCAACCAGTCCGCGCAACTGTTCCAACTCCACGATCTAACATCTAGAGCGCAAGCACAGATCCATGTCAGACACCGACGAGCACCAGAAGAGTCCGCAATACCAAACCTGTCAAACTCGGGAAACTCCAAACTGAGTCTGTCACACCTGCAACTTGGACTTGTCAAAATGACCAAGTCCACACCAGCAATCACTGAATAATCTCGCCCTAGAAGGCACCAGCGACCTGGCGGAAAGACACCCCAGTCCGTGATATCCGCCTGCCTCCTTGCGAGAGAGAACCTGTCGAACTTGGCGAACTCCAAAGGAGTCCTCCACAACCCGCTGATAGACATCCCTATCCATCCAGTTACTCGACCAAGGTGCTTGCTGGTCCAGACCGCCAGAGAGAAACCACAGCCGAAACCGTTTGTCCGTCTAGGCTATCAGTCAAAGCTATCTGCCTAGTCCGCGCGGTCTCTACGGTTTATGCGGACTGCCCATTCAGTGTGCCTAACTTTCACCACTTCCCACTTCAATAATTTCTAACAAGTCCGGCACCTTGAATATTGATTTGAGTCTTCCTTCTCTGTGTATATATGTAGAGATGTCATGTAATGTTATTATATTTCACTTCACTTCTTTGCGCTTTGCGGAAATAATTTTTATTATATTTCTCAACTTGGTATTAGATCAAGATGACTTTTCACTTCTCTTCTTTGCGCTTTGCGGACACCATGGGCTCTTTCTATTTTTTCGGTCTCTCCGCATTTTTCCACCCAAACTCCTCACATTTGGATGGACCGCCACTTTGGTTCCACTCGGTTGCAATTCCTGTGAGCTCCTACTCAATCTGTTATGTCTGCGAGGCCTCACTCTGCCACTTGTCATTTTTGTGAGCCCTCGTCTTCCCGCACAGGACCCCGACCTCTTCTAGTTCCCACAAGTCGGTACTGATTTCTGTGAGTTCTGCAGGTCATCTTCTTACGAGTCTTGTGGGTCACCATTTGGCAAATCATGCGCGCTCTACCACTGTGAGCCCTGGGACTGCATTCTGAGGCTGCTTCTTTATGTGAGTTCAAAGTTCTACATTCTTTGTGTAGCGAGTTCTGCGAATCCCGCATTCCAGTGAATCTCGCGCTTCCTGCATGTCCATTGATTCCATTGCTTCCCTTGATTCCCATTCCAAGGAGCTCTGCGACTCTTGCATTCTAGTGAGTCCTGAGTGCCGCACTCCAAGTCTCGCACCTCCCGTGAGTCCAGAGATTCTGCTGCTTCTAGCAATTCCAAAATTCTACCGACCTCTTCTAACTAGTCCTGCTACTTCACGTGAGTTCTTTGATTCAGCTGCTTGCCGCAAAGTCCTTCCTGCTAGAGCTCCGTTCCATTTGTTGTTTGGTGTATCACTGTATCTAAATGGAGGACAACTCAAGCTGAGTGTTTAGCCCCAATCTCTTATTCTGCCTCCTCAATGTAAAGATTATCCGGAACCCATGGTTCCTCCAACTCCTTCCGAATTACCACTGTCTTTGGGCGGTTCCAATTATCTCGAATGGTTCTGGGCGGCACAACATATCATTCGTAGCCATCAACTATAAGGGGATATTGATGGGACCATTCTTCAACCCTCAGTACTGATTCACTATGAAGGAAGTGGGATGCTGATAATTCTCAACAATCCTGTGGCATCTCCACTCCCTGTCTCCTTTAGTCTATCGTAGTTACCAGCTTATGGACTGTCTTTGAGATATGGACTTGGGCTTGCGAAACTTATTCACAAATTAATAGCTCTACTCAAGTGTATGAGCTCACTCGGCGTCTTTTCGAACTCAAGAAAGGCTCCTCTAACATTGTCGCATACTTCTATGAGTTTGAATGTCTCTATCAAAACTCAATTACTTTGAGGACTTCACTCCCGCATGCACAGTCAACACCCGTACATTAAAAACCAAGGAGGACCATTATCGTCTTCAAGTCTTCCTTATGGCCCTCACTATGGAGTTCGACATGGTGCACATGTTGGGTTTCATGGGCATCAAACTTATCTATTAAAGGCGCAAGGCACACCAAGGCGCAAATGGGTCTTGAAGCCTAGATGCAAGGCTCAAGGCGCAGGCGCGCTCCTGACGATGACAAGGCGCAACCACATCAACTTTAAATAATCAACATCAAAAATCATTTCAGTTTCTCGAAAAAATTCTTCATCTATTCTACTAATTAATCATTCATTACTATCATTTATCTCAGCTTAGATTCTTTGTTCCTAATCCAAAGCCTCTCTAAAAAAATTTTATCTAAAGTAAATATACTTTGTATACAAGATTGTATTCTCATTAAATCATATTCTTTTGGATTTACACTCATTGTTGAAATAATATTTTTCATTCAATTTGTCTAAACATATTACAAGGGTGTCTGACTGTTTTGTTCAACTTGCATGACATCACTTTGAAGGGAGTCTAGGATCATGCCCTTCTTGTGTAGTGAACTTATCAAAAATCAAAAGTTGCGTTCAAGCTCTTCACTAACTTGACTAATTCAAAAGTTTTGAGTTAAGTGTTAATCCATTGCCCGTGATTTTACAATTTCACATCAAAATTATGAATATAAAAAATATTTAAAGCGTTTGAACCATTGATATCAGAAATAAAAAAAAAGTTAATTTATTCATTATATTTAAAGGACTAGAAACTCTAAATTTTGTATAGGTCTAGGAGTCTAGGACTATATCTATTATTGACAGCAGTGGCAAGAACACTCAATCACAATCGAAGACAATTAAGGCTCTGTTAGGTTGGGCTGTTACTGATGAGAAATTGTTGATGAGAAGTTGCTGATAGAAAAAATGTTGATTTTGGAAAACAGAGTTTTGTTAAAAACTGTTTGGGTGAAATGAAGTTTTCAAAACGAAGTTTTGAAAAAATTGTTTGGAAACAAAACGGAATTTTTAGTGAATTTTTTTTCAAAATGTTTAATAATTTTTTCACTCAAACCAAGTAAACTATGATCAAATTACTAAAAATTATTTTAGTTGCCCAAAACATTATTAGTAATAAATTAATAAAGATGGATGGGGGAACCTGGAATGATCTTGTAGGAGGAAGCACCAACTGGATGAAATTAGGAAGCACCATGAATAAAGAAGCAGGTCGGAAATAAATAAAGAAACAGGAAATTAAAGAAGCAAGCAGTAAGCTTTGATCAAACATGAATAAAAAAGCAGGAAATGAAGATCGAAGATAGAAGATGGGCTTACAGCTTGGTCGACGCACAGGGGTTGAAAATCGAAGATCTGGGCTATCGAACGGGAAGCTTCTCACAGATCGATCGACGACGGCGTCTGTGGAGGAGCTGCAGGATTTCTCTCCTTCGGCGAAGAACGAGAGGAGCGAGGGTTTTGGATCAGTATCAAGGGGGCAGACGCGCCGTTCAGTATGGTCTTCCGCCGTCGTCAACAGCAAAAAAAATTCAGGGGAGAGCGGATTGGGAGGGGCTCGCGCTTTTGCGGCTGAACGCAAAAAAAAATCTGCGGCTCGGGTTATGCATTAAGCAGCGGAAGAGGTAAAATAGAGTTCTTAAAATAAGTCGTGTCAAACACAGCTTATGCTGAAAATAGCGGTGCGTTTCAACCACACCGCAGGACATAAGTCCAACCAAACACCACCTAACATTTAGCAGCAACAGCAGCACAAGAGTTTCCAATTGAAATTAACTTTTTTTACAGTGTGAGGTATACATTGCAAGACAAAATTACAATGCAATCTAGGAAACATAAAATTTGCTGCAAAAATTAAACCGCGGGGAAAGATCTCTGTAACCGCACAAGCCGCTTAACCGCCAGCCGAGTCCGCCGAGACCGCCGAGACCGCCGAAGCCGCCTATCAGCGGCTAACCGTGCGGACTGTTGTTATTGTAATGCTGAAGGAAGCCGAACAGAACCCGCTAATAGATCAGGTGGAACTGCTCCGCTTATCCGCAACTCCGAGGAAGAGATCTAACCGCGAGACCGCGACTAGCTGCTAACCGTTGACTGTATCCGCGAACTGTTCAACACCAAGCTTCCACTAGTCGTTTAGCTGCACCGCTGTTCACTGCTTGTTTATGACGAGCCGAGAGCTCCTATTTATAGATGTGAGGAGAAGTTGTTGTGTTTTTGGGGATGGCACAACACTTGTGCACGCAACGAAAAAAGAACAAGAAAAACCCAAACGAGTTCGGATCTAGCAATATTCATGAATCAAGAAATAAAACATACTATAATAAAAATTACCTTTGAGGGATTGAGTCAGAACTCAACCTAAATGCTCCAGAAAAATCAGGTCGGTCACACAGCAGCTAGAGTCTTGAGCGTAGAAAGTATATCAACGCCTCTACAGTAATCCACGCGATCGGGAGAACCCACAACAACTTGTCACACAAGCGCTAGGTTGGGAGAGGACTCTCAGCGTCTCCACAGACTGCTAGATCTGTTGTAGGAGAGGCGGCGGCAACACTCACCGTGATCGGGATCGGCGACAGGATTGGCGGAACACTTCCGCCGGGTTTCTAGGTTTTCTTCTTATCGCACAGTATCAGCTCGCGTGCTGAAAGAAAAGAACCGTCCCCAGAAAACGCTAAAACATCTTATTTATATCCTAAGAGATAGATCCAGCAAGTCAACATTTGACTCAGCTTGGGCATTTGTCGAACTCAGCTCGACGAACAATTCGTCGAACTCAGCTCGACGAAATCTGCGCCAGAGGCCAGAACGTCGAACGGATTCGTCGAACTCAGCTCGACAAAATCTGCGCCAGAGGTCAGAACGTCGAACGGATTCGTTGAACTCAGCTCGACGAAATCTGTGTCAAAGGCCAGCAAGTCGAACTCAGCTCGACGAAATCTGCACCAAAGGCCAGAACGTCGAACTAGATTCGTCGATCTCAGCTCGACGAAATCTGCGACAAAGGCCAGAACGTCAAACTTCATTCGTCGAACGACGTTGAGTGAATACAATACACTCAACGCCTATGAGCCAGATTCGCCAGGTAAACCCTTTACTCGACGAAGGCGTTGAGTGGACTCGACGCACTCAACGCTTAAGTGCGACAGTCAACGCACTCAACGCTTTCAGCCTGATGGCGTTGAGTGAGCTAAACACACTCAACGCCTAATGCCTTAGAATCTTTCAACCTCCACGGCGTTGAGTGAACTAAATACGCTCAACGCCTTCAGCCACATGACGTTGAGTGAGCTAAACACACTCAACGCCAATTGTCTCATGACGTTGAGTGAGCTAAACACACTCAACGGCAAATGCCTTAGAATATTTTCAGCCCCTTTTCAATATCTTTCAACTCATTATATGAGCTAAATAGTAAAGATCCAATCTCTCAATTCTCCGCAATCTTATGTGCGACCCTGATAGGCTCATACTGAGTTGGCAGTGAGACTACATGCTTGATCACTTCCAAATCACTATGCTTGCACCAACAGTCCCCCACTTGATCTAGAAAGTATCAAACAAAAGCTTCACAAACAATGAGTGACATCCAACAATACATCATTGCTCCTCAAACAGTAAGAGTTTATAAAACTCTAACGCCATTGTGACCAATGTTACAGTGTTATCATGTTTCTTCGTCCCTTACATCTGGATAGAACTAGAGGTATAGACCGTGTCACCCTCATAAATGTTCAATCACAGTTTCTTAATATACAATGGACTTGCAGAAAATTTGTGAGTCCAATATCATATATTGACTCAATCAAGCATGGTCATGCACTTCTCAGTCTCATTCCATCAAAAGGCTCCATGGATGCAACTCCTGTCATATAGGAGGACAAATCTCATATCTGCTCACACGCAAACACCCAAATGATTCGTAACGTACTCAATAACCATCTTTATCATCCAACTTACTCAAGACTGGACTTTTGATGACATCAAATCACGCTCTTTCTCACTCAATGAAACATGTGACTTCAGGTAAAAGGACCACAAACACCATTGTCACTTGAGTCATACTTGTGACACGTTCATATAACAATACACAAAATATTCTCACGGTAGGTCTGTCCAGTACAACTTGTTCATAACAAGTACCCATGTGATGACTTGATATCACAATATCATGACCTATGAGGACGGGTCATCAGTCAACGTGCATGCTAGTCTTAAAGGTATCATCATTGTCCTTAGCTTCTAAGATGATACAACGACCAGGGACCTTTAAAAATGAAACTTCTAAAATCAAAGGTTCTCACATCAAGTCACTACTTGATCTGTGCAAGCAAACACTCTAAGGACATTTATTAAATTGAACTACTATATCACAATAGAAATAACTTCATAATAAAAGAACTTGCAAAAATATATAAAATGAAATGCATATAGTACTTTTATTCATCAAATGAGATATTATACAGCCAACAAACATACAATCCACAAAACTCAAACTAGAGTTAATCATTTAGGTATCGTATACCCATAGATTTAACATGACCATCATGTTTTCTCTGTGCAGGAGGCTTTGTCAGTGGATCCACAATGTTTTTCTCAGTCGGCACTCTGCATATGCTCACATCTCCTTGATCGACAATCTCTCGAATTAGATGGAACCGCCGGAGTATGTGTTTGGAGCGCTGATGAGATCTAGGTTCCGAAGCAAGTGCAATTGCACCGTTGTTGTCACAGTAGAGATCTACAGGACGAACAATGCTAGGAACTACATCTAACTCGCCGATGAATTTCCTAATCCATACAGCTTCCTTCGCTGCATTTGCAGCGGCAATATACTCAGCCTCAGTAGTAAAATCGACAATTGTATCATGCTTGGAACTCTTCCAACTAACAACATCTTCATTCAGGCAAAACACAAACCCTGACTGAGACTTTGAATCGTCTTTATCAGTTTGGAAGCTACCATCCGTGTAACCACTTACAACGAGCTCTTCCTCTCCGCCGAATATCAAGAACATATCCTTAGTTATTCGCAAGTACTTGAGGATATTCTTGAAGGCTATCCAGTGACCTTCACCGGGATCAGACTGATATCTGCTAGTCGTACTCAAAACATAAGAGATATCGGGTCTAGTACATAACATTGCATACATGAATGATCCAATTGCTGAAGCATATGGAACCCACTTCATGCGGACCTTATCTTCACAAGACTTAGGACACTGGTCCTTAGAGAGACTCACACCATGAGACATGGACAAGAATCCTTTCTTGGACTCAAGCATGCTGAACCGTTTCAACACCTTGTCAATGTGCATACCTTGGGTCAAACCCAGCAACTTCTTCGATCTATCTCAATAGATCTTAATACCGAGTATATAAGTCGCTTCCCCTAAGTCCTTCAACGAAAAGCAGTTTCTTAGGTTCTTCTTAACAACTTGCAGGGTCGGTTTGTCATTCTCGATCAACAGTATATCATCTACATACAATATCAGGAAGACTACAATGCTCTCACTAATTCGTTTGTAAACACAAGGTTCATCCTCATTCTTGATAAAACCAAACTCTTTGATATTTTCATCAAAACGAAGATTCCAACTTTGAGAAGTCTGTTTCAATCCATAAATGAATCTCTGCAGCTTGCATATTTTAGTGGTTTCACCTGTAGATACAAAATCCTCAGGTTGTGTCATGTACACTTCCTCGAGGAGGTTTCCATTAAGGAAAGCCTTTTTGACATCCATCTGCCAGATCACGTAGTCATAATACGCAGCAATAGCAAGCAGAATTCTGATGGACTTAACCATGACAACAGGGGAAAAAATCTCATCATAGTCAACACCATGAATTTGCTTAAAACCCTTTGCCACCAGTCGGCTTTTGAATGTTTGTACATTCTCATCCATGTCAGTCTTCTTCTTGAAGACTCACTTACACCATATGGGTCTTACCCCTTCAGGTGTTTCCACCAAAGTCCATACTTGATTTTCTTAACAACTTGCAGGGTCGGTTTGTCATTCTCGATCAACAGTATATCATCTACATACAATATCAGGAAGACTACAATGCTCTCACTAATTCGTTTGTAAACACAAGATTCATCCTCATTCTTGATAAAACCAAACTCTTTGATCTTTTCATCAAAACGAAGATTCCAACTTTGAGAAGTCTGTTTCAATCCATAAATGAATCTCTGCAGCTTGCATATTTTAGTGGTTTCACCTGTAGATACAAAATCCTCAGGGTGTGTCATGTACACTTCCTCGAGGAGGTTTCCATTAAGGAAAGCCGTTTTGACATCCATCTGCCAGATCACGTAGTCATAATACGCAGCAATAGCAAGCAGAATTCTGATGGACTTAACCATAACAACAGGGGAAAAAGTCTCATCATAGTCAATACCATGAATTTGCTTAAAACTCTTTGCCACCAGTCGGCTTTTGAATGTTTGTACATTCTCATCCATGTCAGTCTTCTTCATGAAGACTCACTTACACTATATGGGTCTTACCCCTTCAGGTGTTTCCACCAAAGTCCATACTTGGTTTTCATACATGGAGTCCATTTCAGATTTCATGCCCTCAAGCCACTTCTCGGAGTCCGGTCCACAAATAGCCTCATGGTAGGTTGCAGACTCATCACTATGATCCATAAGCAACACATTACCTATTTGAGACACGAGAAATCCATATCTCTTAGGCTCAAATCTTGGTCTATCAGATCTACGTGGAACTTGTGTTTACTGAGCAGGTTCTCCAGCTACAACTACTTGTAGTCCTGACTCAGGTTCCAATTCCGGTTCATTCACTATTTGTGCTTCCTGAACTTCTTCAAGTTCTACCAAGTTTGTCTTTCTACTTAAGAACTTTTTCTCAAAAGACATCAGTTCTTGCGACAAACACTTTGCCCTCGGACGGTAGGTAAAAATAGTACCCTTTGGTTTCCCTAGGATATCTCACAAGATATCACTTATCTGATTTGGGTTTCTGCTTATCGGACATTTGACGTCTCACGTATGCCTCGCAACCCCAAACCTTAATGAACGACATACTGGGACGTTTCTCAGTCCATATCTCATATGGTGTCTTTAGAACCGCTTTCGTTGGAACATGATTTAATGTTAAACAACAGTTTCTAGAGCAAAGCCCCAAAAAGAAATAGGTAGATCTGCATGACTCATCATCGACCGTACCATGTCTAACAAAGTACGATTCCTTCTCTCAGACACACTGTTATACTGTGGTGTTCTAGGTGGAGTGAGATGTGATACAATACCACACTCTATCAGATGATCACGGAACTCACGACTTAGGTATTCGCCACCTCGATCAGATCGGAGTGCTTTAACCTTCTTACCCAGCTGGTTTTCTACTTCGCTTTTAAACACTTTGAACTTTTCAAAGGTTTCGGATTTGCACTTCATAAGATACACGTATATGTATCTACTGAAATCATCAGTAAATGTAACAAAGTAGAATAACCCACCTCTAGCCATAGAACTCATGGGTCCACATACATCACTATGTATTATACTCAAAAGATCATCAGCCCTCTCATTGAAGCCAGTGAAAAGAACTTTAGTTATCCTCTCTAACAAACAATATTCACATCTCTCAAATGATTCATAATCAAATGAGTCCAACAGTCCATCTCTATGAAGCTTGGATATACGTTTCTCATTTATATGACCCAAACGACAATACCAAAGATACGTAAAGTTCGAGTCATTTGTTCTTAGTCTTTTAGTATTTTCAAGATTATACATCGGATGGTCTAAATTCAAAACATACAGAGCATTAAACATTTAGGCAACATCATAACAAACATTATTCTTAAATATTGAACAATAGTTGTTCTTAATAATAAAAGAAAAACCCATCATGTTCAAATATGAAATGGATATAATGTTTCTAGTTATGTAATGAACAAAATAACAATTATCTAGTTTTATTACAAGCCACTGGGCAAAGCAAGATAATAAACCCCCACGGCAACGACAGCAACTCTTGCTCTATTGCCAATGCACAGGTCCACCTCTCCTTTACCCAGCATTCTTTTCCTTCCCAGTTCCTGCACATTTATACAAATGTGAGAACCACATCCGGTATCCAGTACCCAGGATGAAGGAGCAAAAAGGTTTATCTCTATAACATATATACCTAAAGTGGATGTCATACCTCCCTTATCTTTTGCAGACCCACAATGTATGAAGGACAATTATTCCTCCAATGACCAGTCTTGTCACAATGGTGGCAATTCCCTTCTTTCTCTGAGCCTTTATTTTTCAGTGTAGAAGACTTGGGCTCCAGTCCAGACTTAGGTCCCACATTCGTCTTCTTGAAGCTCTTGCCCTTTCCCTTGCCTTTCTGCACCATCTATATGAGACTAGCAGACTTGACCTTCTTCATATTAATCTCGGCAGTTCGCAATAGGCCTAGGAGCTCGGGCAGTGTCTTGTCTATTTCATTCATGTTATAGTTCAAGACGAACTGCTCATAACTGTCTGACAAAGATTGCAGGATCAGGTCTGTGACCAACTCTTGGCCCAGAGAAAAACCTAGTCTTTCAAGGTTCTCGATATACCCAATCATCTTTAGTACGTGAGTGTCTACTAGATCCCGAGCTCCCATCTTACACTGGAACAACGCCTTGGTGACGTCGAATCTCTCTTGACGAGTCTGCTCTTAAAACATTTTTTGAGATGCTCATCAATGTCCTTACAACTCATATTCTCATATTGCTTCTGAAGCTCAGAGTTCATGGTCACTAACATGAGACATTCGACGTTTAAAGAGTCGTCAAGATACTTTTTATAAGCATCTTTATCAGCACGGGATGCATTCCCGGCAGGCTCATCAGGGGATACCTCTTCCAAAACATAGAGCTTGCGCTCTTGCTTGAGAACAATTCTCAGGTTTCTGTATCAGTCCAAGTAATTTGTACCACTAAGCTTCTCCTTCTCAAGGATCGCTCTGAGGGACAGGGTGGAGTGTGAACCACTTGTCATAGAAATTCTACAAGAATACAAGCAAAGCAAATTAGTACCACATTTCAAAATACAATTTATCTTTCAATTAGGACTTTAATCAAAAGCTCCCACTATTTTTATCAAACTGATAACCCTCGATATCAACTCGAAGAGTTTGGCGAGTAACCCTCTGAGTGGACAAGATCCATATTTCACAAACACTATGAGTCAGCTTTGACTTTTCTCTCACAATGAAGCTATTTAGGTAGGTAGCGCTTGCCAATTGCATCACAATGCAATTATTCTATGTCTGGTGAATAACTCTTTATTCGCATCCATCATATGGTGCATGTCAACCTCATGCCTCTGGGAACTCAGCTGGACGAACAACTCGTCGAACTCAGCTCGACAAACAATTCGTCGAACTCAGCTCGGCGAAATCACATCTCTCAGAAGGAGGTGTGGCATCTTGTGGATCCTCGGGAGGCTCCTCATCAGGGGGAGGAGTCGCTCGACCTCTAGGTGTTTTTAACTGATCAACCCTTGTGTTAACCCTCGCAAAATCACCCCTAAGGGTTTCAAATTGGGCTCCCATTCGATCAAATCGATCGAGAGCAAGCCTTTGAAACTCAGTGGACATCATGTCTGTCTGTGAACTGACGGTACTATCGACGGTGTGATTGCGAATCAACATGGACTGACGATAATCCCTACCACTACGTAAAATGTAAGTGACCCTAACATAGGGCTCTGATACCAATTTGATGCAAGGTAGGGACCGACTCGGTGTGGGTTCACTAACTGCACACCTATATGCAATGACGTATGGACAATGCAAGAGAAGGCTCATGCAAACAATTGCAACAATAATTAATTATTATAAAAAAATGGCAGAGGCGCAAAGAGTCACAAATAATAGTTAAGGAAAGAATTATCAATTTTCAAATGACAGAGACACAATTACTATTAAGCGTGCACTGAAAAAACACCACAAGTTGTAAAACAGATGAACTAATAGCAAAATAAAATAGATATCCACTACAAGTTCAGGCGTCAAGATAAACAACAATAAAAGACAAGACAGCATGACACAACTCACACGTGCAGGCGGCGACAGAAATGGCTGTAGGAAAACCACTGAGGGTACTACAACAACGGATTATTGGGTTGGGAGACCTGGACTATGATGATGACTCAAACAGGGATGTGGATGGGGGCTTTCAGGAATGAGGTTGGTTAAAGGATTAAGGGATGTACTTGGGCAATCGGCTACTGGGAGGAGAAAGTATTAACGGGAAGTCATTGGTTTGAGAAATGGTGGTGGCTGGAATCAATGGGAAGGAGTTGGCAGATGGGGGAGAAGATCGGCGGAGGGGTACAGTGGGGACTGTAGTTGGAGGAAGCTTTCATGGTGGGGAGACTTGCAGAAGGCTGCGGTTAGGGTTGGGTGGACTGGAAGGGGAAGGATGAGGGAGGGCTACAACAATGTTGTGGGTATGGAAAAATGGCGGAGATGCAATTAGTGGACTGGTTACGGCGGCGGAGAGAAGGGGTTTCAGCAGCGAGCGGAGATAGAGGGCTGGGAAGCGGGGGATGGAAGGAAGGGGTTGCGACGGAGAGGACGGGCTAGACGGGAAGAAGAAGGGGGTGGAGGGCTTACCCTGGAGTCGCACCAGGATGGACTCTTTTCGGCGTCGCACCAGGATGGACTCTTTTCGGCGTCGCACCAGAAGGAGGAAGACTGACGGTTGCAAGTTTCAGTCGCAATCCTTTGATGCCCACCCATCCGTGAACCGCCTACCACTATAAATAAACTAAATAATAACTGCAACATAAAACCACCCGAATCAGACGGCTCAAACTGTCTCGACTGATCGAGGGCAAATACAACAAAATATAAAAAGTAATATACGAAGTCAACTCTGATCGACCATTCAGACGCAACTACGGACTTTGATCGTCCGTCCAGGAAGCGGATCACCGCGTGCTGCAGGAATACACGTGTCGGTCGTGCCGCACTATCACTTTTTTGATGATATATTGATATACTCAATGAAAAGGAAGAGCGTGAAGACATTATGATTTCTTGGTTGTTGTAATGACAAAAATTTGGATGACAGAGCCAAAGCTATATGTAAAGCTACATATAGGTTGGTCATTTCAAAATTATAAGAGTTAAAGACCTAATTGTAGAATTGGTTGAATAAAGGATTCATTTGGCCAAAACACAATCTCTGTTGGGAGCTCCAATCCTTTTTGGGAAAAATAAAGATGAAACTACTGATATGTATCAAGGGAGCTCAATAAGATAAACATCGAGAATAAATATCAACTGCCACACATAAATGATTTATTTAATCAACTGCAAGGAGCAATAGTATTTTCTAAGATTTATTTGATCAACTGCAGGTTATCAACAATTAAAAATACAAGAAGTGGATATTTCAAAGACAACCTTTAGAAGAGAGTATGGACATTATAATTTTAAGTGCTGCTGCTTGCTCTAACCAATGCTCCTATTATTTTTATAAACGTGATGAATTGGGAGTGCGATTCTTCTTGGAGAGAATCATTGAAATCTTGCCTGAATCCCTGGGAATGGATGGAGAAAGCTTAGGGACCGATCCCTTAGATTAGAAAACGAGACTAAAAATGAAAATACCAAATATTACGAACCCAACCAACGATTTCTGCTTAAAAACGCAAACAGTAAATGTCACACACAGTCGAGTGTACAGTCGAGTGCACAGTTAGGCGCAGGGTCGCGCACACAGTCGGGAGCACAGTCAGGTGTACGGTCGGGCATACGGTAGGGGGCCAAATTGTGCAAGACATCAAAGTAATTGGCGGGAAATGAGCATTCCTAGGGATTTAAGCAAGATTTCAACAATTCTCTCGAAGAGTACCTCAAGTACTTGACCATCTTGCCTATTGTAAATTTTGATGTGATCTTGGAGATGGATTGATTGTCGAAGCACAATATAACGATATATTGTGCATGAAAAATCATAACTTCCCATATTCCCAAGGTATCAAAGTTCAAATTTATTGGAGGTAGAGGAATATCTCTGTTGTGTCAGCGAGCAAAGTATAGATTGGTCGTTTCAAAATTATAAGAGTTGAAGACCCAAATGCAAAATTTGTTGAATAAAGGCTTCAATCGGCCAAATACAATCTCTGTTGGGGGGCTCCAATCATTTTTGTGAAAAAGAAAGATGGAAATACTTATGTGTATCAACTAGAGGGGCTCAATAAGATAACTATCAAGAATAAATATCAGTTGTCAAACATAAATGATTTATTTGATCGACTGCAATGAGCAATAGTATTTCTAAGATTGATCTGCAATCAAATTATCATCAGTTAAAAAGCAAAGAACTGGATATTTCAAAAACCAGAACGTCCTAACTCCTTTGACCATCTTACCTATTGTAAATTTTGATGTGATCAAAGACCAGAATATTCCAAGAAACATAATGATCAAAGACCAGAACTTCAAAACTGATTTGATCATCCTGCCTATTGTAAATTTTGATGTGATCTTGGATATAGATTGATTGTCAAAGCACAATGCAATGATCAATTGTAACATTCCATATTCCCAAAGTTGGTCGATTAATAGAGACGGTTGCGGCCTCTTCTCTTCTTGTCGGACTGCTCTTGTCCCGTAGACTTCTTGTCGCGCGAAGTCTTCTTGCTCTTGTCGCTGCGGTTTCCTCTAGCCGCTGCCACCTCGTCACTTTTTGTCGTGGATTGCACTAGCGCGGAGTCTTCTTGTCGCCAGGCCTGATCATGTCGTTGCGGACTAGTCTCTGTTGTTAGCGCGGTCTTCCCGCTGCTTGCTCTCACTGCGGATTCTTAGTCGCAGCAGGTTCCCTCTAGTCGTTATGGCCTTGTATCTTCTTATTCGCGGCGGGCTCCCGCTAACCGCGGAATCTTAGTCGCGGCGGGCTCCCTCTAGTCGCTGCGGCTCGAAGCCTAAGGCGTTGTCCCTCTAACCGTTGCAGCTTCCCTTCTAACCGTCACGATCTCATGGCTTCCGAGGATTCTAATGCCATCTCTGATCCGCCACCTCGTGTTGCGGCTCCGGTTCCCGAGCTTCGCGATGAACTCCGGAGTACTACTATCTCCCTCAGTGGGAAGTGGAATTTCGTGGAATGGGTGCACTCAGTTCGTCGAGTTCTGCAGACGAAAGACCTTCTTCATCACCTAGCTTGGGTCCCTCCTACCGCCCCCACTGATGAGTGGCTTCGGGATGATGGCTGAGTCCAGTCATGGCTGCTCAACTACATGGGCACCGAACCCTGTAGGATGGATATGTATCATGACACGACAATGGCCATGTGAGAGGAGCTCCATTCTTTTTATTCTGGGCAGAATAGTCATCAACACTTGTGCGACATCATCTCGGATCTTCAAAACCTTGATCCCGGGGCTCTCGGTGATATGATTTCCTTTGTTGCTAAAGCCAAGACCCTGTTTGAAGCCTTGATCCAGCATCAGCCACCTACTACATATCTGATGACTTAACGGGCCCAGAAAGAAATTGTCAGGATTGCGATGATGATGTCCCGAGTTCCCCCTCACCTGCACAGTGTTCGGGCCAAGATTCTCTCATCTACTACCAGTCCATCTATGTCAGATGTGTTCTATATGCCTCTGAAGATCACATAGCCCCAGGATGCCCCTGTTACTCTCTCGTCCGCCCTTCTACAGCACTCTACACCTGCTCCGCCTGCTCGGGGGTCATCAGCCCGCGGGGGACGTAACATGTCTAGGGGACGTAGCCGGTCTGGTATATCTCCGTTTAAGTGCATGTATTGCGGTCAGGATGGTCATCTTGAGGTCACCTGCTATCACAAACATGGTCTGCCTCCACATCTTGCTACTCGTGCTATGGTTGAACCTTCCACTTCTCCTGCCTCGGATTTTACAGTCTCTACTCGGGAAGACATTAATGCTCTACGCACTCAGATCAAACAACTACAAGGGGTGATCTCTCGCTCCTCTGGATCCGTTGTCTCTATTTCGAATGAAGGTATATCTTGTCTCTCACAGGGCTCCCACTGAATAGTAGATTCGGGAGCCACACACCATGTTACTTCGCAGCGCCCTCCGAAATATTCGATGACTACCAACCCCGAGTTCATTACTGTGGCTAATGGTGATACCACTCCCGTATCCTGTGCTGCTGAAATACCTCTCACACCCACTCTCTCTCTGTTTTCTGCACTTCATGTTCCAGGATCACCATTTAAATTGCTCTCTGTTAGTCGTCTTACTCAAGATCTTGATTGATGTGTTACCTTTTCATCATCTACCTTTGTTGTGCAAGATCGGCAGACGCAGAATATCATTGGTAAGGGATGGCTGTCAAATGGGTTCTACCTCCTCGATGTTCCTCCTTCAGCTCTCTCCATTGTCTCCACTATCGACTGGCATCGTCGTCTTGTGCATGCTTCCCTCTAGATTCTTAAGAAAGCTCTTCTGAATGTCTCCCTACATGAGTTTTCTTGTGAATTGTGTATTTTGACAAACAACATCGTGTTTCTTTTCATCTTACTTGTACTCGGAGTGATACTCCTTTATCATTAGTGCATTCTAATATTTGGGGAACTTATAAAACTCCTATTATGTTTGGTTATCGTTATTTTGTCACTTTTATTGAAGAGTACTCTCGTTTAACCTCGTTATACTTACTTCGAGATCGTGCTAAACTAACATCTACATTTTGTGCCTTTCTTATGGAAACTTGTACCGAATTCTCCTCTCCTTAAAAAATCATGCGCACTGATAATGCTCGAGAATACACTAGCCGGACATTCGCGAACCTATGCACAAAGTTCGGCATTATACATCAAACCTCGTGTGCATATACTGCTCAACAGAATGGTGTGACCGAGCGAAAGAATCGTCATCTTCTTGATGTTACTCGGTCACTCATGCTTCAAATGCAGGTTCCTACTCATTTTTGGAATTTTGTTGTGTCTGCAGCGTGTCACCTTATCAACCGCATGTCATCATCTGTCTAGACTTTGGAACTCCGTTTAGTCTCCTCTTTCCATCCCACTCCTCATCCCCCCTCACGCCTCGTGTGTTTGGTTGTACTTGCTATGTTCACAACCTTGGACCGACCACAGATAAGTTGGCCCCATGTGCCATCAAATGTATGTTTCTCAGAAACTCTCGGACTCAAACAGGCTATTTGTGTTATTCTCCAACTACTGACAAAGTTATTGTCTCTGTCGATGTCACCTTTCGTGAGGATCAACCATTCAATGACTCACTGTCAAACTCTGCTCCTCTACTCTCCATACCTTGTCCAACTGTTCCAGTCACGACTTCCCTACCACCCCTTCTTCCCACTCCACTTCCGACACCTGTTCCACCTCTACCACCCAAACCGCATATTCTTCATGTCTACACTCGTCGTATTTTGGCTTCTGGAGCTCAACAACAGCCCTCCTCCACCGGTGTTATCCCGCAGATTGACGATCCAGCATCAACATCTACAGCTCACCCCATGGCAAATTATGTTTCTCTGCATCGCCTATCTCCACCTTTACACAAGTTTGCTCTCCCTCTCTCCTCCATTTCTATCCCTAACTCGGTGTAGGAGGCTCTTCTTCATCCAGGGTGGCAAGCGACAATGGAAGAAGAAATGACCGCTCTTTGGTCTAACCACACTTGGGATCTGGTTCCTCTTCCTGTTGGACAATCGTGTGTCAGTTGCAAGTGAGTGTTTGCTATCAAACATGCTCCGGATGGGACGGTTGACAGACTCAAAGCCCGACTTGTGGCTCGGGGGTTCACTCAACAACAGGGGCTTGATTATTATGAAACCTTCTCTCTCGTCGCGAAGTTGAACTCTGTTCGGGCGTTGATCTCCTTGGTTGTTCATCGTCACTGGCATCTTCATCAGCTGGATATAAAGAATGCATTTTTAAATGGTGACTTCAAAAAACGGTCTACATAAATAAACCTCCCGGGTTTGAGACCGCGGGGGAGTCTCGTGTATGTCATCTTCAGAAATCTATTTATGATATCAAACAATCTCCCAGAGCTTGATTTGATAAATTCAGTAAGCCCGTTCACGAAGTTGGATTCAAGAGGAGCTCAGCGGACTTCTCTCTCTTCACTCATCATCAACCAGATGGGACCGTCATTCTCTTAGTTTATGTGGATGATATTTTGATTACTGGCGATGACTCTACATGGATGCAACAAATCAAGCAACACTTAAACTTCGTCTTCCAAACAAAAGATCTGGGGGCTCTCAGGTACATTCTTGGACTTGAAGTTGCAAGACGGTCTGATGGTCTTGTCCTGTCACAACGAAAGTACTGCCTTGATCTTCTTCACGATGTCGGCTACTCTGGGTGCAAACCTGTGGAAACTCTGATGGATGTCAATCACAAGTTATGTGCTCATGGGTCTGACTCTGATTCTCTGCTTACGAACCATAAGTATTATCGGCGTCTTGTAGGAAAACTGATATATCAGACAGTTAAAAGACCTGATATTTCTTCCGATGTTGGAATGGTCAGCAGGTTTATGCATGATCCTCGGATCTCTCATCTCCAGTCAGTGGAACGCATCCGCAGATATTTGAAGACAGCTCCTGGACAAGGATTGGTATATAAGTCATCCTTCTCTCTCTCTTATTTCATATTCAGATGCGGATTATGCGAGCTCCCTGGATGATCGACATTCCACTACGGGTTTTTGTACCTACTTTGGAGGGAATCTTATTACTTGGCGTAGCAAAAAGCAGTCTGTGGTTGCTCGCTTTTCTTCTGAAGCTGAGTATCGTGCAATGGCGGCTGTTGTTTCTGAATTTACCTGGCTTGAGGGTCTTCTTGGTGATTTAGGGGCACCTTATCCTCACCTACAACCTTGCTTTGTGATAGTCAAGATGCTATCCATATTGCGAATCACATTGAAGTTGACTGTCACTTTGTCCGTGAAAAGGTTCAAATAAAGAAGTTAGAGTTGGAGCATGTTCCTGCGTCAGAGCAAGTTGCTGACATTCTCACCAAGGCGCTACCTTAATAAATGTACCATCAGTTCTTATCCAAGCTTGGTGCATACGACTTGTACGCTCTAGCTTACTGGCGAGTGTTAGGGAATACTAGAAAAGATGTTGAGTAGGTTCATTATTATGGCACATGTAGGATTCTGGCTTAGTCCCACATTGCGTGTATAGTTGTCTGTCTCTTTCCTCTCTTCTATATATGTACTCATACTTGTATTTTGTAATTCAACAAGGATATACAAGGTTTGAACCATTCTTCTACAGTTATCATCAGTTAAAAACAGGGAAATGGATATTTCAAAGATAGTCTTCAGAACAAGGTACGGACATTATGATTTTTTGGTACTATAGTTGGTATAACCAATGCTCCTATTATTTTTATAAACTTGATAAATCGGGTACTACAACCATTTTTAGATCAATTTATTAGTGTTTTATTGATGATATGTTGATATACTCAATGACAAAGAAAGAGCATGCAGTGTTGAATAATGAAAAGCTCAACGCCAAATCAGAGCCCCCATCGTATATATATAATCTCAAGAATATAAATACAATATTAACACTAATAGAAAAATGGTAACTCCAATACTCGCTCTCAAGCTGGAGCGAAGATGTCAATCATGCCCAGCTTGAAAATGGTCGGATCTGAACGAGTAGAACTGACAACTTTAGTGAAGGCGTCAGTAAGTTGGTCAGCAGAGGGGACGTAAGATGGAAGGACAGTCTCAATACGAACGTGGTCACGCAGAAAATGAACATTCATCTCGATGTGTTTGGTGCGCTCATGTAGTACCGAGTCCTGTGTAAGTAGGAGAGCTGACTTATCATCACAGTAGAGCGTCGAGCCATCAACAAGAGATAGGCCAAATTCAGCCAGCAGCGATCGAAGCCAAACCAACTCAGTAACGTCGTGTGTCATGGCGCGGTATTCTGACTCAGTAGACGAACGAGATACGATGGATTGTTTCTTACTCCGCTACAAAACAAGATGATCGCCATGGAATATACAAAAACCTGACGTAGAGCGTCAATCCGTCAATGATCCAGCAAAATCTGCATCCGTGAAGCAGGAGAGACTGGCAGCACTGTCAGCCCGATAGAACAGCCCAACACGAGGAGCGCGCTTAAGATAGCGAAGAACACGTCGAGCAGCCTCTAGGTGAGATGTCCTGGGAGAATGTATAAACTGGCTCAAAACGCCCACTGAGAAACTAATGTCAGGCCGGGAAGACTAGCGGGACAACACCCAAGTAGACCCGCGTCTCGAAGAAAATCTAAGGTGTACTTGCGTTGCGATATAGAGATGCCCTGTCGTGAGCGAGCTACTTCAATCCCCAGGAAGTAGCGGAGAGGTCCAAGGTCTTTCACCTCGAAGGTGGAGCGAAGTGTAGCTTTCACCTCAGAGATGCCAGAGGGATCATCACCGGTGAGAATAATATCATCAACATAGAGCAGGACAATGCCACGACGTCCCTCGGGAGTGACACGAATGAAGCAAGTGTGATCGGCATGACATTGAGTTAAGTCAGACTGAAAGATGACAGAGCTGAATCGTTCGAACCAGGCACGCGGTGACTGCTTTAAGCCATACAGAGATTTGTTTAGTTGGCAAACTCTTCCTGAATACTCCCCCTTAAGGGCAAACCCCGAAGGAGGAGCCATATATACCTCCTCCTGTAACTCGCTGTGCAGGAAGGCATTTTTGACGTCAAGCTGGTATGGAGGCCACACCCGAGAGGCCGCAAGCGAGAGCAGAAGGCGGACACTGGTCAACTTAGCGACGGGAGCAAGCGTGGCACCAAACTCGTCCGGAGCCAGACTAAAGCCCTTGGCCACCAAACGAGCCTTGTAGCGGTCAATAGTACCGTCAGTAGTGTACTTCACAGTATAAATCTATTTGCACTCAACTGTACGTTTCCCGGGAGGAAGAGGAACCAGAGACCATGTCCCAGTACGACGGAGAGCAGACATCTCCTCCTCCATGGCCTGAACCCACTGCGGGTCAAGCAGAGCCTCAGCATTCAAGGTAGGTAGCTTGACAGAATCAGCAGTAGCCACAAAAGCCTAGTACGAGGGTGAGAAACGCTGGTAGGAAACAACAATAGCCAACAGGTGCTCAGTAACCGAGGAATGAACACAAGTACGCTTGCCCTTGTGAAGGACGATAGGTAAATCAATAGGAGAAAGAGAGGAGAGAGGCTCAAGAGAGATACCTGCGACCGGAAGGAGCTGCGGATCCGGGACTAGAGGAGAAGGGAGTACACCGTGTGGAGATGGCGGAGGGAGGCGAGAGTAAATCAGCAGGACAGGCGGAGCGGTAGAAGGGGTAGCATCTGGTGGAGGAGAGACGACTGGGAGAGGTTGCGCAATAGTGGGAAGCGCAGGAGGGGTCGAATGTGCAGAAAATAAGGGAACCTCATGAAATGTCACATCCATAGTGTGAATGACACAACGCAACTGGGGATCATAGCAACGGTAACCCTTAGTGGTAGTCAAATAGCCAAGGAAGAGGCAGTGAATGGCTCTGTCGTCGAGTTTAATCTGAGAGAGGCGCCGATTCTGGACAAAACACACAACCAATGACCCGGAGAGGGATGGGAAATACGGAGACAGATGGATGGATGAGACTATATGGAGTAACACCACTGAGAGGGCGAGGGGGGATCCTATTAATAAGAAAAGCTGTTGCAAGAAGAGCAGCGCTCCAATAGGACTTAGGGACATTCATTCCCCAAAGAAGGCAACGAACAGAGCTAGGAGGTGGCGGTTTTTGCGTTCTGTCACCCCATTTTGCTCTGGGGACCACGGACAAGAAAACTGATGTAGAGTGCCCTCATCGCGGAGGAAAAGATCAAAGGGACGAAAAGTGTACTCACCTTCATTGTCAGGGCGGAGGATATGAACTGACGTACCATGTCGGGTTTGTATCATACGTGAAAAATAGGAGTAAACTGATAGGACCTCAGATTTATGTTTGAGAAGATAAACTCATAAGCAACGAGAATAGTCATCAATAAAATTTACAAAATATGAGAAACCATCAAATGACATAACTGGGGCAAGGCCCCACACATCAGAATGAACTAACTCAAAACAAGAAGTAGCACAACTAACAGAAGGAACATACGTGCTGCGTGTGTGTTTTGACAGCTCACATACATCACAGCGAAAAGGAAAAACAAAAGACACATCCGGACAAACAGACAACATCCGCTGAGGGCTGACATGACCGAGACGTGCGTGCCAAAGCGAGCTCGACGACAAAGCAGGAGAAGCAACAGAAGAGGTAGGCGGAAAGGTAGTAGTGGTGGTGGTAGCAGCGGTGGTATGAGGTAGCTCCAGGTAGTACATCTCACTTTCTTCATATCCCGTACCAATAGTCCTCCCGGATCTCAGGTCCTGAAAAACACAATGATCAGAGAAGAAAGTTACTGAGCAGTTCAAAGTACGAGTAATACTACTAGCAGACAAAAGGTTGAGTGCCAATTGAGGGACAAGAAGAACAGAGTCAAGGGAGAGAGAAGAAGAGAGAGGGACATGGCCATGGCTAAGGACAAGAGTAACTGAGCCATCAGCAAGGCGCACGTCGCGGTAGGAGCAAGGAACAACCTGAAGCAGATGGGAAGACGTACCAGTCATATGATCGGTTGCACCAGAGTCAATCACCCAGGATGACGAATCCTGGTCAATCATGGTCGCGGAGCAAGCAAATGGAGTACCTAAGGAAGAAGAGATAGTGGAGGCAGAGACATTCGTGGAAGGCTGAGACTGCTGAAACTGCTGAAACTGGGTCATCATCTGACGGAAGTCGGAGGAGTTGGCACCCAAGGTGCGCTCAACGGGCTTGGAAGACTCAGCAGAAGCAACAGTGTGTCTGGATACACTGCAAGGAGTAGGACGCTCAGAGCCCCATAGGTGTGGGTAGAGCTGATAGCAACGACTGCGATCATGGTAGAGACGGCCACAGTGAGAGCAAGGGCTAGGAGGACCCGTAGAGCCACGACCACCAGAAGAGTCACGACCACCAAACTGAGTAGAAGAACCCCGACCACAGCTACTACGAGTGTTGGAGGTGGGAGGGCGGTGGGAAGCTGCAAGGGCCATCTGCTCAGTAGGGAGAGAGGAGGTAGCATGAAGGCCGGGAAGACTAGATTGCCTCTACATACGTTTCTCATGCTCTGCAACAATGTAGTAGGCCTCAAGAAGATCTGGCAAAGGTGACATCCCCATAATCTGAGCACGAGTAGACTCATATTCGGGGCAAAGCTCCATCAAGAACTGGTATGTCTCCCGTCTCTGGCGTTGTTTCCGAATAAGGGTGATATCAGTAGGAGACTCCAGGGCACTGAGAGCCTGAAGATCGTTAAACTCAAGAAAACGGTCTTGAAGGTAAGTTAAGTACTCATGAACAGAGCACTCCCCTGTGTGACGGAAGTAATGTCCTGAAAAATCGTGAAAATCTGGGCATCAACACGAGTGTGGCCAAAAGTGCGCTGGAGAGCGGACCAAAGCTCGGAGATATCCTCAAACCGAATGAACTGACGGAAGATGCGAGACTCCATCGAGCACTGAATCCATCCCAGAACCATGTACTTTTCAGTCGACCATTTGACTAACTTCTCTTTCTTGTCATCTTTGTCAATCGGTTTGGGCATCGGCGGGCCGCCGGTCAGCCAGGAAAGCTTATTTCGTTCATCAAGGGCCACTTTCATCGAAGTCGCCGATGAAGGATAATTTTTCTCATCGAGAAGGACTCTAGTAATTCGTCCTGTAGTGCCATAAGTATCCTTGGAATCCACGAAGCACAGAGAACAAAAACTGAGAAACGAGATCCCTCCCGCAAAGGAGACCGGGGCCGAAGGACGAAGATGGACGAGGAATCACATACAACACACCAAGAACGACGTCAGCGGAAGGGGAAACTAAAGGAGGATGGGTGGAGAAACTACAAGAGACGACTCCGACGGGACAAGGCAGCAGGCAGCAGGCTCTCCGAGGCAGCAGCGGAAGGGCTCGATGTTAGGAACTAGATGAGATTTGAGGGAGAAGGAGAGATTTCTAGGGTTTGAGAGGAGGCTAGAAGATTACCTTTGATAATACTTGCATGATGCCCTCCAATAGAGGATCCGGGTACATTTATACCCGGACCAAGGCCGGCCGGCCAAGGGGGCCGGCCGGCCCCAATTGGGGCTGAACCGGGTGGGTTCAGCCCCCGAAGGCCGCCTTTTAGAAAGTGGGGGCTGAACCAGTTGGTTCAGCCCCGTTGTCGCCTTCGGATCTGTCCGGGGGCGTAACATTCCCCGCCCCATCAAGACCCAGCTTGTCCTCAAGGTGGGAATCTGGTGGCTCCATCCGTCCGCTCAGGTCTACCCAAGCCACGTCATGCCCTTGTCCCTGCAACCTCTCCAAACAGCAAAGAGAGCCCCCCGGCACTGGTGAGATGTTGATTCCCTGCAGACAGTACTCTCTCCCACCCTTAGCAAACTCCATAGTGAACTTCTCCCAATCCAGAGTCACCCTACCCAGCTGTCGCAACCACTGGGCCCCCAGAATCACATCTGGCCCTTGGATGGGCAATAAGTAGACATCCATGTTGTCGGTGTATCCCTGCACACTGATTTCCACGTCCCGAAGCACTCCTTCGCACTGCAGCTCGTGGCCACAGGCCACCACAACCTGGGAAGCAGCATCCTTGATGATCTCTAGCCCCAATGTCTGTGCCACCGTCGGGCTAATGAAGTTATGTGTACTCCCACTGTCAAACAGACAGGTCACCTGCTGTTGGCCAATCCGCCCCGCAATACTCATAGTGGTCGGAGCGGAGTCTCCCGCCATGGCAAGGGAAGATACCCCGTACTCGATTGTATCCAGAATGTGCTCCTGTTCCACTCCGTCTACATCCGGCATCGGACCTTCCTGCAACATGTAAACCTGGATCCTCTGACATTTGTGGCCTGGGGTAAATTTCTCATCGCAGTTGAAGCACAATCCCTGTTCCTTCCTAGCCTGTAGCTCTGTCCAAGTCAATTTCTTCAGCGTCGCCCGTTCGGTAGCTGCGTGATCCTTTTTGGTGTCGGGAAGGTGTGTAACGTTCCTCGGAGTGTCTCCCCTGGACTTCTGTCGATGGATACGCTCTTCTTGAATCCGGGCCAAGTTGATAGCGTGTGTCAAACTGCGCGGTAGATAGGCATGCACCTCATCTCGGATGTCCTCTTGCAAGCCGGAAATAAAACAACTTGTTAATGTCCTCTCGCCCCACTGCACCCGGTTGGCCAACCGTTCAAACTCGGTTCGATACTCCATCACCGTCCCTTTCTGACGCAATTTCTGAAGAAGAGCCTCGAAGTCTTCATACTCAAGTGGACCAAAGCGGGCGATGAATCCGTCGACAAACTCGTGCCATGGCGCGTGATCCCGTCCCCGGAGGAACCATTGGGTCCACTGGTATGCGTCCTCTTCAAGGTGGAAGGACGCCAACCTTACCCACTGTGCATCTGGTATCTCCTGATAACTGTAAAATAACTCTGTCTTTTGGACCCATTCGAGTGCATCTCCTCCTTTGAACTTGGGGTAGTTCATACGGGTAACCTTCGGCGGTAGATAGGCGCGTGGTAGTTGGTGCCCGGGTCCTCCGTACTCTTGCCCGTGTCCAAGCGGTTGTCGTCGATCAGCGGCCACGTGTGGGTACCCCCAATCCCTTCCATAGGGGTTCCCCAAGACTGGCGGCCTAAACTCCCATCTGCCTCCTCCCCTTCCGCCCGCGACGTGTCCTGGTTCTCCTGGAATAGGGAGGAGCCCATCACGAGGTGGGCACCCGATCCCGTTGGGTCGTTGGTCCTCCTGGAGGTCTTCACGGTAAGGAGGAAAATCCAAGGCAGACGCGGCGATGCCGCCAAACTGGGTTGCCTCGGACCATGCTTGTGGTCGCCGTGAGCCTCCTACCCTTCCACTATCAATTCCAAGCCCCCCATTGAGGCTAGAGGCCCGATCGTCGTGCCCCGATGCTGGAGTAGGGAGGGGAAGCTGGACTGCGTTGGCCTCGCCCACAACAGTTTTTCCTTTAAGGTGTTGAGTTAACATATTTTTAAGCTCGTCCATGCGGCCGTCCAATTTCTCTTCGAGACGTTGTTCTGATGTCGTTAACTTATCGGCGAGGGCTGCCACGGTGGCAGTCAGCCCGGTGTAGTTTTCTTCGAGATGTGTGAGCCGATTGGAGTCTTCTTGGGTGCGAGTCACCATGGTGGAACCCCGGGGCGTGCGTGAAATAACAACAAGTGGAGGCGGTGACCTCTGGATGCCGCAATCGGATGCACTGGATGCACTGGATGCACTGGATGTCGCAATCGGATGCAACACTAGAAGCACTGGATGCCGCAATCGGATGCGAGCGGGAATCGACGCCGGGATGTGAGCGGGATGCGAGCAGGATCGATGTCGGGAGTCGACGCGGGATCGATGTCGGGAGTCGACGCCGGGATGCGAGCGGGATGCCGCAATCGGATGCGAGCGGGATGCCGCAATCGGATGCGAGCGGGATCGATGTCGGGAGTCGACGCGGGATCGATGTCGGGAGTCGACGCCGGGATGCGAGCGGGATGCCGCAATCGAATGCGAGCGGGAGTCGACGCGGGATCGATGTCGGGACTCGTCGATGCGCAGCGGGTGGAACGAAGCCGTGATCGATGTCGGAAGGAAAAAAAGATTTGGGAGGAAAAATCCTCTGATACCAAATGTTAGGAACTAGATGAGATTTGAGGGAGAAGGAGAGATTTCTAGGGTTTGAGAGGAGGCTAGAAGATTACCTTTGATAATACTTGCATGATGCCCTCCAATAGAGGATCCGGGTACATTTATACCCGGACCAAGGCCGGCCGGCCCCAATTAGGGCTGAACCGGGTGGGTTCAGCCCCCGAAGGCCGCCTTTTAGAAAGTGGGGGATGAACCAGTTGGTTCAGCCCCGTTGTCGCCTTCGGATCCGTCCGGGGGCGTAACACTCGACAACAGAGTTGGCTGGAGAAATTACAGGAGACAACTTCGGCAGGAGACGACTCCGGCGGGATAAGGCAGCAGGCGGCAGGCGCTCCGAGGCAGCAGCGGAAGGGCTCGACAGCAGCGGAATAAGCTTTCCTGTCCTGATGCAGGAGACGGCGAGACGCGGCAAGGCGACCGTCGCAGTAGGCGAAGCAGCAGGCGGGACGAATGGATGTCCCGATACGGGAGTCGGCGAGACACGACAAGGCGATGGACGAAGCAGTGGGCCGCGGGCGAGACGAGGCAAACCCTAGATCGTGCGGAAGTCCCATTCCTCTGATACCATGTTGAATAATGAAAAGCTCAACGCCAAATCGGAGCCCCCAACGTATATATATAATATCAAGAATATAAATACAATATTAACACTAATACAATATCAACACTAATAACAAAATGGCAACTCCAATATGCAGACCATTTACATTTGAGTATCATAGACACTGCAAGAGCACAAGCTATTTGAAAATTTTCAAAATGTAATTTTTGGCTTTCCAAGATTATCTTTCTGGGCCACATCATAGATGGAAAGGTATATCGGTGGATCCTTCAAAAATCTCTACAACAGTTGATTGGTGGAGACCCTCAAATCCAGCAGAAATACAGAGTTATTTGGATTTAACTGGTTATTATTGAATGAAGCTTTGATGTATGGAAGAAGAAATGGGACATACTTAATGATATGCCCAAGCACGCTTTCTTGACACAATATGTGAATGTGACAGCTACAATGATGCTACATAATTACATTAGAAGGAATTCATAGCATACAGATCCAGAGTAAGTTGCATGAGATGATGAATCTTTTACTCATCCAGAAGCATACGAGCATAGAGCAAGCACTGGTGGGACAAACAGATTTGAACATTGATCCTAATGCGTTTGGGGGGACTAGAGCAGCCGAGATGTCTGCATTAAGAGACTTCATTGCAAATCAATTGTAAAATGATCATAAATACTTCTATACTCCATAATTATAATTAATTTAGCTATAACTTGTTAATTTTAGATACTTTTATTATGCAGTTAAGGTTTGATTGTGTTTGAGGCACAGTACTGGGGAAAAATGCAATTATGCGGAATCATCATAACTGAGTATTAGGAATAAACTTATAATTATTTATATTTGTTATCTGTAAAAGAGATCAAAATTGAGATAAAATAAATCAATTTTATTAATTTCTCCAACTTGAACTTATTTACATGTATACAAACACTTATATAGGAAGAGAAAATAGGAGAGAACTCCAATCCTATGATGTTGCACTAAAAAGAGATTTACATGGGCCCCAAGAGTGGGCTTTTAAATTAGTTTTTTATCATTTTTCCTTAACACTCCCCCGCAAGCTGAAGAGTATAAGTCGTAGGCACCAAGCTTGGATAAGAACTGATAATATAACGGCTGAGAGAGAGCTTTAATCAGGATGTCAGCAACTTGTCCAGTAGCGGGAACATGCTCCAACTCTAACTTCTTTGACTGAAGTTTTTCTCGAACGAAGTGACGGTCAACTTCAATATGCTTTGTTCATTCATGAAAAAAGGGATTCTTGGCAATATGTATAGCTGCTTGAACGTCACAAAATAAGGTCGTCGAAGATGAGAGTTTGAGTCTCAAATCAGTTAGAAGACTTTCAAACCAGGTTAGCTCAGAAACAACCGCCGTCATAGCACGTTACTCGGCCTCAGCAAACAAGCGAGCAACAACAGTCTGTTTCTTGCTATGTCAGGTAATAAGTTGTCCACCAAAGTATGTACAAAAATCAGTTGTGGAATGCCTATAATCAAGAGAACTCACGTAGTCAGTGTTAGAATACGCAACAAGAGATAGAGGTTGATAAATATCGGAGAATGCGTTAGACGGCTTGGAGATGAGATGTTCGAGGAGCATGCATAAATTGACTCACAACCCCCACAGCAAATGAGATATCAGGTCATTTAACTGTCAGATAAATCAACTTCCCCGCCAAGCGTCGATAGTGTCACGACCCGCATTTTCTCCGAAATTTAAAAAGTATCAGAGTAGAAGAAAACGCGTGTTGTGATGCCACGTCGGACAGGGGATAACTGTCGACGCTCAGGCAACCACCAACTACTAAACTATGAAAGTTCAAAAGCTTGAAAGATGAGAAAAACAATTATATTTTTTTGAGGTCGTATCCCTCGGCTTCGTGGATCAACTAGTTCACCCTTCAAAATTATACTTATACGTAGCGGAAAATACTTTATTCATTTTTTTTGACACCCTAAGAGAATGCTTAAGCGTCCCCAGGGGACGCCTAAGGCTAAGCAAGACCCTAGATTTAATTTATATATTATATATATAAGAAATACCTTTTTTACATGCTTTGAAAATAGTGACTAGGCTTTTTAGAAAGAAAAACATGATGTCTATATTTTTGATATAATAGTTATTTTCTTTTATAGGTTTTAAAGTAACTAGCAACCTAACATAAATCGTCCCAGAAGCAAGTTGAATAAACTCCAAAACAGGAAAAAAAACTAGCAGTGTAAGCAAAGTACAAAGCATCTAAAAGAGAAACCACCAGTGGGCGCCAACAACTGACACGAACCCACGGGTGAGTAGGTATATCTGTACTACAAGTCTAAATTAACTACCTCTCAGGAGTGAGGAAAAGAAACTCAGCAGCAGCTATAACACTAGCCAACTCCAGAAGAACCCTAGCCGCTCAGTCGGCTATAAACCTGAACCTGAGGCATTCAAAGAAAAGAACGCCTCAGCAAAGCAATATATAAATATGGAAATGAAACAATAGCATAAGAAAGAAGTGAAACAGGTAAAAGCTAAAGTAAACAAGTGAAGGAGGAATACTCGCCATGAGTGAGTAAAAAGGGGTGCACCAAGTGCACGGGTGAGGTCAAGCCTCTCGAACCTCTGCAGGAAGGATTAGCAAAATAATAAATCCAGGTATAAAGCTAGAGCAGAAAGAGTCACCTAGTACTGGAGATGGACAAAAATCAGAAATAAGGGCCTAGACTGGTGGCAACGGTCCACCCACGCCCAACAGGCCTAAACATCTCAAGGTGCTGTGGTGGTGGCATCGGTCCAACCCAACCAAACAGCTCACATTGTCTTAATAAGACAAGAAGTAAAACAAGGGTGGCGGCATCGGTCCGACCCACCTAAAAAAAAAAACCACATCCTACTCCAGCACTAAGTGACTCGGGAAAACCCTAACCGGTAGTTCCATGAACCACCATGAAGTCACCACATCCCAATTCCAACCAGAGCAACCCGCCTAAGAACCTTATATGCATACCATGGGACTAAACATCGAGTTCGTCCAAGCAAGAGGGTTGACACAATTAAATTGAAGGTGACACGAATCCTAGTTTAAGTAAGTATTTTGATACTAAACGCGTACCGATAATGTGATATTAAATACGACAAAGTAGTTTGACCTCCAACTAAAATTATCCGACTGGCTTGGTATCAAACCCTAAAGTTAACTTACTACCACCGTACACATTTAGCTTGTTACATCTCATAAACATTATACTTGGGTGGTTCGATGCCTACATTAGCAAGGGGCTTAACACTAATGCGGACAAGAGAATTGACACCAAAAAGAAAATGACAAGAGGGTTGGGTGGTCTCGATACCAATCCGATTTCTTTGGGGCAACCAAGGGGCAACTACGATAAAATCCTTGCCATTAATAATAATGAAATCACCTCAAGATTCCTAGTGCCGAAATCATACCAAAATTTCCAAATGCTGAAATCATTTCAAAAAAATTTCCTAGTGCTGAAATCATATCAAGAATTTCTCATGAATCAAGTAACAAAACTAGCATGAAGAAAATTTACTTTGGCAAGAGAGTACTTGCCTTGGTCTTAGGAGAGGATTCGGCCAGCAGCGGATCTAAGAAAAACCTGGACAAACAAAAAATCTGGGCTAGTAGGAACCGGCCAGCACCCAATCGGCCCGCAAACTCAACCACAAGGAGAACCTGGACAGAATTTAGGGTAGGAAACTCCATTACTGCTTGGAAAAACTGGAGATGCAGTGATCCGACCGGGAAGAACATGGAGGAAATCGCGAAAATAATACCTCCAAGTGGAGCTCTCGGCTAGGGGAGTGAGGATCCGGCCTCCAATCGCGATATCGAGCGGATCTGGGCGGAGCACAGGTGGTCGGAGCAGCACCGGCTTCCGCCTCTTTCCTCCCGCACGAAAGAACGGCGCACGGGTTTTTTTTTCTTCTCTTGCTTGCTGATCGGCCGAATGGGGGGGGAGGAAAACCTAAATGACATTATATATAACTCTACTAATATATAATATATAACTTAATATATATAAAACCTAAATAACCAAATCTTAATACATAGTAAATAACTTATAACTATATACTTATAAATTAACTAAGACAACCGCTAACCACACTAGTTACAAACACTAAAATACATGTACACGTCTATTAACATGTATTCGCGCACACAAATTTTCTACCCCGGACGCATCCACACGCACGCGCACGTACAACTTACAAACCTTGCAAGCACGTGCACGTGCAATTACGCAACGGCACGCCCAAATCGCTCGCTATGCCCTAAATGTGTAAACATGCAAATACGCTCACATAAATGACGACTCGCTAACTAGCGACCGTCGAAAAGGCGCGAAAACTAACGCTCTCGGATTCCGAACAAATCCGCACCGTAGTTAAACACTCGGGCCACGAAAACATCGGCGAAGTCGGACACAACCTCCGACGACCACACACTTGGGCAAACCTCGCCCGAAGCCAAAGTACAGGGATTCCCTAAGAGGCTCAGCCGGGCCTCCAAAACAGACGCCGGCTAGCTGGGGAAACCACACAACAGGCTATAAACTCTAAGAACACCTAACGAGGTACTCTAACAACGGCACGAGCCGGGAATGCGCCAACGTAACGCCAAACGAGGCCTTAAATAATTGCCGAAAAAAAATTCGGGGGCGTTACAGTCACTCCCCCTAAAAGAAAGTTTCGTCCCGAAACTTTACGTACACTACCTCTACTATAGCAGGAAAGTAACAATATAAAAGTTACTAGAAATAAAACATACCCAACAAATCAGGAGAACAGGCGAGGGTAAGCCTCCCTCATAGCCGACTCTAGTTCCCAAGTCGCACTTTCCAAATCTTGATTCTTCCAAAGAACCTTCACCATCGGGATAGACTTTGATCGCAGCACCCGGTCCTGAGTATCCAAGATGCGGACCGGCACCTCAACATACGAGAGGTTGGGCTCCAACTGGGGCACGGCATCCAAGACTTGCCCCCTGCTCCGCACACACTTTCGCAGCTGGCTCACGTGAAAGACATTATGCACGCCTGGGAAGTTGACGGGTAGATCCAGCCTATATGCTGCCACACCAATACGCTCCAAAATTCTGAATGGGCCCACATACCTCGGATCCAGCTTACGGTTCTTGCCGAACCTCTTCACTCCAACCATCGGAGACACCTTCAAGAAAACCAAATCCTCTACCGAAAATTCCAAATCAGACCTACGTCGGTTGGCGTTTTTCTCATATCTCTCCTGAGCTAACCGAAACTTTTCCCGAATGAGCTTCACAGCAACCTCCATTTCCTCGAGAGCATCAGGACCCAACAAGGGCCTCTCACCGGCCTCAGCCCAAAACAACGGAGTTCTGCAGCGCCTCCCATACAATGCCTCGAAGGGAGCCATTTGCAAGCTCTCTTGGTAACTGTTATTGTAGGCAAACTCCATGAGCCGCAAACGCTCATCCCATGCTCCACCGTGATCTAGAATGTAGCACCTGATCATATCCTCCACAATGCGGTTCACCCTCTCGGTCTGCCCATTTGTCTGAGGGTGGTAAGCGGTAGAATATCTCAAGTCTGTGCCCAAACCCTCCTGCAAACTCTTCCAGAAACGGGAAGTAAATCTGGAGTCTCGGTCTGAAATGATGCTCACGGGAACCCCATGCAATCGGATGACCTCGCTCAAATACAGCTCTGCCATCTTCTTCATCGGGTAATCGATCTTATAAGGTACGAAGTGCGCACACTTCGTCAATCGGTCCACGATCACCCAAACTGAGTCAAATCCCCTTGGAGATCTTGGTAAGCCCGTAATGAAATCCATGGAGATACTTTCCCACTTCCAAGTCGGGATTTCCAAAGGAGTCAACTTTCCACCAGGCCTCCCATGATCGGCCTTCACCCGCTTGCAAGTGTAACATTCAGAAACATACCGAGCTATATCCCCTTTCATACCATGCCACCAGGCGATCTGCTTCAAATCATGATACATCTTCGTGGATCCTGGGTGGTAAGCAACACTGGATCCATGAGCCTCTTTGCATACCATGCTCCTGATGTCTCCAACCGCGGGGATGCAAAACCTGCCGCGGTACTTCAAGGTACCCGAATCGTCGATGGAGAAATCCGGCAACTCCCCTCTCTCAGCCCTGAGGTACCGGTGTAACAAATCTGGATCGTCCTTCTGGTGCAACCTGGTGAGCGAAATCCAAGATGACTCTGCCACTGCCAAACTGCTTTGCAAATCACAGCCTCCCACAGAGATGTCCATCAACAAGAACTCTTCCACTAAACGGTCCGCCGTGAGGTTGAAGATCTTCCCTGTCTTGCGGCTCAGGGCGTCGGCCACCACGTTGGCCTTGCCTGGATGGTACTGGATCTCCACGTCATAATCGTCCACAAACTCTAGCCACCGCCGCTGGCGCAGATTCAGCTCCTTCTGAGTAAACACGTACTTCAGGCTCTTATGATCTGTGAAAATCTTGCACTGAGCCCCATAGAGTAGATGTCTCCACAGCTTCAACGCAAAAATCACCGCCGCAAACTCGAGGTCATGCGTAGGATAATTCCGCTCATGAGTTTTCAACTGCCGTGACCCATACGCGATCACTTTCCCCTCTTGCATCAACACGCCTCCGAGCCCAACATGCGAGGCATCCACATAAACATCATAGTCCTTGCCCTCCGTAGGCAATGTCAAAACAGGAGCAGTGCACAATCTCCTCTTTAGCTCCAGAAAGGCCTCCTCGCACTGCTCGCTCCAGATGAACGCTGCATGCTTCTGCGTCAACTTAGTCAAGGGCGCTGCCAAGGTAGAAAAGCCCTCAACAAACCTTCTATAATAGCCGGCCAACCCCAAGAAGCTCCTAATCTCCTTGGGTGTGCTCGGCCTATGCCAATCCATCACTGCAGAAATCTTCACCGGGTCCACTGAAATGCCATCCTTGTTCACCACATGACCCAGGAAGGACACCTGAGGCAACCAGAACTCACATTTGCTCAACTTGGCGTACAACTGATGATCTCTCAAGGCAGATAACACCAACCGCAAGTGCTGATCATGCTCTGCAGCATTCCGTGAGTAAATCAGAACGTCGTCTATGAATACGACCACAAACTTGTCCAGAAAATCTTTGAACACCCGGTTCATCATGTCCATGAATGCTGATGGCGCGTTGGTCAACCCGAAAGACATAACTAGGAATTCGAAATGTCCATGCCTCGATCGAAATGTCGTCCGTGGAATGTCCGACTCCCGGATTCTGAGCTGATGATATCCTGATCGAAGGTCAATCTTGGAGAACACAGAGCTACCACGCAACTGATCGAATAAGTCGTCGATTCTAGGCAGGGGGTACCTGTTCTTGATGGTGACTTTGTTCAACTCCCTATAATCGATGCAAAGGCGCATCGAACCATCTTTCTTCTTCACAAAAAGAACGGGTGCACCCCAGGGCGACGAGCTCTGCCTTATGAAACCCTTCTCCAATAACTCATCAAGCTGGGTACGCAGCTCTTCCAGCTCTTGCGGTGTCATCCGGTACGGCGCCTTAGCAATAGGACGCGTACCCGGCTCCAAATCAATCACGAACTCAACATCTCTGGCAGGGGGAAGACCGGGAAGGTCGCTAGGAAACACATCAGAAAACTCACCGACAACAGGAATCTCATCCAACAACGGCACACTGCTAACAGTCCCCAGCACCGAGACTAAGCAAGCAAAACAATCAGAACTGAATAACCTCTGAGCACATACCGCAGAAATCGCCGGAGATGCCTGGCGCGGATCGCCATAAATACTCCCAGGCTGACCGTTGTCCCTCTTGAAATCCAAGCGCTTACCCCTGCACTGGATCACTGCATCGTATCTGGACAACCAATCCATACCCAGGATGACGTCGAAATCTTCCAAGTCTATAACCTTCAGATCCGCCTTGGCTGGGAAATCCCCCAACATAATAGGACAATCCAAAATGCCCTGATCTGATATCACGGAATCACCCGAGGGGAATTTGACGCAAAAGGCATCACCGACGCGATCAAGAACCAGCTGGCACCGGTCTACAAAGGCCCTAGCCACAAATGAGTGGGTAGCACCTGAGTCAAAGAGAACGCGCGCCCAGCGATTCTTTACCTTAAAACTCCCTATATAAATATCAACGGGGATAATGCACAGTCAATACAGAAAACAAAAGCCAAACTAAACTGCAAAGGAAGTAAAAGACTAGCGAGAAGGTTTACCTGAAATAACTTGCGTCGAAGTTTGAGCCTCCGCTGAAGATATCACGTTCAGCTTCCCTTTGTCTCTATCCATAGACTGAGGCGGTGGCAACGCCTGAAGAGGAACTGGTCGGTGCACAGACTGGAGCTGCGGGCATCGGGCCTTGGTATGACCTTTCTGTCCGCACTGATAGCAGACCTTGTCCTTCAACCAGCAACGGGCAACATCATGCCCCTCTTTCTTGCACTAAGTACACACCGTATTCTGCCTGGGAGCATCCTGTATAGCATGCACATGCACCTTCTGCGCCGCCGCCCTCTTGAAACATCTCGCAGCAGGATGGCCCGACCGGCCGCAAAAACTACAAACCTCCTTGCTCCTCTTCCCCGAAGGAGCACCGGGCACTTGGGGACTCTTCGCTTCAGCAGCTTTCCTCTTCTCATTCCTCGCCTGCTGTCCTCTATGCTTCGCGTTTTCGATGGCCTCTACCTTCAAAGCGGCCTCCACTGCCCCAGCATAACTCACTGCTCCATGAGCCACCGCTAGCTGCTGTACATCGCTCCGCAGGCCACCGAGGAAACGCTTTGCTCTATCCTCCTCTGAGCTCACCAAACTAGGGGCAAAGTGACTGAGTTTGCTGAACTCAATCTCATACTCGCTGACTGAGAGCTGCCTCTGCTTCAGATGTAAGAAGTCATTCATCAGCCTGTCTCGCTCCACTGACGGTAGAAATTTCCGCATCAAGATCTCCTTGAAGGAAGCCCAAGTGCTTCCTCCTACCATTCCCTCCTCCCTCATCAATCAACTCTTCGCTAACCCCTTCAGCTGATAGGCGGCCAGCATCACCTTCTGATCATCAGACACTCCTGAGTAGTGAAACATCTCTTCTATGGTGATCAACCAGTCATCCAATATCATGAAGTCCGCCTTACCATCGTAGGTAGGGGGACGCAGTCGCTGGAACTGAGTGATGAAAGCCATCTCCGGGGGCACCACCACTGGAGGCACCAAAGGGGCTGGGGGTGCAGGAGGTGCGGGAACAGCTAAACCCGCAGCAGGGTCCTGCGCTCTCGGGGCTAGTCCTGCCACCACAGATAACAGGGACTGGATCTGAGACTGAACGTCCACCATCTGCCTCGATAGAGGCTCATTGCTCTGCCTCAGACTTTCCATAACTGTACCGCTTTGAGTACCAGAAGACTCGCCCTCAGATTGGGGAGTCGATCTCGCCACTCTACGCTTAGGTGCCATCCTAAAAAGATCAACAAACAAACATCAGAACCTAGTTCAACTACTAGGACAAAACAACAGGTACAGACAAACCTACATAAGTACTTGCTTTCACTGCCAACTTGCTCTGAGGTTTTTTTTTTATATATATGTATATATATATTTATACAGGGGAAATAAGGTCATGCTTAACCTAAGATGGTTCATCACCATCACACTAACCCTTGTGCCTAAGTCGAGCATGCATGAATTTATAATCTTTTTTTTTGACTCAAAATCATGTGTGTACATATGTCATCTTGCACGTCTTTAGCTTGGCACGTTGTGCTTATGCAATGTTATGCTATGCATGATTGTGCTATGCATTCTAAAAAGGCCTTAATGCATGTTATGAGCGGCGTACACATGAAAATGTTATGCATCTCATACTACATAACATTTTCATGCAACGAAAAAGAAAACGTGCTAGTCGCATTCATGTGGTGAGGTTATGCATCTCATACTACATAACCCCCACATGTTGCCTCCTATGGTGGATTCATATACGAACACATATTATGCATCCCATACTACATAATATGCCACGTATACTTCATGTTATGCTATGAGTGTAGTGTTCGTGCTTCAGCCAAGACGTGTCGATGACATATCGGTGTGTGTATGACATGATGTTAAACTTCTAATACCTACAAGAAAAGGTTGCCCGACAAATTGTCAAGCAACCTCCCTCTGATACTAACTGCCACGACCCGCATTTTCTCCGAAATTTAAAAAGTATCAGAGTAGAAGAAAACGCGCGTTGTGATGCCACGTCGGACAGGGGATAACTGTCGACGCTCAGGCAACCACCAACTACTAAACTATGAAAGTTCAAAAGCTTGAAAGATGAGAAAAACAATTATATTTTTTTGAGGCCGTATCCCTCGGCTTCGTGGATCAACTAGTCCACCCTTCAAAATTATACTTATACGTAGCGGAAAATACTTTATTCATTTTTTTTTGACACCCTAAGAGAATGCTTAAGCGTCCCCAGGGGACGCCTAAGGCTAAGCAAGACCCTAGATTTAATTTATATATATTATATATAAGAAATACCCTTTTTACGTGCTTTGAAAATAGTGACTAGGCTTTTTAGAAAGGAAAACATGATGTCTATATTTTTGATATAATAGTTATTTTCTTTTATAGGTTTTAAAGTAACTAGCAACCTAACATAAATCGTCCCAGAAGCAAGTTGAATAAACTCCAAAACCGGAAAAAAACTAGCAGTGTAAGCAAAGTACAAAGCATCTAAAAGAGAAACCACCAGTGGGCGCCAACAACTGACACGAACCCACGGGTGAGTAGGTATATCTGTACTACAAGTCTAAAGTAACTACCTCCCAGGAGTGAGGAAAAGAAACTCAGCAGCAGCTATAACACTAGCCAACTCCAGAAGAACCCTAGCCGCTCAGTCGGCTATAAACTTGAACCTGAGGCATTCAAAGAAAAGAACGTCTCAGCAAAGCAATATATAAATATGGAAATGAAACAATAGCATAAGAAAGAAGTGAAACAGGTAAGAGTTAAAGTAAACAAGTGAAGGAGGAATACTCGCCATGAGTGAGTAAAAAGGGGTGCACCAAGTGCACGGGTGAGGTCAAGACTCTCGAACCTCTGCAGGAAGGATTAGCAAAATAATAAATCCAGGTATAAAGCTAGAGCAGAAAGAGTCACCTAGTACTGGAGATGGACAAAAATCAGAAATAAGGGCCTAGACTGGTGGCAACGGTCCACCCACGCCCAACAGGCCTAAACATCTCAAGGTGCTGTGGTGGTGGCATCGGTCCAACCCAACCAAACAGCTCACATTGTCTTAATAAGACAAGAAGTAAAACAAGGGTGGCGGCATCGGTCCGACCCACCTAAAAAAAAAACCACATCCTACTCCAGTACTAAGTGACTCGGGAAAACCCTAACCGGTAGTTCCATGAACCACCATGAAGTCACCACATCCCAATTCCAACCAGAGCAACCCGCCTAAGAACCTTATATGCATACCATGGGACTAAACATCGAGTTCGTCCAAGCAAGAGGGTTGACACAATTAAATTGAAGGTGGCACGAATCCTAGTTTAAGTAAGTATTTTGATACTAAACGCGTACCGATAATGTGATATTAAATACGACAAAGTAGCTTGACCTCCAACTAAAATTATCCGACTGGCTTGGTATCAAACCCTAAAGTTAACTTACTACCACCGTACACAGTTAGCTTGTTACATCTCATAAACATTATACTTGGGTGGTTCGATACCTACATTAGCAAGGGGCTTAACACTAATGCGGACAAGAGAATTGACACCAAAAAGAAAATGACAAGAGGGTTGGGTGGTCTCGATACCAATCCGATTTCTTTGGGGCAACCAAGGGGCAACTACGATAAAATCCTTGCCATTAATAATAATGAAATCACCTCAAGATTCCTAGTGCCGAAATCATACCAAAATTTCCAAATGCTGAAATCATATCAAAAAAATTTCCTAGTGCTGAAATCATATCAAGAATTTCTCATGAATCAAGTAACAAAACTAGCATGAAGAAAATTTACATTGGCAAGAGAGTACTTGCCTTGGTCTTAGGAGAGGATTCGGCCAGCAGCGGATCTAAGAAAAACCTGGACAAACAAAAAATCTGGGCTGGTAGGAACCGGCCAGCACCCAATCGGCCCGCAAACTCAACCACAAGGAGAACCTGGACAGAATTTAGGGTAGGAAACTCCATTACTGCTTGGAAAAACTGGAGATGCAGTGATCCGACCGGGAAGAACATGGAGGAAATCGCGAAAATAATACCTCCAAGTGGAGCTCTCGGCTAGGGGAGTGAGGATCCGGCCTCCAATCGCGATATCGAGCGGATCTGGGCGGAGCACAGGTGGTCGGAGCAGCACCGGCTTCCGCCTCTTTCCTCCCGCACGAAAGAACGGCGCACGGGTTTTTTTTTCTTCTCTTGCTTGCTGATCGGCCGAATGGGGGGGAGGAAAACCTAAATGACATTATATATAACTCTACTAATATATAATATATAACTTAATATATATAAAATCTAAATAACCAAATCTTAATACATAGTAAATAACTTATAACTATATACTTATAAATTAACTAAGACAACCGCTAACCACACTAGTTACAAACACTAAAATACATGTACACATCTATTAACATGTATTCGCGCACACAAATTTTCTACCCCGGACGCATGCACACGCACGCGCACGTACAACTTACAAACCTTGCAAGCACGTGCACGTGCAATTACGCAACGGCACGCCCAAATCGCTCGCTATGCCCTAAATGTGTAAACATGCAAATACGCTCACATAAATGACGACTCGCTAACTAGCGACCGTCGAAAAGGCGCGAAAACTAACGCTCTCGGATTCCGAACAAATCCGCACCGTAGCTAAACACTCGGGCCACGAAAACATCGGCGAAGTCGGACACAACCTCCGACGACCACACACTTGGGCAAACCTCGCCCGAAGCCAAAGTACAGGGATTCCCTAAGAGGCTCAGCCGGGCCTCCAAAACAGACGCCGGCTAGCTGGGGAAACCACACAACAGGCTATAAACTCTAAGAACACCTAACGAGGTACTCTAACAACGGCACGAGCCGGGAATGCGCCAACGTAACGCCAAACGAGGACTTAAATAATTGTCGAAAAAAAAATTCGGGGGCATTACAGATAGTACTCTGGATTTGTAAGTAGTGGGTCGGAATCAGACCCATGTGGGAAAAGTCTGTGATTTATATCCATAACACCCTCATCTGTCACATAGCATATAACAGAAGGTCTGGTCGGGATCCGACGTCATATACTACGAACAGTTAGTGGAGTTACTTATTGAGACCATAATCCGTAAATGTTTATCCTAACTCAGAGTGCTTTCTACCGGAAGTTAATTAAATGCTTATAAGAACCAAACCATTTCAATGTCCACACAACTAGATAGAGAGGTCAGCAACGTTTGATCTTTCAGTCTTTCATGGCTAAAGTCAAAGACAACGCCCCTATGGCTATGACCAAGTCGATCGACATAGGGTTGGGTACAGTTCAGCTATTTCCCGTACTCAAATCCCCCGGCGCGGTAGCCACGACGCGGGTCAGCATCCCCTTTTCCATCCGTACGATGCATAACCCTGTTATGATCTTAGGCTAGCACTCACGGCCTCCTAAGCTGGGCCACACAGGCTCTCAACTCAACATATTGGCCCCCAAGTCTTCAAGAGACAGGCCTCACCAAATGATGGCCCCCATGTCACCACAAGACAGGCCTCACAAAACAATACAGTGCTCACTGGGAGCTACCGTCGGCGGTAGCGCTACCGCCGCACGGTAGGGGACAGACTATCGATTCTTCCCAATTAACCAGGTGTTTTCATGGAGATCATCCCTCAGTACTCTCTTTGCAGCCAACTGCACACCCCGCGACTCGGAAATCTACGTGATTACCACGGAGTCTTCTCCGGCATACATAACATACAAACATCACCAATCCAGACCAACCTGTCTGGATGGGATTCACACAGCATGCATATTCGTACTTCGATTCTGGATCTAAATGCAACACTAACGGGGATACACGGATCTACCCGTTGGGAGAAACACTTTCACGTGTTCATGGAGCGTCTACCCTCACATGCCAAAAATAAGGACTTCACATGTCCAAGGAAGAGAATCGTTACCCTAGAAGTCCGTTTCGGCGCCATGAGAGAGATTCTAGCCGGATGGAAACGACCGCTACGACATTGCCTTCGTAGATCCGAACTTATCTCACGGATTGGGACTCTGAAACTCCAACGGCAGCGAGATCTCTTTCGACCAACGTTCAGAATTAGGGCTCAAAAGAAAATGAAGTGAAAACAACACTTCCTAGGCTTTAAACAGAGCTACCGCCGAGCAGTAACTTGTTACCGTCGCGCGGTACCCCAATCGATGGCTCGATTCGCGTGCCCACCGCCCAAGACCTCCAATAATAGGTCGACACGTGGCCACGTCGTTACAGCCGACTTTCATCGCACGATAGGTCACTACCTCCACGCGGTATCTAGCGTCGGTTACGACACGACCGCTTCTACTATCGCCATGTGATAACTGCTACCGCCGCGCGGTAACAACCCGAGAGCTTCGCCAATTAAATGGACCATGCTAACGCCAGCAGTATCTCTACCGATGGGCGGTAACTTCCCGAAAGCACTGTCACCCTTCTCACGGTACTACAGTCGGCGATAACAACCTACCATCGGGCGGTATCTCACAGAAATCATTTTCTTGCTTTAGGAACCTCGGGCGTTATAAATCTCCCTCACTTAAAAAATTTCGTCCCGAAATTAAGTCATGCAGGAAACTAAAGAAGTAACTACATCAAACTTTGTACCTCAAACAAATAACTCGGGAAACTCCTCCGTCATTGTTTGCTCCTGCTCCCACGATAGCTCCTCTTGGCCACAGTTGTCACAGCGGAACTTGACCATCCCGATAGACTTATTGCGAAGTTGCTTGACTTCCACGTCCTCAATGTGAATCGAGTATTTGTATAATGAGCCATGTACATTAATTCTTCCTGTAGTTTACCCAATTTTGGGACGCACAATCGACTGTTCTTCCACAACAGTCCATCATCAACAGTAAACTGGACATTTGACCCATCCAAATACTCAGTCATGTAGCGTTTCATACTGTCTTTCAACTCCAAAGCCTGCCGAATCTAGTCGGCGAGGTCATACTGTACCTCTGTCCAATTCAAACGTGCTTCAGCACAAGACCTCCTATCAACGCAAGAGATCTCTAAGGCCTCCAAATCTCGAATAAGACGCTCGTCATGCACCAGTATCCAATTGTCCTGTGCGGGAGCCCTGCGACTTAACGCCTTTGCAACCACATTACCCTGTCAGGGACATAATGTATCTTGAAGGTGTAGTCTCCAAGAAACTTCATCCACCATCGCTAGCGCATATTTAAGTCCTTCTGATCCAACAGATACTTCAGACTCTTATTGTCTGTAAAGATATCGACCTTCACGGCATACAAGTAGGTCCTCCACAGCCTTAGAGCGAAAATCACGGCCGCTAACTCCAAATCGGGGATAAGATAGTTCATCTCGTGTACTTTGAACTGGCGCGAGCCATATGCTATCACTTTCCCATGCTGTAACAAAACACAGCCTAAGCCGCTCCCTGAGGCGTCGATGTAGATCTCATAGCCCTCTGTTCCACAGGGCGAGCACAAAATAGGCGTCGTGGTCAGACGACTTTTCAATTCTTTGAAAGCTTGTGCGCACGCTGGCGACCATACAAATTTTTGATCCTTCCTTGTCAGGGTCGTGAGGGGTAACGCTATCCGCGAGAAATTCTCCATGAAGTGCCTGTAGTGGTCGGCAAGCCCCAGAAAACTCCGGACTTCCGTCACAGAAGACAATACAGGTCACTCTCGTATTGCAATCACCTTCGTCGGATCCACCGTGATTCCATCTCCACTAACAATGTGACCAAGGAACGCCATCGAAGATAGCTAAAACTCACATTTAAAGAACTTGGCATACAACTGACTACTCCTCAGGGTCTCTAGAGCAATATATAAATGCTCCGCATGATCATCCTCGGACTGGGAGTACACTAGGATATCATCAATAAAAACTATCACAAACCGATCCAAATACTCCATGAACGTCTGATTCATTAAGTCCATAAACACAGATGACGCATTTGTCAGCCCAAAAGGCATAACAGTGAACTCGTAATGCCCATAATGTATATTGAATGTTGTCTTGGGAATATCACTTTCCCGGATTCTCAACTGATAATATACAGACTTTAGATCTAGCTTCGAGTACATAGTCGATCCAACTAGCTGGTCGAATAGATCATCAATTCTCGGAAATGGGTACTTGTTCTTCACTCTCAGCTTATTCAATTCCCGATAATCGATACACTGCCGCAAACTTTCGTCCTTCTTCTTCACGAAGAAAACTGGGGCGCTCCAAGGCGATGAACTTGGATGCACATTTCCTTGCTCTAGCAGTTCCTGAAGCTGCGCTTTCAATTCCGTCATCTCCATTAGCGCTAATCGGTAAGGAGAGAGTGACATAGGCTTGACACTTGACACTAGCTCAATGGTGAAATCTATCATTCTCTCAGGCGGAATCTCATGGAAATCCTTAGGAAGTACCCACAAACTTAGTCACGCATTTGGTGTTTTGTCCTAGTGTGACTCCTTTGAGTTGTAATCAACATATGCATACTGCTTCGAGAGTCAGTTCATGCTTAAGGTCAAGCAACGGATGATTTTTAAACAACATCTTGACTTCCTTTTCGTACCATAACATGCATCCGTTTGGTATGTGTATAAATAACCAATTTAACCTTCGACACAATGGAAGGCAGTACGACGAAAAACACGAAAACCCTAGATAATAAAAAGAGAGAAGCCCCTGTAACGAACAGTGCTCTCTCAATCAAGACTAGAACAAAGCCTACTCTAAGCAAGACATACACCGACAACAAATCAGGTCACAAGTATATAAAGCAATTTATAAACTATAAACTAAATCATATTGTCACCTCATTATTTTGCTTATGACATTTTGCCTTTTCCTTTATCTTCGGAAGCCCACTCCAACAGTCACGGGCTATATGACCCGGCTTACCACAAGTATAACATATAATCGGGTCTCGCCCAACGGTTTCTCCAGATCCTGCCTCCTTTGCCACTAGGGTACCACCCCGACATTCTCTGACAATATGTCTTATCTTGCCACATATATAGCAAGTGGGACTCGCCCTGCAACTGCTCCTGACGTAACTTTTTCTGTCCTCGGGGCATCACTACGACAATCTCAGGCAAGATGTCCTAACTTGCCACAAGTATGGCAAGCACATGGAGCTTGACTAGTAGATGTTCTAGACCTCTTATGCCACCTCCTGCGGTATTCAGACTTTGCAGAACCTGCATAGTTCGGTACCCTGCACACTGGTGTCTGGTGAACTTTTGCTAAATCTACTTCCAAAAATCTAGCAGACTCCACCAATGCTCGGAATTCAAATAACTTAGGTCCTACCAATAGAAGTCGTAAATCATCACGCAGACCGTTATAAAATCTATTGGTCATAGTATGCTCGTCCTCCAACTCAAATCCTGTGTAGCACCTTATCATGACAAACGCATGAAAATACTCATCAACTGAGTGCGCTCCCAGCACAAAACACATGTTCAACTGCTGATCTGAGGTTCTTCTTATTGTAGTTTGCTCCAGAGCGCCAACCGACATTGATGCCACCCCAGGAACAGGGGGCTGCACATGTCTTTCATGTTGGGCATTGATCATGGCGAACACCGCTTCAGCTACCATTCGTATGGTTTCAGCAGAGGGAGGGGTCGCAGGCACGTAATTAGGCGCACTTCTCTCCGCAGAGTGCTGACGTTGTGACTTTTCTGCATCACTCTTAGTCACCTATAATCGTGAAACACTCAATTAGGCGACAAACAAATTGTCAAAGAGCAATTACAGGAACACACGGGTTCCTCAAACATGTGTATTTTCATTCCTAAGTGAACATTCATGTGTTCTTTCATGTTATAATGGTAACGCACATACATGTGCTCACCACCCCTTAAAACATTTGCCCACGAATTCAAATAAGAAATACGGACACTCGCTCTGATACCAAATTGTAACACCCTCATCCGTCACATAGCATATAACAGAAGGTCTGATCGGGGCCCGATGTCATATACTACGGATAGTTAGTGGAGTTACTTATTGAGACCATAATCCGCAAACGTTTATCCTAACTCAGAGTGCATTCTAGCGGAAGTTAATTAAATGCTTATAAGAACTCAACCATTTGAATGTCCACACAACTAAATAGGAATGAAAATACAATACACAAATGTTGCGGCCTTAAGAACTCAACATTTCAGATAAAAGATATTGGCTTCGATACTGCAAAAGATTCCAGACAACATCTAGCGTGTCGAGTGAAGAACTCAGTATCGAAGTGCAGGGTGTCTATAATGTCTCAGATTTGAAAAAGGTCATAAGTCAATAAAATACAAAAACATGTATTTGATATATGTCTGAATTCATATGTGCAGGGTGTCTATAATTATGTGATTAGCAGGTTAAGAGTGTTAGAAGTATGGTTGGAGAGAAGTCAACATAATCAAGAAAGTCAGGAAAATAGCTAAGTCCAAATGCGTTGAGTGACTACACATCACTCAACGTATGAGGTCAGAAAGCGTTGACAGTTGGACTATCACTCAAAGCCTCAGTGGAGAAAGTCTAAAATCTGCTAAGTACAAATGCGTCGAGTGAAGGACTTACACTCGACGAAATCTCAGTAAAATCAGTCCAGTACAAATGTGTCGAGTGAAGGACATACACTCGACGTCAACTCAAGGAAAATCTAACTAAGTATAAATGTGTTGAGTGAAGGACTTACAATCAACGCCTTCTCAGTATATGTATTAAAGGACAAATATGTCGAGTGAAGAACCTCCACTCAACGCATCAGAGATAGACAGAATTTGGCTAAGTACTAATGCGTCGAGTGAAAATCCTTCACTCAACGTCTCTGCATCAGACAAAAATCTAAGTATTAATGTGTCGAGTGAAGAGTGAAGGAAGAGCCTTCACTCAACGTCTCTGCATCAGGCAGAAATTTGAATAAGTAATAGTGTGTCGAGTGAAGAGTCTTCACTCAACGCCTCTTTATCAGACAGAAACTTTGGCTAAGTACAAATGAGTCAAGTGAAGGTTATTCACTCAACGCTTCTGGAGTTAACCGTCAAAGCTCAGATTCGTCGAGTCTTACGAAATCACTCAACGCCCGTACAGAATCAGAATTATTTTAAGTCCATTGGCGCCGCGTCATATCTGTTGTCATCATCCTTAATTCAAATTGACACAAATCGCGCGCTTAAAAGACAGACCGTCGTATTGTTCGGGTAGTGATATTCTACAATGAATCAACCATTAAAGCCGACCATATCACTTAATAAAGGAGGATATAGTCATTGTTGTTGCCGAGATACATAAGGGAAGGGATCTGATACTTCAAAAAGGACCTTTTTACGAATAACTTCAAAAAATTTCTCAAACCATAACTTTCGCAAAAGTTAGCTAGCAGAGCTGAACAAATTTTTGGTCGTCTTCAGGACTGACAATATACAGAACGATCATCTTTCCAAAGTTTGAAGAATAAGAAGAGCTCTGCAAAAGTTTAACACATCACAGGCTGAATTAAAACTGAAGAAGCATATTCCTGTTGTTGTGGAGGAGAAAAACTGTTTGTTGTACAGTCAAGGAAGAAGAAGACCCAGAAAATTATCTTTGGAGTCATATTACTCAAATATTTATTCTCTTGTAGGATCTCACTGAGATCTGAGTTGTAAGTATATTTTATAAACGCTGAGTTGTAGGCCTGTAAGCAGTCTGAGTGATAGTTGTGTGCAGCATTCTGAGTTGTAGGATCCTGGATAGGATCTGAGGTAAAGCTTGTTCCTGAGGTAGGATTTTTGTGAAGATCTGAGGTAGGAGATTAGCTGGGTCTCTGAGTTATAGGAGTTGGAAGACCTTGAGTTGTAGGGTTGTTTTTCTTGAGATAGGAGACTTGTGCTGTCTCTGGGGTAGGACTGTAATCAGTCTGAGCTGTAGGAGTGAACTGCACTCTGAGTTGTAAGATCCAGGGAAGGAACTGATGTGTAAGATCAGTTTGATCTGAGTAAAGGAGGAGTTGACTCAATCTAGCACACTGCTAGATACGTAAAGGGGGAAAGTGAATGTACCTTAGATAGGAAAATCACTATAAATCTTTGTGTATTGTATGTGTTCTTGAAAGCTAACCTACTAACATAAACACACATCAAGATCATATCTAAAAAGAACCAAAAGATTCTAAAAGAAACCTATTCACCCCCCCCCCCTCTCTAGGTGTTTTGCTACTCTTAAAAAGACTTTCAAGTGATATCAGAGGGAGGTTGTTCGAAAAAGGACTTAATAGTCTGAACAACTAGATCTCCAAGGATAGAAGAAGTATAACATTATGGCTTCTGCTGAGAACAATAAGGAGGTCAGCTCTATGAAGTTACCTATATGTAGAAAGGAAAATTTTGGAATATGAAAGAAGAGGGTGAGGTTGTTCATCACAGTAGAGGAGGGACCCTTCATTTCTATAAAGGTCTCAGTTATTGATGTCAACATCAAGACTCCAAAGAAATATTCTGAGATGACCAAATATGAGATGATTTTGGCCACAATGGACAAGAGGGCCAAAAACATCATAATGAGGCAATTGATGACTCAACTTTTCAGAATCTTATCCACTGCAAGACTGCAAAGGAGATGTGGGACTCACTGATAGTCTACATGGAGGGGATAGAGGAAGTGAGTGATGACATAAAATCTCTTCTCAATCAGCAATATGAGGCCTTTAAACAAGGCAAGAAGGACTCAATAGAAGAGTGCTATGAGAAGTTCTTCAGGATAGTGAACAATATGATCACCTATGTCAGACAGTTCTCTAACTATGAGTTGAATGACAAATTTCTAAGATCACTCAATAAAGAGTGGATATCAAGATCCGTGTCATAAGAGAAATAGGCAACTTGGCAAACACTCTACCCCATAATCTGTTTGGCAAGTTAATGTCACATGAGTTTCAGCTAAATTCCAGAAAAGCTGAAGAAGAATCTGTCAAGTCCCTCAGTAGAGAGAAGTTTGTCGCCTTCAAAGTTGAAGCCTTAAGGAGCATGGAGAAGACGCTTTTTCCCAAGGAGGGGTGCTGAGTCAGACAATTCTACACCCAACACTACAGGAAATGAGTTGTCTGATGGAGAACTAACCTTGTTCTCCAAGTAGTTTAAGAAGATGTTGAGTAGAACAAGACAGTGGAAGAATAAGGGCTCATCTAGCTCTAACTCAAGGAATCCACGGACCAACCTGGAAAAGTCCAGAAAAGACCCCTTTTGGGATAGGTATAATTCCAAACAGAGCAAACATTTTAAAACTAATGTGATTTATTACTGCTGCAACAGTTCAGGACATGTCATAGCTCACTGTCCTGTTAAAAGAAAAGAAAGCAGAAGGTCTAATGATAAGACTTATCATAAAGACAAAAAGGTGGATAAGGACTTCTTGGATAAGAAGAAGTCAAGCTTGTCAGATAGTACTTCTGAGAGTTCAGAATCTGAAGATGAAAAGGCTTACATTGGTCTAATCATCATAGAAGAGGATGTTGATCATCCTACTGCCAAAGTGGGCATAAGAGTACCACTTTCCTCTTAGGACAGTGACTGGGAAGCTGTGACTGGGAAGCTGTGACTGGGAAGCTGAAGAAGATCACAGCCTCATGGACACTACTGAAGGCAATTAGGATAATCTTGATCCTGATATGGTAATCTCTCATCCAATCTCTTTTCCTGATTCTGATTATGAGACTGACCAAGATTCTTAGGCATCTAATTCATCCAATGAGGAGGATGGATCAGAACCTGAAGAGGATGTCAATCAATTGATTTACAGTTATGATGATCTCCTGAAAGCTCTGAAGAAGAGCAAGAAGCTTGTTAAGAGGCAAGTTGAAGAGATTGTTTCTCTATAGCAAGATAATTCCTTACAAACTGAGTCAGGTTCGCTGCTAGCTCAAATGAGCAAAGAAATTAATTAGTTGAAGACAATCACTATCATTCAAGTGGGCACCATTAGTCAGAAATGCAAGATCATTAAGGATCTTGAAGAGAAGCTCCTCAAGCAGAGGATGCTAATGGAGAAATTTTCCAAGCTAAAGACAGTTCTGTCACTTATTGACACATTCTCCTCTCAAAATAATAAGAGGGGATTGGGGTTCAAGTGGAATGTTAGACCTGCCCATTCCAAAATAAAAGACAAGGCTCCAGTTGTGTCTCAAACCACCTTTTAGAAGGTAGTATTCTCTTCTAACAGATATGACCATAACAACATGTATGGTCACTGGAATAATGAAAATTATTCTTGTAAGAGCAATAGTGTTCCTCACAATGGAAGAAGAAAGGGAATGAGGTTGAGTGCCTTGAAGGCTCCCCATGAAGGAATTTAAATGACCCATCATGAACCATTTGTGTTTGGTGCTCCAGCACCCACACTCAAGGCTAAGGCAGTGGCCTCCTCCCATGATCTGTCAATAAAGAATAAGGCTATGAGCAAGACTGCAGTCAAGTCTCACTTTGCTATTTTTGATGTCATCAACACTTTGTTAGCTGCAAAGCGGGCACCTATTGCTGTCAGACAAAATCAGCCAAGGGAACCAACTTGCAGGCTTACATTCAGCCATATTCTTGTTGAGAGAAATAGGAAGAAGGTTGTTGCACTCTCTGCTGAACACAAGAAACCTGATGGTTCACACTCATCCAAGGCTATTTAGAAGAGCAGATATAACATACATGAGTGTTAATGTTGTGGCAAGGTGGGACACTTTGTCATTGACTGTTGGCACAACCCTAGTGTGTCAAGTGCAAAGAGAAGTCTTCCTGTCAAGACTGCAGCTGGGAGAAACATTCATGTTTATGCTAACAAGAACCAAAGACCCAAATTCTTTTGGGTATCTAAGGTAAACTAATTTTGTGATTGCAGGTTAATCCAAGTGCACATAAGATGTCAATCTGGTACTTGGACAGTGGATGTTCCAGTCACATGACTGGAACAAAGGACTATCTGAAAGATTTCACTCCAGTAAGGAATAAACCCAAAGTCATTTTTGGTTGTTCAGACAGAGGAGTAACTAAAGCTATGGTGTGATAACAAATGGTATAGTCTTCATCACAAAAGTGGCTAATGTGGATGGATTGCAACACAATCTGATCAGCATAAGACAACTCTGTAATCTAGACTATGTCATTGTATTCCACAAGGATAAGTGTTTAATCAAAAGGTCAAGTGACCAAGAGATCATTCTGACTGACACTAGGAGTGGAAATACATATTATCTTAATTTTCTATGTTTAGATTTAGACTCTCCAGTGTGCATTGTAGCAAATGAGAAAGACTCCTACTGTGTGCAATGACACAAGAGGTTTGCTCACTTGAACTACAAGGCTATCAGCAAGCTCTTCAGTGAAGGGTTGGTTAGAAATGGACCCAACTTGAAATGCACTAAAGAAGACATTTGTTCTGTATGTCAAAAGGGCAAGCAGACAAAGGTTTTCTTTAAAAGCATTGGGTCCAAGGACTCTGAGAAGTGTCTTTACTTCCTGCATATGGATTTATTTGATCATATGTCAATTTATAGTATAGGTAAGAAAGTCTATACATTTGTGATAGTTGATGACTATTTTAGATTTGTCTTGTTGTTCTTCCTTAAGAAAAAGTCAGATACCTTAGACAACTTTGTGACTTTTGTTAAGCAGATTCAGAATAAAAAAGGTTGCACTGTGGTCAAAATCTAAAGTGATCATGATATAGAATTTCAGTCTGAAAGCATTATAGAATTTTGCAAAGAACAATATATCTTTCAAAAAAAAATTTCTCCAAGAATACCTCAGCAAAATGACATTGTTGAGAGGAAGAATAGAACTCTCATAGAGGCTGGGAGGACTTTGCTTAGTGACACTTCTCTCCCAGAATATTTCTGTGATGAGGCAGTGAACACATTCTGTCATGTCCAGAATAGGGTCTTTATCAACAAGTATCACAATAAGACTTCCTATGAGCTTATGAAAGACAGAAAAATAAATCTAGCATATTTCAAAATCTTTGGAAACAAGTGCTTTGTGTTGAACAATGGGAAGTCCTACCTGACAAAATTTGCTGAAAAATCTTAGGAGAAAATTTTTGTTGGGTATAGCAACCACAGCAAAACCTATAGGATCTACAACTTAAAAAATCAGGTTGTACAAGAGTCTATTAATGTTGTGTTTGATGAAACTACTATGATTCACAATGAGCTGTCAAGCTCTTCTAGTGCTGCAGGTGCAGATTTACGACTAGACAAACTAAGCATTGACGACATACCTCCAGTTGAACAAGATAAGGATAATTGTGTACTCATCTCTAAGGAAGGTCTAGGTGAAATGCAAAGAGCAGATGATCTTCAGGCCACTGAAGATGAAGTTCATGACGCTGAAGAAAGGATGCCAACAGCCATTTGACACTTGAGAGACCTTCCCAGAGATCTGATCATTGGGGACGCAAGTCTGGGTGTAACCACAAGGAGCAAAAATCACAATATTGTCATGTACTCAAGCTTTCTGTCACAAATAGAACCCAAGAAATTGGAACAAGCCAACATAGACTCATTCTGGATAGTGGTTATGCAAGAAGAGTTGAACCAGTTCAAAAGGTGTAATGTCTGTAAACTGGTTCCCAGACCTCAAGGACAAAACATCATGGGAACCAAATAAATATACAGAAACAAACTACATAAGAATGGTGCTATAATAAAGAAGCTAAACTGGTTGCTAAAAAATACAAGCAAGAGGAAGGTATTGACTTTGATCAAACCTTTGCTCCAGTAGTTATACTTGAATTCATAAATATTCCTTACATATGCTGCTTACAAGGGATTTAAGGTCTACCAAATGGATGTAAAGTCAGCTTTCATGAATGGTGACCTAAAAGAGGAGGTCCATGTTAAGCAGTCATCAGGTTTTATCAATCCTTTCCCTCATCATGTATTTCATTTAAGAAAGACTTTGTATGAGTTAAAACAGGCCCCAAGGACTTGGTATGAAATTGTCTAGCTTTCTCATTAAGAACAAATTCTCAAGGAAAATATAGACAAGACATTATTTCTAAGGGAAGCCAAGAGTAAGATTATCATAGTCCAAATTTATGTTGATGGCATAATTTTTGGGTTTATTGATGATGGTCTATGCAAAAAAGTTTGTTAAACTTTTGCAAGGATAATTTGAAATTAGCAATATAGGTGAACTCAAGTATTTCTTGGGTCTCCAAGTCAAATAATCTGAGGATGGACTGTTCATTTCTCAATCCAAGTTCATCAAGAAATTTTGTATGGAAAGTGCCTCCACCATGAAAACTTTTATGAGGTCAAGTATGTCTATAGATAAGGATGAAAATGGGAAACCAGTTGATGAAACCTTGTATAGAGACATAATTGACTCCTTTCTTTATTTGACTGTTATTATGCCAGACATTATGTTTGCAACATGTGTTTGTGCTAGGTATCAGGCTTGCCTTAAAGAAACTCAATATACTGCTGCAAAAAGAATTCTGAGATATCTCAAGGGCACACCAGATCTTGGTCTTTGGTACCGTAGGAATAGTGATTTTGAACTAACAGGTTATTCAAATGCAGATTTTGCAGGTTACAAATAAGATAGGAAAAGTACTTTTGGTACCTGTCAATTCCTAGGGAGAAAGCTGATTTCCTGGAGCAGCAATAAGAAAACCAGTGTATATCTCTACAGCTGAATTAGAATACATCTCAGCAGGGAGTTGTTGTGCACAGTTCCTGTGGATACAACATCAACTTCAGGATTACAATATCAAACTAAGTAAAACTCATATGTATTGTGATTCCTCTAGTGCAATTTCAATAGCTAAAAATTTTGTATCATATAGCAGGACTAAGCATATTGAAATTAGATATCACTTCATAAGAGAATATGTTGAGAAGGAAGATATCAACCTTGAGTTTGTCCCCACTAACAAATAAGTGGCTGACATCTTTACTAAGCCTCTTGATGAATCCAAGTTCAATAGTTTCAAGTTTGAATTGGAAATGTTGAACTTGAAGTAGCTTTATCATCATAAAGCATTTTTAGTACATATGTATGTGCATTTGGAGGCTAACCTTTTGCAGGAAGACATAAGGGAAAAAAAGATCAACTCCATGCATTGAGAGCGTTGAATCAACTTCAGGCGTCGAGTGCGTCGAGAGCTTCGAGTGTAAAGTAAGGTGTCGAGTGCGTTGAGTTAACTCTACGCATATACTCTGACGGGCTGAACAAGATTCAAATCTATGAGATTGAACCACATCCATTCATCAAAAGTGAAAATCACGACAAGGTACGCGTCTTTCCACCTTCTCAAATAGGGTAAGCTATAAATAGAAAAGTGTGTCTAGAATAATATACATCATTCCTTAGCCCTTTTTGATTCTCTGTCCCTGCGCTTGATTTCTCGCGCCATCTACCTCTTCTCTCGAACAATTTCTCTGATCCAATGGCTCCCATGAGCGTTGGTTTCTTGTTTAAGGGGTCAGAACTAGTAAGAAATGGTTTCAAGGATGCTCCAGAAGAGATTCAGTTAGTTATTCACCTTCTAACTACAGCCGAATTGGAATTCACACTGTCAGATCCATGCGCAATATGGCAAAGAGAAGCACTAGAACTATACTCCAATGCTAAGGCGGACTCATCCTCTTCTAAGATCAAAACCTCCATCACTGGAGAGAAGATTAAAATAACAGCAAGGAGGGTGAGCAAAGCTTTGAGAATGACCAAGATTAGCTCCAGTGAGGAAGAAGATGAACTGTATCTAGATGATGTCAAATCTGCTTTGAAATGGTGTGGACTGTCAAAACACACCAGTGGATCCATAATCAGGAAAGAGATGAACCTGAAAGGCAAGTTCCTAGTTGATATAATTGGGAAAGCCCTTATCTGTAAGACCGGATTTCATGACAAAATATCTAGAAAGATGTTTGAATTGGTGACTAGAGTAATCCTTACCAAGAAGACAAATTGGGGGAAAGTAATTTTTGACAAGATAATTGAGTTCATACATGAGCCAAACTTCAGTAGAATCCTGTCTTTATTTCTGCTGAACACTGCCCCAGAACATTTGAATATAATACTAGGAGCAAAGATCCATCATATGAGGAAGATGAACGTCAGGAAGTTTGATAGATGGGATAGGGTACTTATTAATCACCCTCAGCCATCTAAGATGCAAAAGAAGAAGAAGGTTATTCCAGAGTCTGATGAAAGCTCAAGCAGCAACTCTTCTGACAATAGTAATACTGAACCTCATGATCTCAATCTAACAAAATCAACTGAAGAGGAAAGAAGGGATGTAAGTGCACAAGTCTCTATCTCCTCAGAGCTTGCTGCAAAGGTTGTTCCCAGCTGTGTGTCCCCTACTGATGCTGAAGGAGACACAACTATGAAGAATGTTGAAGATGTTGTAATAGACATTGTGGACAGGATATGTGTTGATGTTCAGGGGGAGACCCTAAGAGTGGATGCTACTGTTGAGGGGGGCATGGCTTACCATCTGAGTGCCTACAGGACAAGATTGACACCTTCCTGGTCGATCTGCAAGGAAGAATAGATCAAATTCCATCTGAAACTCCAATGTTAAATGACAGTGCTCCTGTTCAGGGGGAGATTATGCCAGAGGATGACAGCAGACCAACAGATGATCTACTTCAAGTTCCTGTGATTGATGATATAGTTGAGGGGGAGACTCACCTTGAGCTCCCTGCTCTAGTTGTTGAAAATATAATTGAACTATCTGATCAAGACTCTCAAAAAGATCAAGGGGTTGATGACATGATTAATGCTGAAGAGCCTGAGAAAGAAGAGTCTATTCATGTTACTGACATTCCAGAGCACTCTTCTGACTGTGAAGTAGCAATCTCTGAAATGAAAGAAGACATCAGGCAGGATGATGTTGAAGTCAACTTCCTAGGGCCTACTCAACTGAATGAGGAAATGTCCACCTCCTTTCTGGCTCAACTCAGAGGTCTCTTTGATGAGCAGAGGAGGAAAATTGAGCTATATGTGGATGACTCCATCAAAGAATTGAGAACGGACATCTCAACTGAAATTTCTTCTGTTAAACTTGAAGTCAAATTGCTGAAAGAGAATACTCCCAAGTTCTTTATCATGGCTGCTCCAACTATGGACTATACTACTAACAAGCTTGATAAGATAGTGAAAAGGCAGAATGATACTATAGAGAATCAATGCATCACCACTGAGAACATGAAGTAACCAAGTCCATCATGGAAGGGAACAAGATTATCCTGCAAAGGAGAATGGATGCATGCACCCAATTCCTAAATGATCATATGCTACAGGTGTAGAATGTTGTCATTGCAGGGGTCAATCATTTCACTCACAAGACCACTTTCCTGGGCAAAGAAGTCTCTGAAGAAGTCATAAAGGGAGAGAGGTCAATGATAAAGGCCAGTGCAGATCATGCTATCTGGAGCTCAAATGTTGTCAGAGATGCATTGGGCCTTGAACCTATCAGATATGATGAGCCTGAGATTCACAGAGATATTAATGGGGTTGAATCTGTTGGTGATGTTCCAGCCTTCAGCCCCACCATTCAACAGTTGTCTAAGGTCAAAGGCAAGACTATTGCAGTTGAAGAAGAGGAAGTCAGGCAAAGCAAGCAAAGACACAGAGAAGAAATGCAAACCAGACATGATTTTGAGTTATGAAGTCCACAATCAAGAACTATCATATTATTTGTCTGGGATCAAATCAAAGAAAATAAGACAGGCAGGGCCAAATTTATCAGTTCTATTGAATGGGCTAAGTTTGAGAGGCGGGAAAAAGTAAGAAGAAAGTTCGGAAGAGACAAGAGAGATGGTGTTGTATAGATAGATGACCCAGAGCCCTGCATATATTATCCAAAGCCTTACAGTTATTTTGAGAGAAAAAGACAAGAAGAAAAAGGCTGAGGAAAAGATGGGAAAGAAATCTGGCAGGGGCATCGTAATCAAGGAACCTGAAACTTAGCAATGTTATATGTTATAGATTCCTTCGGTTTTTGGAATATGAAATTATTATTGTAGGCACACTGTAATTCTATTATTTGTCCCATCTAAGATAATTCAATTTGTTCGTGTGTATCATTATGTGTTCTTTATCTGTGCAAATAATTATTTATTGTGAGATAGTGTATATCATTGACTACGATCCTGAGTTCTTCAAATAATGGGAGATTGTTGGGTACATTGAGCACAATGTCTCAGATTTGAAGGTCATAAGTCAATAATATACACAAACATGTATTTGATATATGTCTGAGTTCATATGTACAGGCTGTCTATAATTATGTGATTAGACAGGTTAAGAGTGTTAGAAGTATGGCTGGAGAGAAGTCAGCATGATCAAGGAAGTCAGGAAAATGTCAAAGTCAAAATGCGTTGAGTGACTACACATCACTCAACGTCTGAGGTCAGAAAGCGTTGACAGTTGGACTATCACTCAAAGCCTCAGTGGAGAAAGTCTGAAATCTGCTAATTACAAATGCATCGAGTGAAGGACTTGCACTCGACGTCGTCTCAGTAAAATCAGTCCAGTACAAATACGTTGAGTGAAGGACATACACTCGACGCCTACTCAAGGAAAATTGCGTTGAGTGAAGGACCTACACGCAAAGCCTTCTAGGTATATGTATTAAAGGACAAATGCGTCGAGTGAAGAACCTTCACTCAACGCATCAGAGATAGACAAAATTTGGCTAAGTACTATTGCGTCGAGTGAAGAGCCCTCACTCAACACCTCTGCATCAGACAGAAATCTAAGTACTAATGCGTCGAGTGAAGAGCCTTCACTCAGCTCCTATGCATCAGACAAAAATTTGACTAAGTATTAATGCGTCGAGTGAAGAGCCTTCACCCAACGCCTCAGCATCAGACAGAAATTCTGGCCAAGTACAAATGCGTCGAGTGAAGGCTATTCACTCAACGCTTCTGGAGCTAACCATCAAAGCTCAAATTCGTTGAATCTTATGGAATCACTCGACGCCTGTACAGAATCAGAATTATACTAAGTCCATTGGCTTCGCGTCATATCTGCTGTCGTCATCCTTAATTCAAATCGACGCAAATCGCGCGTTAAAAGACAAAGACCTTCATATTGTCCGGGTAGTGATATCCTGGAATGAATCAACTATTAAAGCAGGTCATGCCGCTTACCAAACGAGGATATAGCAGTTGTTGTTGCCGAGATATAAAGGGGAAGAGATCTGATACTTCAAAAAGGACCTTTTTGTGAAGAACTTCAAAAAATTTCTCAAACCCTAACTTTCGCAAAAGTCGGCTAGCAGAGCTGAACAAATTTCTGATCGTCTTAAAGCCTGATAATATACAGAACGATCATCTATCTCAAGCTTGAAGAAGAAGAGCTCTGCAAAAGTTCAACACAACACAGACTGAATTAAAACTGAAGAAGCATATTCCTGTTATTGTGGAGGGGGAAGACTGTCTGCTGTACAGTCAAGGAAGAAGAAGACTCAGAAATTTATTTCTACAGTCATATTACTCAAACATTTATTCTCTTGTAGGATCTCACTGAGATCTGAGTTGTATTCATAGTTTATAAAGGCTAAGTTTCACGACTGTAAGCAGTCTGAGTGGTAGGAGCGTGCAGCACTCTGAGTTGTAGGATCCTGGATAGAATCTGAGCTAAGGCTTGTGCCTGAGGTAGGATCTTTGGAAGATCTGAGGTAGGAGATCAGCTGGGTCTCTGAGTTGTAGGAGTGGGAAGACTTTGAGTTGTAGGGATATTTTGCCTGAGGTAGGAGACATGTGCTGTCTCTGAGGTAGGACTATAATCAGACTGAGTTGTAGGAGTGAAGTGCACTCTGAGCTGTAAGATCCAGGGAAGGATCTGAAGTGTAAGATCAGTTTGATCTGAGTAAAGGAGGAGTTGGCCTAATTTAGCACACTGCTAGATGGGTGAAGGGGGAAAGTGCATGTACCTTTTAGATAGGGAAACCATTATAAATCTTTGTGTGTTGTATGTGTTCTTGAAAGCTAACCTACTAACATAAATACACATCAAAATCATATCTAAAAAGAACCAAAAGAATCTAAAAGAAATTTATTCACCCCCCCCCACCTTTCTAGGTATTTTGCTACCCTTAAAAAAACTTTCACACGACTCACAAGTAAACTCTTGCAATGAAACATCAGGAAGAGTCTTCTTGAGAATCGGGAGGGGAGCATGCCCAAGACGACGATATCAATCAACAGTGGAGATAGCATAGAGAACGGTAGGAGGAATATCCAAGAGATAGCTCATTCGACAGCCGTCTTTTACCAATGGTATTCCGCGTTCGACAATCCTGCATAACAAAAGAGGAAGGAGAAAAGGTTATACATCAGTCAAGTTCCTGAGTAAGGCGATAGCAGATTGAAAGGGGACCCCGAAACATGAAAAACCAAGGAGAGAGTTAGGGTAACCCGAAGGTCAACAGCGCCGGAAACCGTAGTGGTGTCGTCATTTGCGACAGTGATGAACTTGGGATAGGCAGACTATATGTACTGAGGTGGCTTCTGGGAGGTAATGTGGTGAGTTGCTCCTGAGTTCACAATCCAGTGGTGGCTATGGGAGAGACAGGGTATACCTTCAGTGGAGAAAGACGCAACCGAGCCAGACGAGCGACCGATAACGCCCTGGAGCTGCTGAAGCTGGGTGCACAGAGAGTTGATATCTTGCCGAGTGGTAGAGTCAGAACCCTATGTAGCAGCATCAGTGGGAGGAGCAACTGTAGTAAAATCAGTAAGGTGTGGAGACATACCATGCTTGCGGTAGCAGGTGGCTTCAAGATGACCCTCTCGACCACAGTACGTACATTTAAAAACAAAATGCCCAGCACGTCCTCATCTCTGAGACGTGTGGCGACCTCCGCACGCAGGTGATCCATGAGCAGGAGTAGGAGTAGGTAAAAGGGGCTGCTGGAGGAGAGCTGGAGAGTAATTTCCTGGGACCTCAGATGGTGGAGTAATGATGAGCAGCATAGAACAAACATCAGACAGCGAGGGTGTGGTAGAGGAGGAAAGAATCTGAGCTCTAACACTGTGAAGATGAGGAGGAACACAAGTCATCATCATAGCAATCCCAACAGCTTCCTTTTGTGCCCGTTGTGTAGAAAGATCCGTGGAAGGAGGCTGATGTTATATCCAGGCCTCCACAAGAGTTTTGGCCTTGGCCGCGAAGGAGGTCAAGCCACCTATTGTGTCGGGGTCCAGAGATTGAAATGCGGAAATAATGTCAAACAAATGCAGTAAGTTGTCTTTACCAGAATAGAGAAAGTAAAGCTCCTCCCACATCGCCCTAGCTGTCTCATGATACATGGTCATGCGGTATGGCTCAGTGTCCATTGAATTGAGGATTTAAGTTTGGACTCGGCTGTCATCACAGAGTCAGTCGTCGGTGGGAGCAAGGGGAACATCCCGAGTAAGATGATGAAGAAAACCTTCAGTTTGTAGAACCCGACGAACAAAATGTACCCATTCCACAAAGTTGTGCTTCCCACTGAGAGAGATGGTGGCGATCCGAAGCTCATCGCGAATTTCAGGAGAGGGAGCAACGATACAAGCGGGAAGGGAGGAGGCCGTCGTGGAGTTCAGGCAGCAAGAGAGGAGGGAGGCCTAGATGAGCTGCGGGTAGAGTAAGGTCGCAGAAGACCGCAGCGACTAGAAGAAAAATAAGACGCAGTGAGAACAACGGGTAGAGCAAGATCGCAACGGTTAGAGCAGCGGGTAGAGCAAGTTCGCAAGAGACCGTAGCGACTAGAAGAAAAACAGTTCGCAGTGAGAATAGCGGGAAGAGCAAGATCACAGCGGTTAGAGAGGCGGGTAGAGCAAGTTCGCAAGAGACCGCAGAGACTAGAAGAAAAATATTCTGCGGCGAGAACAGCGGGTAGAGCAAGATCGTAGGAGACCACAACGGCTAGAAGAGAAACAACATGTGGCGACAACACAACAACAGAGACTCGGCAACCCGCGGAGAACAACAGAGAGGAGGGCAGATCGCGAGACAAGAGAGCAGATCGGTAGACCACGCGACAAGAAATCGCAGATCGGCAGAGAGAGCGCGATCGGGGTCGACAAGATCAGTTCGCAGCGGCAAGAAAGTAAGAGGCCGCAGTGGCAAGAAAGTAAGAGACCGCGGCGGCTAGAGGACAAGAAGCCGGCGAACAACAAAAAGGTCGGGCAACAAGGAGTCGCGGACAAGCGGCTAGGGAGAAGAGGCCGCAGCAGGCAAACCGTGCAACATCAAACTACATCACATACGACAGAGACCTTCGAAGTTCATGTGGCATAATCTTTCTATCTTCAGATAAGTTAAAGGCTCTTCACGCCTCATACTATCTCAGGGTGATACTACATCGACTTCCAGGTGATACTACATCGACTTCCAGGTGATACTACATCGACTTCCAGCTGCTCCACAATGTTTGCTCCTGAATTAACAAAGGATCACTGATCAAACTGTGACAATAAAGCAGCTATAAATATTGCTCATAATCTTGAGCAACAAGACATAACCAAACATGTAGAAGTGAATTGAAACGTCATTATGGATCCCTTCAACAAAGAAATTGCTCCGTCCATCTCCAGCCTAAGGATCAACTTATTGATGACTTCACCAAATGGTTAAATTGTGATATGTTCGTTAATGATACCTCCAAGCTTAGGATGGTAAATATCTTCGCCTACAACTCAAAAGGGAGGTTAATAATAATACTATTTTATATCAATTGAATTATATTCAGCTTTGTTTGTCAGGTCAACATAGTCCATTACTCTCTGAATGCAGGGGAGAAAACTCATTTCCATCTAAAGATGGTTCAGGCCATCCATAACAACATAGCCATGCGATACATGACCTCAAAACTAACATTTAAGTCCTGAAAACTATAACAAACTAAACCATATACTTCAGAAAGGAAACAACTATAATAAAGAGGTCAACATCCTAACACTGATTCTAGAAGCATGAATACATAAATTTATCAATTAGTATACAGCTGGATAAAAAAATCAAGAATCCAAATAAATAAATACTGACTGAGATGGAAGATTTGCATTTCCCCGAAATAGCTTTCCAATATTTGAATATCTCCGGCTCTCATCATATGCAATTCCTTTTCCTAGGCCATAACCAAAACCAAAACCAATTCCACATCCAGCGCCAATTCCAGCACCAACTTGTAGGCCAGGAAATCCAGCCCCTAAACCCGCACCTGATACATTCAAATTAAAGAAAAAAGTGCATTAGCATACCCCAGTGACAGTAAAATATAAAGTAATGTTGTCGAATGCTTATTGTTAAACTGTTTGTTTGGAGAATTCAGCAGCATATATGCTATGTGTTATCAAGTAAATATTAAAAATGCTACAGAGAAATAACTATTTTAATAATAATAACAATGATATAAAGTTATTAATATTTATGCTAAGGGAATCTTCGTTTTAGCATATGAGATTTCCAATTTTAGCATCTCCCGTTTCACTAATTACACAATCATATGATAATAAAAGGAAGTAAATAATAGTAAAATAATAAAACAAAACAAAATTAAAAAATCTAAAGTAAAAATAATGTAAATAGTAAAAATTTTAGCATCTCCAGTTGTCTCAAGCAAGTCCAGAGCATACTTCCTTTGAGATATAAAGATCCCATGTTTGGATCTGGCCACCTCAATGCCAAGAAAATACTTGAGGGGACCAAGATCCTTCACTTCAAATTCCTTAGCCAATCTAAACTTTAGAAGTTCAACCTCTTTTGTATCATCGCCGGTTATAACTATATCATCCACATAGATAATAAGAGCACCCACCTTACCCTCCCTATGATTCACAAACAAAGCGTGATTAGCATTGCTCTGTTTGTATCCAAAAGTGATCATAGCCCGGTGAAATCTCCCAAACCACACACGTAGAGAATGCTTTATGTCATAGAGAGCTTTTTTCAACCTGCAAACTTCTTTACCGACCCTTCTTCAATAACACAAGGAAGCAGGGACATGTAAACTTCCACCTCCAGATCACTGTGGTGTAAAGTGTTCTTCACATCCAACTAAAGGAGACTTCATCATTTACACACAGCACATGAAAGCAAAATCCTGATAAAGTTCATTTTAGCAACCGGAGCAAATATCTTCTGATAGTCGATGCTAGCTGTCTGCGTATATCCTCTAGCCACCAACCTGGCTCTGTATCATTCTACAAGGACTTGAGAGCTTTGCTTCACAGAAAAAACTCACTTGCATCCAACAACCGTTTTCCCCTTAGGAAGATGAACAAGCTCCCAGGTATGATTCTTGTCAAGGACTCTCATTTCCTCCAACATGGCTTCCTTCCACTCGCTATGCTCAAGAGCTTCCTACCAAGACTGTGGAATAGAAATGGAGGTCAAGGAGGTGACAAATGCTCTATGTGTAAGAGACAATGAGTCATAAGTCACAAAGTGAGAAAGAGGATGCTGGGCAGAAGGAGAACTACCTCTATTAGTACCTGACGATGGATCGGGTGAGGTCACTGGTTGAATAGCAATGAATGTTTGTGCCCCTCCTACGTCTCGTGTATACCTGCAATAGAGGAGGAACCACCGGGTTCCCAGAAGTAAGTGGGAGAACTGGAGTAAGTAAAGAAGGTGGCACCATAGATGGAGAAGTAGTGGACGGAGAAGGCAACATAGACGAAGGAGGAATACAAAAAAGGAATAGGCAGAGGAACAGATGTGTTTACCAAAGGGTTGAGTCAGAACTCGTTTGACAGAATACTGAGCAAGTTGGGCATGACAGACATTACACGCCAAACTTGAGGGGCAGTGTTGGAATATTATGTTTTATGTTTTCTGGTATTAGTGTGTGATGTAATCCCGTGTATATGTATATATACACGTCCAACTTGAGGGGGAGTATTGGAATATTATGTTTTATGTTTTCTGGTATTAGTGTGTGTGATGTAATCCCGTGTATATGTATATAAACATAAAACATAATATTCCAACACTCCCCCTCAAGTTGAGTGTGTAATGTTTGTCATGGGAGGTGGCACCATAGATGGAGTAGTGAACGGAGAAGGCAACATAGACAGAGGAGGAATAAAAGGAGGAATAGGCAGAGGAACGACATATGAGCCGTGGGACAGTGCTACTACGTCTAGGGAGTCCCTGCTAAGTTTCTAGCGAGACCTCGGCCCCAGAAATCAGGGTCGCGGATTCTCCACACTATAGGCGGGTTGCCAGTTTCTCGTTAGACCCTCCCTGATGAGTCCCAATAAGGACGAAACAGTGGCATGAGCGGTTAGCTTATCTCTGCAAACTTTGCAGATGCCGAATGGGACGTTTGGCCCGGCTTAGGCGCCCATTTCTGGGTAAACCACAGTCAGCCATCGCGGTGAGCGAGAGGCGGGATTCGGGATATCACCGAGATCTCGCCTCAGGTTGGACCAGATCTGGTCCCAAGGCCAGGTCAATGCCCCTCTCTATATTGTTGTAGTTCTGGTGACCTGACATCCTCATCTTCTTCCTATATGGGGTGAGCCACTGTTTCAGACTATTGGTCCTCATAAGGGTGTCGCGCCGGATAAACACGACAGGCGCCGATAGTGGACCTTTGGACCACACTAGTCCATTGTGACGCCGCACGGCATATGAGTTGTGGGCCAGTGCTACTAGGTCTGGGGAGTCCCTGCTATGTTTCTAGCGGACTCCCCCCACTGTAGGCGGGTTCCCAGTTTCTAGGTAGACCCTCCCTGATGAGTCTCAATAAGGAAGAAACAGTGGCATGAGCGGTTAGCACATCTCTGCGAACTTCACAGATGTCGATTGGGATGTTTCTCCCGGCTTAGGCGCCCATTTCTGGGAAAACCACCGTCAGCCATCGCAGCGAGCGGGAGGCAAGATTCGGGATATCACCGAGCTCTCACCTCAGGTTGTACCAGATCTGGTCCCGAGACCAGGTCAATGCCCCTCTCTGGATCGCTGCAGTTCGGGTGATCTGACATGCTCATCCTCTTCCCGTATGGGGTGAGGAGTCACTGTTTCGGACTGTTGGTCCTCATCAGAGTCCACGCCAGATAAACACGGCAGGCACCGACAGTGGACCTTTGGACTACACTGATCCATTGCGACGCCGCACGACATATGAGCCATGGGCCACTGCCACTAATATGATTCTGATTCTCGGAAGGTGACATCCATAGTAACGAATACGCGTTTGGTACCAGGATGGAAGCATTTATAGTCTTTCTGAGTTGGAGAGTAGCCAATAAGCACACACTTCAGGGCGCGGGGATCAAGTTTGGTCTTAGGATGAGTGTAAACAAAACATACACATCCAAAGACACGAGGAGAGAAGTGGGACAGACCCCTAGAGTGGTGAGGGGAGTACGAAACCCAAGGACCTGCGTAGGAAGACAGTTGTTGAGATAGGCCGCGGTGAGAACAACATCACCCCAGTAGTACTTTAGGAGATGCATTTGAAGGAGAACACATCTAGTCATCTCAACGAGGTGCCGATTCTTGCGCTCATCCACTCCATTCTGAGCTGCGGTATAAACACAGGACGTTTGATGAGTGATACTAAGATCACTCAGATAATTCTCAAGGTGGGCGTTCATATACTCACGACCATTATCACTACGTAGGATTTTAATGATAGCACCATATTAGGTAGTGACCATCTTGTGAATGCATTGAAAAATAGAGAACAACTCACTTTTATGCTTTAGTAAGTAAACTCAAGTACATCGAGAGTAACAAACAATAAAGGAAACAAATCAAGAGCAACCAGAAATAGAAGCAGTGGGGCTAGGGCCCCAAACAACAGTATGAACAACAGCAAACGGAACTGAGTTACGAGGAGACGTAAGAGTAAGAGTATTACGAAGATGTTTAGCCAGTTCACACACAATATAATAAAAATAAGTAAACATAGTTGAAGACATGGCAGGAAGCAATGGCTTCGTAATAGCGATAGGAGGATATCCTAGCCAACAATGTCAGGAATCCAACTCAGAGGAAAGAGCGACATGAAGAGATTTGGGAGGCCGAGCGATGCTGGATGAAGTGGAAGCAGAAGGGTCGAATACATAGAGCCTGTTGCACAGTCTACCAGAGTCAATCACCATCCCCGTCTTCAGGTCCTGAAAAATGCAAGAGGTAGGAAAGAACGTCACTGAGCAATTCATATAGTTAGTCAGATGACTAATAGACAGAAGATTGCGAGTGAAAGCAGGAACATGAAGAACAGAGGAGAGAGTAAGGGAGAAGCATGGAATGGATCCTTTCCCATCGATGGGAGATAGCGATCCATCTGCGATGCTGACTTTGTCTCTGCCAGACAGAGGGGTGTAGGACACAAAACCTGTATCAGATCCTATCATGTGATCTGTAGCCCCGGAATCAATGATCCACTGAGAGGATAGGTGGGAGGAAGCAGAGTGAGCACCTATCGGGCCCCGATGAGCATAGGAAGAAGAGGCAGAACTGGACGGCTCAGCAGGAGGTCCAAGCATCATCCGGCTGAAAGACAAAATTTCTTCAGTCGAAAGAGCGGGGGGGCATTGGTATTCAGAGAATGATGAACAAAGGTGTCCACAGCGTCTGACAAGTAGGTTGGTCTGGGCAGAGAGAGCCAGTGCTGGGAGCGACCACCTCCTCGACCACCACGAAATGCAGGGCCGCCTCGAGGAGCAAAAACATGAAGCTTGAAGCAGGTGTCTCTAGTATGGCGGGTCTTCCCGCAATAATCACAAACTAGGTGATCTTTCTTCGCAGTCCGCAATCTAGTGTCGCGAGCAGGACGATCCCAGGCTGAGAAAGATTGACAAGAGCAGATCCCTCGGTGGCGGAGTCAGGAAGAAGACTCAGGCGGCGGTCGAATTCCTGTTGGGCAAGGTTGTTCACCTCGGGCAAAGAAGGAAAAGGAGAGAGTTCAAGGATTTGAGTACTGATCGAATCGAAATCCAGATATAAGTCGTGAATGAACTCGAAGATGTGATTGTGTTCTTCTTGTGCTCGGACCAGCGCCTCATCTTCAATAGAAACAAAGGTCAGAGAATCAAAATGATCGTACTCCTGATAGAATTGGGTGAACTCAGAGTAGTAAGTTGAGGGAGGACGATCACCTTGTCACAGGAGGAACAACCGGCGAGCAGTTGGTAGATCTAAGCTGCATTGCCACGATAAAAGTAGGTAGTCTATGCACGCTTCCAAATATCTGCTGCAGTATCCTAGAACAGATAATTTTGAGCGATGGACTCCATCATAGAGTTAAGCAGCCACGACATCACCAGGGAGTTCTCAGACTCCCACTGAAGCCACTCAGGAGAGTCAGATGGAAGAGTCTTCATCGTGTCACTGACATAACCAAACAACCAATGGCTTTTGAGGGCAAGAATGATAAAGCGAGCCCGCGGGAGGTAATTGGAACCATCCAAATTCATAGTGGTGAACTGAGGAGTGTCGTTCACTTTTATGTGCTTAGTTTTATCATGTTGAGCTCGATTGTGGGCTTGTTTATAGCAACTTTATTGTCACAATACAACAAAATGAGCTTGGATTCAAGAAGCACAAGGTTAGAATAGATTTCAGTCATATGCCTTCACAAAGCCCATGTGGCATAACCCTATGTCCTCCTTCTGCACTGGATCTTGCCAAATATTGTGTCTGCTTCTCCATGTAACCAAATTACCCCCCCAACAAAAGTATAATAGCTCGACATGGAATTTTTATCATCATGGCTACCAACCCAACCAACATCAGTGAATACCTCAATTTTCATTTGATCGTTCCTTCAAAAAAGATTCCACGACTAGGAGCCTTTTTTAGATACTTCAGAATCCAATGTGATGCTTCTTGATGATGAACTCTCGGGGCATGCATAACATCTCTAGAACATATGTGATAGCAGGCCATATGTGCGATAAGTAGGAAATGTCAACTTCTTCTCCAATCTTTGACTTTATTATCTTATAAGTGGCCTCAATCAAGATATCCATTGGGGCAGAATCAAGTATCTCAGTTTCCTCTAAGGTCTATGATGTGTTTACGTTGAGAGTAAAAGTATCTTTATTGGATCTTGCAACTTCATTTCTAAATTTTTTTAGATCATTGACCTCAAATTCCTTGGATAAGCGAGTTTTGAGAATGACAATCACCTTGTTATCATTCTTGGTGATAATGTCATCAACATATACAATGAGTGGGATTTTCTGGTTCTACCTCCTAATGAGCAGGGTATGATCTGAGTGTCCTTGTTTATATCCAAATAAAATTATAACTCTGTGCAATTTTTCAAACCATGCCCAAAGAGATTGTATTGGGTCATATAAAGATTTTTTTTATTTGCAAACAGCTCATTTTTATACTTTTTGAATGGATCATGTGAGAAATTTCATGTATACTTCTTCATCTAAGTCCCTAACAACAACAACAACAACACTCAAGCCTTTATCGCACTATAGTGGGGTTGGCAATATGAATTCTTTGTCGTCATTGTGCCATATCTTTAGTCATAATCTCACTAATGCCTAAGTACATCATTTCTTTCCTTATAGTTTCATTCCAGGTCTTTATTGGTCTACTCCTCCCTCATTTAACAAGCCTAGCGACTAGAATCTTACAACGCCTAACATGTGGCTCAAATGGTCTCATTTGTACATGTCCAAACCATTTTAGTTGAGCTTCTCGGATCTTCTCTGCAATTGGTGTTACTTATGCCTTATCCCAGATACATTCATTCTTAATTTTATCCAGTCTCGTGTGTCCACACATCCACCTAAACATTCTCATCTCCGCAACTCCCATTTTTTGCCACACCCGAGGAGATGAGGTATACCTGATTTGTTTCGAGATGAAGGAGACGGAGAACAACACCTTAGACGTACCAGTGGTGCGGGACTTTTTGAATGTTTTCCCCGAGAAGTTCCCGGACTACCCCCACACAATGCGGTGGACTTCCAGATCCAACTAGTGTCAGGAGCTAGGCCCATCACTCGGGCCTCATACTGGATGGCACTCAAGGAGCTGGCAGAGTTTAAGACGCAGCTTCAGGAATTAGTGGAATCGAGTTTCGTCCGCCCCAGTTCATCGCCATGGGGAGCCTCGGTATTATTTGTGAAGAAGGGCGGCTCGCTCAAATTATGCATTGACTATCGGAAGATCAACAGGTTGACGGTCCAGAATACGTATCCGCTACCCAGGATTGACGAACTTTTCGACCAATTGAGGATTCAGGAGGAGGAAATCCTGAAGACCGCATTCAGTTCACGATATGGTCTCTACGAGTTCACAGTTATGTCATTCGGACTCACAAATGCCCATTATGCATTCATGATTTTGATGAACTGTGTGTTCGAGCCATAATTGTATATCTGTGTCATAGTGTTCATCGACGACATCCTGGTCTACTCACGGACAGAGGAAGATCATGCCCAACATCTGACACTCGTCTTGGGGACGCTAAGGGAGCACAACTTGTTCGCCAAGTTTTTGAAGTGCCAGTTTTGGCTAAGAGAGGTCGCATTCTTAGGCACATCATCAGCAGGGTTGGGTTTAGCAGTAGACCCGGCCAAAATACAGGCAGTCCGGGAGTGGCCGCCGTTGAAGACCGCATCCGACATACGTTGTTTCCTAGGACTTGTTGGTTACTACCACAAGTTCGTGGAAGGATTCTCGAGAATTGTTCTTCCCCTCATAGTATTGACCAAGAAGGGCGCGCTCTTTTATTGGTCACCCAAGTGTGAGACCACATTCCAGAAGGTGAAGGAACGCCTCACTTCGGCCCCGATCTTTTCCCTTCCATCATGGAAGGAGAAATTCCAGATTTACACGGATGCCTCGAATCAGGGGATGGGTGGTGTGCTGATGCAGCACATCCATGGGATCGGTTACGCTTCGAGGCAGCTGAAGTAGTACGAGCAGAATTACCCGATACACGATTTGGATCTTGGAGCAGTGGTGTTCCCCCTGAAGATCCAGAGACATTACTTGTACGGCATTACCTGCGAGATATTTTCAGATCAAAAAATCTAAAATATGACCACATGCGTAAAGACCTGAACATGAGGCAGAGGCGATGGCTAGAATTCCTATGCGACTATGACTTCACACTGCAGTATCATCCGGGGAAAGCAAACTATGTGGCTGATGCATTGAGCAGACGAGCATCCACTACCAGTTCAGAGTCCCGCTTGATAGTCATGGAGCTGGCCAAGATGCTCGAAGAGATGCAGATTACCGTAGTGTTGAGAGCCGACCCCAAGGTGTGGACACCTTGAGCATAGTCTGTGACATCCGTGATCGCATCAAAGCCGAGCAGAGGAAGGATGTTGCATTCGACCTGGTGTTTCGGGCTTTGGAGATGGGCACCTCTGAGGAGTACACATTGCGAGAGGACCTCGTACATTTCCAAGGCCGCTTATATACTCCCGCAGGAGGTGGGATCCGGGAAGATATCTTGATAGAGGCACACTGCAGCAAGTATTTGGTGCATCCCGTGATCACCAAGATGACTGTAGACCTGCGTAGGACGATGTATTGGCCAGGAATGAAGAGGGACATCGTATATTTCGTGACTCACTGTGAGACTTGTCAGAAGGTGAAGGCAGAATGCAAGAGCCGGGGGGATTGATGCAACCCCTGCCTGTGCCAGAGTGTAAGTTCGAAGATATCTTCGTAGATTTTGTGCATGGACTACCCCGCTCACGCTCGGAAATGATTCAGTCTGGGTAATAATGGACCGTTTGACCAAGACCACCAGATTCATACCGGTCAAGGACACTCATATCAGTATCCTGGTGCGTCTTTTTGTGGAGCAGCATGTCAAATATTATGGGGTGCCTAGGACGATTGTATCGGATTGGGACGGTCGATTCACCTCCAGGGAGTGGATAGCAGTACAAGCACACTTAGGCTCTCATTTGACATTTAGCATCGGCTTCCATCCACAAACCCACAGTCAGACGGAGCGTACTATCAGGACTATGGATGATTTACTACACCTATGCATCCTGGATTGTGGGGAGTTGTGGGAGAGGTTGATGTCGTTGATCGAGTTCTCCTATAACAACAGCCACCAGGAGAGCATCGACATAGCTCCCTGTGAGGCTCTTTATGGAAGGGGGTGTGGGACAGCTCTATCTTGGATTCAGGACAAAGACTCGAAGGTGTTGGGTGTGGAATACATTGACGATACGGATACGACAATCAAATTGATTAGGGGCCTGATGCTCAAGCCTCGGAGTAGGTAGACAAAGTATTATGATGTTAGGCATCAAAAGGTAGAATTTCAGGTAGGAGACCATGTGTTTTCGAAAGACATAAAAATGCATGGTGTCTCGCGCGTCTGGAGATGGAAGAAGCTCAGTCCTCGTTATATTGGACCTTATATGATCCTGGAGAGGATTGGTCTCTTGGCATACAGACTGGATGATGTAGGCTCAAATTAGGGTTTTGAAAATATGAAAATTTTATGCGCTGATTTTAACTTACAGAATGCCAATTTGGATGACACTTCTTTTCCGCCCAGTTCCGTGCCGCAAACCCTAGGGAAGAGGTTTGGCTTCTCCTTCCATCTATCATGAGGGCTTTGCCCTAGGCCACTTCACATAATCCAAGAGTTTTAAGGAGAGGACTCTACGCTCATCTTCATCGCCATGCAAGAAGTTCTTCGCATCGGACGTGGCTGGATTGTAGTTTACTGGAGAAGACGGGTCCATTGGGAGGAAGTGACAGCTCTCCTCTATCCCGGACGATAGTTGACACCGAGCTAGGATGTGGATTGAAGACCCGGCGATTCCTACCGTGAATATACAGAAGCCTTCGGATTCGGCTGTATCTCTTGCATTTTTCTCCAGCATGTTTGATGTAGTTGATTGTGTTCTTCAATCTATTGATGATGTTGTGTTGTAAGCATACTTGTGCTTCATTTTAATTCATGTTAATTAAATATTATTGTGTGTTTATTAGTACTTGAAGTGCATTTATTCCACCATCACCTTCCACTCCACTACGCAAGCCTACTCTTCCATTCCGCTTGACTACTCTTACACTATGCTTGCCTACTCGTTCATTCTGTGAGCATACTCTTCCATCCGTCAAGCGAAGCAGTGCATAGTGGTCTGCATAGTAATCCCCCACGTTGTGAAGCGGTATCTGCGACCCGCAGTTTTAGTTTAGTTTTGTTTATTTTTGCAACCCAAATCAAAACCCTGTTTTCTGTTTTAAATCTTAATAATTATTTTTATGAATAAGAGATTCACACGTCCTAACCTGCATTCCTTAAGAGATTTCATACTCGAGGAAACCTCCATGTTTTATGTTACTTGAGGGGCCGGTACACTTACCATTACGTGCATCAAATTTTTTGCGTCGTTGCCGAGGAACACAGTCATATGAGTTTCTGGAGAGGGAGTCGAGAGAAAGAAGTTCTTCAAGTTGTAAATAACATTATTTTCTTTTTTAGTTTTCTTCTTAACCTATTTTACAGTTTTATAAATCAGGTTTTCACTAAATTTTATTTTCATTCTGTGAGTAGTAAGTTCATACTCGACTTGCTTTATTTTTGAATTCATCGTACCACCAAAAATGTATTTCCATCAACCTTCATTTCCATCAACCTTGTACATGGTGCTACTCTCATAGCACCAAAGAAGTTCTTCAAATTGTAAATAACATCATTTTCTTATTTAGTTTTCTTTCTAACCTATTTTATAGTTTTATAAATCAGGTTTTCACTAAATTTTATTTCCATTTTGTGCATAACAAGTTCATATTCTACTTGCTTTATTTTTGAATTCATCGTAGCACCAAAAATGTATTTTCATCAACCTTGTAGATGGTGCTACTCTCATAGTTATAGTAGTGAAGACTATTATAAGGGACTGTATAATAGTAATTAGTATGGCTCATCATATGGTGTCTCCACCGCGCATGGTGGACCTTCAAATGGTGAGCCTGCTTATTATCATTATACATCTACTTTGCGAGCATCACCTTTGTCGGGTGGTTTGGCCTCATCATGGTCAAAACCTACCGGGAAGCGATGCTTGTGTTGTCAGAGTCTTATCAAGCTCTGAAGGACTGTGAGCAATGAAAATTGCAAATGGCGGAGGATGATGAGCCACCGCTCATATCCATTCCACTGCCTTTTTATGTCACTGCTCCTTCCATCACTGATGGCATATATGTTATGCCCACATGTCATCTTGGGAGCACAACGAATGCGCTGATCAGTGTTGTTGTTGATCATGTCGATGATATTATGGAGTATCCCCCTTCTACACTATCATCACTACCTTTGGATTCATTTTCGGAAGATAGCTCCCATTGTTTAGCTGATTCAATCATGAGCCCCGCTCATCCTCCAGTTTTTTTTATTCTACTACGCATGTGTCTTTTGATCTTATTGATTATTTTGACATGCAGGAGGAGCTTGTGGTCCCTGATAACTGAGCTAAGTTGCATTGAGGAGGACATTCTCTTTAGTGATGAGGTTATTATCACATCACTAGAGGAGAAAGTCCAACTCACCATTGAAGCTCCATGTTGTCTAGTTTCTCCTTGTATTGATATTTTCCCTGCCGATAATGATCCGTTGATGAAACCTAATGGGAGTGAGACCGGGACCACTCCCCCGATTTCTGATTATTTATATCATTCTTCTCTTTTATTTCTGAACCCCCCTTCTTTGTCTGAGTCTGTGCAGGTTGAGTTTTAACAGGTATTCCAAAAGGACTTGGAGCATTTTGCTCGAGTAAATGATGAGTGTATCCTCTTATGTGAGGAAGTTGATCCCACTTCCATAGAGGAAGCCTCATTTATTGTCTTCTCCTCTTACTTCCTCCCTGAAGACCACCTCGTTGAGCAAGGATATATTTGGTGAGATAAGTGAGGACTCCTCCTCTTACATTCTCTTCCCTCTATCTGTGAGGAGCAAGTATTATTATTTAGGTAGATGGGTGACTGTTCTGCCATTGTATCGGTACCTGCTACCGATACGGATATTAGGTCAGTTATTTGTGCACTTTTCCTTTCATACTCTCATCAGCAAGAATCCTTAAAGTTCTGAATAATTCGTGGTGGGAGGACAATAACCTTTGTAATTATCTTACTTTTATTGTATTTTTTTTAAATTTCAGTTTTTATTTGTCTACTTTGTTTTTTTCGGAGCTCACCCCTACAAGTACCTTTTCTAGATAGCGGATGTTGCGGCTTTGGATTGATTTTCACGCATCTTCTGGTATGCTCACTAACTGAGCATTGGGTAATCAAAACCCTAAACTTAATTTTGATTTGTATTGCTTTATTATGTTTAGTTTTGCTTTAAGTCTGGGGGAGAAATATCTTGGTCATTGCCCACTCCACGTGCACCATTTCATAAGCATATCAGAAGCACAATCCTATTTTAGTTTATTTTGTTTAAAGTTTGCATTCTACCATGCACACCACAACACCCACATGAGCGTGCACTTATCTGTTGATGCGTTGCGGGGAAATTCCATTTCTTGTGTATGATTAGAAATTCATTTTGTTGGCATAGGACTGGGAGACGGAGTAAAATATTGACTCATGCAGTGCTCCTAATCGAGTGCTCGCGTCTCGTTTAGAAATTCGAGTAGAATTAATTTTTCGTTATGCTTATAGTTTTATATTTTTCTATTTGCGTAAACACAATTTATTTTACTAATAATTAGTGAATCTGGTGTGAATTCGATGGTAGCGTAGGTGATGTGTGTAGATAGTCGTTAGAGTTGTATTGCTCGAATCGGGAGGAACGATAGTCTTTCTCAGTGGCTAAAAACTTGCCCCTAGCGACTCTCGAAGCAAGGGTAAATATTAGTTCTATTAAGAGAGCGTGAGGTAGGCCATCTTTTTGGCCCGATTGAGCTTTTATACCGCTCCTAACGATCTATCCTCGCTAGCCCCTTTGTGTCTATCACGTCCTTTTGATTCAGCTCCACCGCTATATCACCAAAGCCTAAAAGCCTAGCCTAATCGCACACCCAAATCCGAGCTTGTGTATTTGTATTTTCATTTTGGAAGTGGTGTTGTTTTGTGAATGCGTGGATGTGCCCTTAAAAATATGGCCTGAAAATTGTTATTGAAAATTGAAAATGAAAATGTGAAAAAAAATGAAAAAGAAAAAAATGAGAAATGAAAATTAAAAATTGTGATGATGTGTATTTTGGAGTAGGCGGTGCATGCACCCATGGTTTGAAGTCCAAGTTTGGGGATGTGGTGCATCTGTGTTGTAATTGTGCGCGGATAGTTTTATTTTTGCTAGCTCAGATGGGTTAGGTATGTTGAGCCCTCGTGTTAATCCTTACTTACCCCACCGTAATCCAGGCCCCATTTTATTCTGACAAGTCCTACTAATTCACGTGTTGAACCGAACTAGTGTAGTGGAGAGAGTGTGAGCGGGTGAGCTTATAGCCATTATTGGGTACATTGATCACAATGTCCTAAATTTGAAGAAGGCTCACAGGTCAATAATATACACATAATAGTATCTGATATATTGTTCAAAATTTATTATATGCAGGTTGTATACAGTTACATTGATTAGACAGGTTGTTTGAGTCACAACGATAGTGGAACTCAAGACAGGATGTTGGATAAACAGAAAATCGGTTAAGTACAGAAGCGTTGAGTGAACTCTCTTCACTCAACGCCAAAAGGTTGAAAGCGTTGACAGAACACCATGCACTCAAAGCCTCGGTGTTGTTGAATTGAAAACTGACTAAGCACAAAAGCGTTGAGTGAAGACAGTCCACTCAACGCCTACTCAAAAGGATTTCTGGTTAAGTACAGAAGAGCTGAGTGATGAAGGATCACTCAACACCACATCAAAAATTTCAGCAAAGTCAGAAAGAGTTGAGTGTAGAAACTTCACTCAACGCCTTCATACAGGAAAATCCTACCAAGTCCAAAAGCATTAAGTGATGAAGGCTCACTCAACGTCTTATCAGTTATGCTATAAAAGTCAAAAGCGTTGAGTGATGAAGGTTCACTCAACGCCTCAGGTAACAGAATTTCTGTCAAGTGTTTTTGCGCTGAGTGCCTTGACTGCACTCAACGCATATGCAAATTGACTGGAAATTTCCAAGTCCACAAGCACGTTGTGATGATGTCATCCAAATTCAAATATTGCAGGACTTGCACTCTAGATGACAAAATTCGTTGTATGCCTTTAGTACAGCAATAAATGCAAAAGATATGTTACAGTTAACTAATTTGGCTGACCCATACAGCTCATAGAGTCGTTGGAAGACGAGTTATAAAAGGATCTTTTTCGAGAAATTAAATAAAAAGAGAGTTTTTTGGTAATCTTCATCTTCTCCATTAAGCAAGAAAATCCTTGACACATGGATTTTACAGAAAGTCTGAAAAATACAGACAAGCTGGTTGTTTGAAGAACAAAAAGAACTGTAAAATCAAAAAGACTTCAACAGCAAGAACATAGAACCTATTTATCTGTGTAAGAACAAGAAGCAGAGCAAACTCTAGTTGTTGTTCATCTTCAGGGCCTCTGCACTCAACACTGGTACATCAAAAGGCTTTTGAGAACAGTGCTCTGCAGTTGTCTTCTCAGCACAAGCAGATTAAACTTGAAGATTTACACCTTGTTGCTTGATGTGAAGAAGTTAGGACTGAGCTCTCTCAGTTCAGGAATAAGAAGACTCAGAGAATATTCTCTCTGGAGTCAATCATCATCAAGCATTTACTCTTTCTGTAGGATCATTATTGATCGGAGTTGTAAGCCTAAAATATAAATGCTGAGTAGTAGGGTCCTGTTGAGGATCTGAGGTAGGGCTTGTGCCTGAGGTAGGATCTTGGTTAAGATCTGAGGTAGGAGATTTATTATCTTAGAGTGTAGGGCTAACCTCCTAGCCTGAGTGTGTAAGGCTTCTTGATAAGCTTGGGGTAGGTGATCTGGAGGGTTACTGAGCTGTAGGAGTAAAGTTTACTCTGAGTGTGTAGGATTGTGGCCTGTAGGGATTGGAGGAAGCCTGAGAGATCTTGAGGGATCTGAGTTGTAAGCTCTTTGAGCCGAGTTTGGAGAAGATTGTCTTGTCTAACACAATGTTAGAAATGTGTGAGGGAAAGTGGATGTACACATACCTTGGGGGATCATTATAAAATTTGGCGTGTTGTTCTTGTTCTTGAAAGCTAACATAATAATCAAACACACATCTCACCAAAGTTAAAGAAAACTCAAAAAAACTAGAAAACCAATTCACTCCCCTCCCCCCCCCCCCCTCTAGATGTATAACTACTCTTGAAACAAAGACTTCCAAGTGGTATCAGAGCCAAGTTATTCAAAAAGGACTTAACAGTCTGGACAGATCTCCAAGAGTAGCTGAAGATTAACTCCATGGGTTCAGGTGAGAACCATAAGTAGTTGAGCTAAATGAAGCTCCCTATTTGTAGGAAAGAGAACTTTGAGATTTGGAAAGAAAGGGTTAGACTATTTATGAATGCCTCAAACCCAAGGATATTCATTACAGTTCAAGAGGGACACTTCATTCCCATGAAGGTCTCTGTCATTGATGCAAATGTCCAAACTCCAAAGAAGTACACTAAGATGACCAAGGATGAAGTCATTCTGGCAATCATGGATAAAAGGGCTCAAAACATAATTGTCAGTGTCATAGATGACTACACCTTCCAGAACCTGGTCTACTGCAAAACTGTTAAAGAGATGCGGGATTCTCTTATAGTATACATGGAAGGGTCAGAGGAAGTGAGAGATGACAGGAAATCCCTCTTGAATCAGCAATATGAGGCCTTCAAACAAGGCAAGAAATATTTCATAACTGAATGATATGAAAAAATTTTCATAATAGTGAACAGTCTGATCACCTATGGCAGACAGTTCACAAACTATGAACTGAATGACAAGTTCTTGAGATCCCTAAATAAGGAATGAGATATCAAGATCTGTGCCATCAGAGAAGTTGACAACTTGGCCAACACATTGCCTCAAAATTTATTAAGAAAGTTGTTATCCCATGAGATGCAGCTGAACTCCAGGAAGGCAGAAGAAGATGCGGCCAGAACTCCCAACAAGCAGAAGATTGTGGCCTTCAGAGCTGAAGGCGCCTTCAGAGCTGAAGGCACAAGAAGGAGCAGGGAAAAGATTCCTTCTCCACCAAGGACAGTAGCAGAGACAGAGAGCTCAGATCCCAACTCCTCAGGCAATGAGCTGTCAGATGGAGAACTGATACTGTTCTCAAAACAGCTCAAGAAGATGTTGAGCAGGAGAAGACAGTGGAAGAACAAGGGCTCTTCAAGCTCCACATCAAGGAAGCTCTATTCCAGAAAGGACAAGTCCACAAAAAACTCATCTGTGGAAAGGTATGACTCTAGGCAGAACAAACATGTTAAGACTAATGTGGTCTGCTATTGTTTCAACAGGAGTGGACATATCATTGCTGACTGTCCAATTAAGAGGAAGGAACATATGAAGTTTGAAGACAAAAAACATCACAAGGACAAGAAGGCTGAAAAGAACTTCTTGGCCAAGAAGAATATCAGCCTATCAGAAAGTGATTCTGAGTCCTCAGAATCAGATGAAGAGGAGGCTTACATTGGTCTCATGGCCATAGAAGTAGAGGTTGATCATCCAGCTGCCCCATCTGACATAAGAGTCACACTATCCTCTGTTAACAGTGACTTTGAAGAGGATGATGAGTTCAGACTCATGACCCTATCTGAAGATAATCAGGACAATTCTATTCTTGATGAGGTACACTCTATCCCTAGCTCTCCCTCTGTCTATGATTCTGGCTCAGACTCTGAAGCATCCACTTCCTCTAGTGGGGATGAAGGATCAGAATTTGAAGATGATGTTAATCAATTGATTGACAAGTATGGTGCAATTCCAGATGCTCTGAAGAAGAAAAAAGGCTTGTCAAGAGACAAGTTGAGGAGATTGCCTCTCTTCAGCAAGTTGCTTCCCTGCAGCCTGAGTCAGCACCTCTGCTAGCTCAGATAAGGAGAGAAGTCAGCTAACTGAAGACAATCTCAATTATCCAAATTGGCACCATCAGCCAGAAGAATAAGATCATCATGGATCTTGACAAGAAGCTACTCAAAGAGAGAAAGCTTGTGGCTGAATTCTCTAAGCCCATAACAGTTTTGACACTCATTGACTTTTTCACCTCTCAAAGGGATAAAAGAGGCTTGGGGTTCAAGTGAAACACTAGAGCTGTCCATTCCAAAGGAAAAGGCAAGGCTCTTATTGTGTCTCAGACTAACTTTCAAAAGGTAATACTCCCTTCCAACAGGTATGACCAGGACAGCATGTATGGTCACTAGAAGAATGGGAACTCTTCTTGTAATAATACAAAGATATCTTACGATGGAAGGAGAAAGGGCATGGGTTTGAGTGCTCCCCATGAGGAAATCCAAAAGGCCCATCATGGACCATTTGTGTTTGGTGCTCCAGCTCCCACACTCAAGGATAAGGTTGTGGCTCATTCTCAAGTTCCTCCAGCAAAAACCTTGACTAAGGGTAAGTCAATCAGTAAGCCTCACTTGGCTGTCTCTGATACCATCAACAGCATGTTAACTGCAAAGAAGACTTCTGTTGGTGAAACTCATAGTAAGACAAGTACATCTACTGGCAGACTCACCTTCAGTCAAATTCTTGCTGAAAGAAACAGGAAGAAGGTTGCTGCTCTCCCCTCTGAACAGATAACTATTGATAGTCTGCCCACTCCAAAGGCTGTTGAGAAGAGGAGATACAACATTCATGAGTATTGGTGTCGTGGCAAGGTGGGTCACTTTATCATAAACTATTGGCACAACCCTAGTGTGTCAAGGGCAAGGGTGAATCTTCCTGTTAGAGCTGCTGCAGGTAAACATGTTCATTTTCAAGCTAACATAAACCAAGGACCCAATCCCTTCTGGGTTCCTAAGGTAAACTAATATGTGTTTGCAGGATAGTCTAAGTACTCATACAATGTCAATTTGCTACTTATACAGTGGATGTTCCAGACATATGACTGCAACAAAGAGTCATCTTAAGCATTATAATCCAGTGAGAAATGGACCTAAGGTGATCTTTGGATGTTCAGACAGAGGAGTTACCAAGGGCTATGGTATGATCACCAATGACATAGTCTCTATTATAAAAATAGCTTATGTGGAAGGATTACAACACAATCTGATTATCATAAGCCAACTATGTGATATTGGCTATGTCATTGTCTTCCACAAGGATGAGTGTCTGATCAAAAGGTCAAATGAGCAAAAGGACATTTTGACAGGCACTAGGAGTGGAAATATTTATTGTTTAAACTTCGTATGTGGTATAGACTCACCAGTATGTCTAGTAGCAAATGAGAAAGTCTTTTATTGTGTGCAATGACACAAGAGGCTTGTTCACTTGAACTACAAGACAATTATCAAGCTCTTTAGTGAAGGGCTAGTCAAAAATGAACTCAATGTAAGATGCACCAAATAGGGCATTTGTTTTGCATGTCAAAAGGGCAAGCAGACAAAAGCATTTTTTAAAAACATTGGGTCCAAGGATTCTGAAAGGTGTTTATATCTTTTGCATATGTACTTGTTTGGTCCTATGTTAGTTCATAGTCAATGTAGGAAAGTCTACACACTTGTGATAGTTGATGACTATTCCAGATTTGCTTGGGTTTTCTTTCTAAAGAAAAAGTCTGAAACTCTTAACATCTTTATGACTTTTGTTAGGCAAGTTCAGAATGAAAATGACAGTTCTGTGGTCAAAATTAGAAGTGATCATGGTACTTAATTTCAATCTGAAGGCATGACAAAGTTCTGTGAAGAGCAAGAGATTCATCAGGAATTTTCTTCTTCTAGAACACCCCAACAAAATGAGATTGCTGAGAGGAAAAACAGGACTCTCATAGAAACTGGCAGGACACTACTCAGTGACAATTCTCTCACAGAATACTTTTGTGCTGAGGCAGTGAACATTGTTTGTCATGTCCTGAATAGAGTTTCTATCAACAAGCATCACAAAAAAACTCCTTGTGAGATTATGAAAAACAGAAAATCAAATCTTACATATCTCAGGATTTTTGGAAGAAAGTATTTTGTGCTGAATAATGGGAAGTCCTACTTGACTAAATTTGCTGTCAAATCGTATGAGAGAATTTTTGTTGGGTACAACAATCACAGCAAAGCTTATAGAGTCTACAACTTGAAGAACCAAGTTGTAGAAGAGTCTGTGAATGCAGTGTTTGATGAGTCATTTATGATTAACAGAGAGCTGCCTAGCTCCTATAGATCTGCAGGTATAAAGTTGAAGATGAATAATCTGACCGTTAAGAACACTCCTACCCGAGAGGAAGATGATGGTGTATTCATTAATGAAGATCCAAATACACAGGATATAGTTGAAGACCAGCATGATCCAGGCACTGAAGTTCATGATGTTGAAGATAAAATGTCAGCAGCTCGGGCATTTGAAGGATCATCCCAGAGATCAAATCATAGGTGAGGCAAGGCAAGGTGTTACAACAAGGAGCAAAAGCCTCAACATTGTTATGTATTCAAGCTTTCTGTCTCAAGTTGAACCAAAGAGATTTGAAGATGCTAACATAAAGTCATTTTGGATTGTGGCTATGCAAGAAGAACTGAACCAGTTCAAGAGATGCAAGGTCTGGAAGTTGGTTCCCAGAGCACATGGACATAACATCATTGGAATCAAGTGAATTTATAGGAATAAACTTGATGAGAATTGTGTAATCATCAAAAATAAGGCTAAACTGATTGCCAAGGGATACAGAAAAAAGGAAGGTATTGACTTTTATCAAACTTTTGCACCAGTTGCTAGATTGAAAGCTGTAGAGAAAGCTCAAATCTTGTATATATGTATTAAGTGTGTAAATACAAGGAGAGAATACAAATATATAGGAGGAAGAAAGAGAAAAAAAATCTTATACACAATGTGGGACTAAAAGAGAAGAGCACTAATGGGCCCAAAAGATGGGCCCAATACATGGGTTATTCTAACACTCCCCCGCAAGCTGGAGCGTACAAATCGCATGCACCAAGCTTGGACAAACATTGATAGAAGAGTGCTTTGGGAAGAGCCTTTGTGAGGACATCCGCAACTTGTTCCGTCCCAGGAACATGCTTTAGATCGAGCTTTTTCATTTGAACTTTTTCTCGAATGAAGTGACAATCGACTTCAATGTGCTTCGTTCTTTCATGTAAGACTGGGTTCTTGGCGATATGTATAGCCATTTGGTTATCACAAAGGAGAAGAGTCGGAGAAGGTAATTTTACACCGAGATCAATGAGAAGACTTTCAAGCCACGTCAGTTCCGATACAACAGATGTCATTGTCCGGTATTCTGCCTCAGCTGATGATCGAGCAACGACCGTTTGTTTCTTGCTTCGCCATATAACCAGATGGCCTCCAAAGTATATGCAAAAACCACTAGTAGATCGCCGGTCATCAAGAGAGCCGGCATAATCAGCATCAGAGTATGCCACCAAAGTTGGAGCGGACAAAGAAGTCCGGTAAACAAGTCCTTGACCAGGGGCTGTTTTTAGGTACCTGAGAATTCGTTCAACAGCCTGAAGATGATATTTTCGAGGAGAGTGCATGTACCGACTAACAAGACCAACAGCAAAGGAAATATCTGGTCTGGTAACTGTGAGATAGATCAATTTCTCAACGAGTCGTCGATAATATTCAGGATTCTGGAGAAGTAGATCCGAGTCAGATGCCTGAACACATAACTTGTGGTTTACATCCATAGGGGTATCGTTTGGCTTACACCTTGAAAGACCAGCATCATGAAGAAGGTCAAGACAGTAGTTCCGTTGAGATAGAATAAGCCCGTCTGGTCGCCTGGCAACCTCAAGACCCAAAAAATATCGTAGAGGGTCTCGGTCCTTTGTCTGGAAAACCGAGTTTAGATGCAGTTTGACGGCATGTATCCCTTGTGAGTCATCTCCTGTAATGATGATGTCGTCAACATATACTAACAGAAGAACCGTCCCTATTGATTGGTGACGAGTAAACAGCGAGAAATCGGTCGAGCTGCGAGTAAAACCGACATCACGAAGGAGCTTACTGAATTTTTCAAACCAGGCCCGTGGAGATTGTTTGAGACCATACAGAGCTTTTAGAAGGCGGCAGACCTGAGACTCCCCCGTGGTCTCAAACCAGGGCGGTTGTTGCATGTAGACCGTCTCCTGGAGACCCTCATTTAAGAAGGCATTCTTGATATCCAGTTGAAATAGGGGTCACTGGCGATGAACAGCGACAGAGATGAGGACGCGAACGGTATTGAGCTTGGCGACCGGAGAGAAAGATTCCTCATAGTCGAGCCCCGGTTGCTGGGTGAAGCCTCGAGCCACAAGACGAGCCTTCAGACGGTCAATCGTCCCATCAGCAGCATGTTTGATGACAAAGACCCACTTGCACCCAACCGGTTTCTGACCCGGAGGAAGGGGTACGATGGTCCATGTCTGGTTAACCCAGAGAGCAGACATTTCCTCCTCCATGGCTGCCCTCCAGCCGGGATGTTGAAGCGCCTCCTGCACAAAGTTAGGAACAGCAATCGAAGAGAGAGAAGTAGCAAATGTGTGCAGAAGGGGAGAGAGGCGATGAAGAGAGACGTAGGCGGCCAGAGGATGGGCAGTGGAAGGTGTTACTTGATCAGCAGTACGCGAAGTATCCGTGGGAGAGGTTGGCTGCAGAGGGGCAACGGAACTAGGAGGACGACGAGTGTAGACACGGATAACGGGTGGTTTGGCAGTAGCAGGGGCGGGGGCAGGAGAAACTGGCGAAGGTGGCGTAGTAGCGGGGATAGCGGGACGTGGTAGAGATGGCGGGAGAGGAGGCGGTGGTAGATCAGCAGGTAGATGAGCAGGAAAGAACGGTTGTTCTTCCCGGAAGGTAACGTCGGCAGTAACGGAGATCTTGCGAGTAGTGGGCGAGTAACAGACATAGCCCTTCTGGGTGCGTGAATAGCCGACAAAGATGTGTTTCACCGCCCTGGGATCCAATTTATCCGAGGGCCCGAGGAGGTGGACGTAGCAGGTGCTGCCGAAGATACGCGGCGGGAGAGGAAAAGTCGGAGTGGAGGAAAACAATATGCTAAACGGAGTAGCATAATTGAGGACAGAGGAAGGGAGACGGTTGATGAGAAAACAAGCAGTCCAAACCGCAAAGTTCCAATATGTCCTGGGAACATGCATTTGAAGCATGAGAGAACGAGCGACATCGAGCAAGTGGCGGTTCCTTCGTTCGACAACCCCATTTTGTTGGGGTGTGTAAGCACAGGAAGTTTGGTGGAGAATTCCGTATTCAGAACACACAGTGGTAAAGTCGTGGTCGGTGTACTCACGAGCATTGTCAGTGCGGAGGATTTTGAGTGTGGTGTGGAATTGCGTACGGGTCTCGAGGACGAATGCCGGAAAAACCCGGGGAAGCTCGGAGCGTTCACCGAGTAAGTAGAGTCATGTAGTGTGAGAGTTATCATCAATAAATGTGATAAAATATCGAAAGCCACAGATACTGGGAATCCTAAATGGACCCCAAACATCAGAATGAACTAAATCAAAGGGAGCTGCACTCCGAGTACAATGCGAAAGAAAAGAAGAACGCGGTTGTTTGCCGAGGATACATGAGTCACACCGAAAAGACGAAAAAGGAATATCTGGAAGAGCCCGCTGGAGGACCGGTAGAGGGGCATGTCCAAGTCGGCGATGTCATGCAATGGATGAGACGGAAGACAGAATGGTAGGAGATTCATCGAGAAGGTAGAGTCCGTTCCGCAGCTGGCCTTTACCAATGGTAGTCCGCGTCCGCCGATCCTGTATAACAAAGGAAGAAGAAGTGAATATAACGGAACAATCCAGATCCCTTGTAAGAAGACCAACAGATAGTAAATTAAAGGGTGAACTCAGAACATGAAGAGCCGAGCAAAGAGGGATGGACTGGTTGAGAGAAAGATCTGACGATCCGGAGACAGGAACCAGCGCCCCATTGGCCACAGTGATAGACTTCGGATAAGGAGAATCCGAGTACTGGGCAGGCCGTCGCGAAGTAATGTGATGAGTGGCACCAGAGTCCACAATCCATCCCAGGCTGGTGGAAAGACAAGCAGTACCTGTGTTGGAGACGGAGGTGACGGAGGCCGATGGGGGGTTGAGCAGGCCCTGGAGATGTTGGAGCTGAAGACGGACGGTCTCGAGATCATAAGGACTGGCGTCAGTAACAACAGAGGTCGTCGGACGAGTAGAATAACTGATTTTCTTGTAGCAAGTCGCCTCAAGATGACCATCTTTCCCGCAGAAGGAACACTTTGGCCGTCCCCGGCCACCACGGCCACGGCCCCGCGAGCCCGAACGTCCCCCCCAAGCAGAAGTGGGAGGGGATGGTGAGAGCGAAGGGGCCTGCTGAAGAAGAGCTGGGGGAGAAGGAGCAGGAGGATCTGGAGGAGGGGAGACACGGAGAATCATGGAGCATACATCAGAGAAAGATGGTGTGGTGGGAGCAGCTAGGACTTAAGCACGAAGACTCTGAAGATGAGATGGAAGACGGGCCATGATGATAGCAATGCAAGCGGCTTCCTTCTGAGCGCGCTGAGCTGCATGATCATTGGTGGGCGGCTGATGCTGGATCCAGACTTCGGCAAAAGTTTTAGCCCGAGCGACAAACGAGGTCACATCTGAAGCGCCGCTAGTGTCGAGAGCAAAGAGGTCAGTGAGGATGTCATAAAGATGTTGAAGGCTGTCGCGGCCTGAATACAAGGAATGTAGCTCATCTCACATAGCCTTGGCGGTGTCGTGGTACATAGCCATTTGATAAGGCTCACCATCCAAGAAATTCAGGATCCAAGTCTGAACGCGTCCATCATTGTGGAGCCAATCACCCGTAAGAGGAGACGGAGGTAGCTGAGTAAGGTGAGGCAGAAGACCCTTAGCCTGAAGAACTCGCCGAACTGAGTGGACCCAAAGAATAAAGTTTTTCTTGCCAGAAAGAGAGATAGTAGTGATCCTTAGCTCGTCACGGACTTCAACAGAGCAAACCGGGCGGTCTGGTGGACAGGTCGGGCGGTCAATAGGCGGACTGGCCGCCAAGCTCGTAGAGTTACCGGAAGAAGCCATAGAGGCAGGCCGCAGAACCAGAGGACCTAGGAAGACCGCCGCGGAAATAGCAGGAGGCCGCTCGACAAGGCCGCTGCGGGAAGGACAGGAGACCGCGACCAAGAAAGTGGAGAAAAGAGGACTAGTCCGCACGGTCGAGGTGAATACAGCAGCGGACAGAGCACAGGAAGCAGTCCGCAGCGGACAGGATCAGGCCGCAAGAAGAGAGGGAGAGCCGGCGGATAAGAACAAACCGCAAGAGAGGGGAGCCCGCGCGACTAGAGCAGAGACCGCCCGGTCAAGATGTGAAAACACCAGCGGCAGGAAGAGGCCGCGACCAAAGGCGAAGCGGACTAGGAGAAGAAGTCCGCAGCGGGCAGAGACAAGCCGCACGGACAGAGAAGAGAAGAGCTGGTGGAGACCGCGACCAAGATGCGGGGGAGAAAGGAACAGCCTGCACGGTCAGGCGGATCACAGCAGCGAACTGAGGGGAAGGAAACCGCGACCAAGATGCGGGTGGGAGAGGAACAGCCCGCACGGTCAGGCGGATAGAGAAGGCAGGATGCGGCGCGCTGGAACAAGGCGCAGCGGACTGAAGACAGGCCGCAGCAAGTAGGGAGTCCGCAGCGGACAGCGGAGAATAAAGGAGGTGGCCCCACGGAGGGAGGAGGAAAAATGGCTATAAGAAGGGAGGGGTGGGGGTGGATCCACGGGAGAAAAGGGAGCAACAGGAGGGAGCGGAGAAGGAAGAGGACTGAGAGAGCAAGCCGCAGAGGGAAGCGGATAGAAACAAACAGCCCGCGGGAGGCAGATCGCGAGAGGCAGGCCGCAGGAGGCCGCAGGAGGCACTAGGTGCGGACAGAACAGAGGAAACCGCGAGAGAGTGATGTAGGCTCTGCTACCATGTAGAGAAAGTTCAAATCTTGTATATATGTATTAAGTGTGTAAATACAAGGAGAGAATACAAATATATAGGAGGAAGAGAGAGAGAAAAAATCTTATACACAATGTGGGACTAAAAGAGAAGAGCACTAATGGGCCCAAAAGATGGGCCCAATACATGGGTTATTCTAACAGAAGCAATAAGGTTATTCTTTGCATATGCTGCACACAAAGGTTTTAAGGTCTACCAAATAGATGTTAAGTCAACATTCATAAATGATAACCTAAAAGAGGAGGTCTATGTTGAGCAACCCTCAGGTTTTGTTAATTCTAACTTTCCTGATTAGATATTTAAGCTTAGAAAGGCTTTATATGGGTTGGAGCAAGCCCCTAGGACATGTTATGAAACCATGTCTAGCTTTCTTACTAAGAACAAATTCTCAAGGGGAAAGTTAGAAAAGACATTATTCCTTAAGAAAGTCAAGGGTAAGATCATTGTAGTCCAAATCTATGTATATGAAAAAATTTTGGGGTCTACTGATAATGGCATCTGCAAGATGTTTGTTAAATTTATGCAATGACAGTTTGAAATGAACAGTATGGGTGAACTAAAGTACTTCTTAGGCCTCCAAGTTAGACAGTCTGAGGATGGTCTATTCATCTCTCAGTCTAAGTTCACCAAAGTGTTAATCAAGAAGTTTGAAATGGAGAGTGCCTCAATAATGAAAACTCATATGGGGTCAAGTGTGTCTATAGACAAGGATGAGACTGGAAAACCTATTGATGAAACCTTATATAGAGGCATAATTGGCTCCCTCCTTTATTTGACTGCAAGTAGGTCAGACATCATGTATGTTACATGTATTTGTGTTAGATACCAGGCTAGCCCTAAGAAGTCTCATTATTCTGCAGCAAAAAGGATTTTGAGATATTTTAAGGACACACCTGATCTTGGACTATGGTACTCTATGAATAATGGTTTTGAATAAATTGGGTATTCAGATGCAGACTTTGCAGGTTGTAGAGAAGACGGGAAAAGCACATCAGGAACCTGTCAATTTTTAGGAAGAAGACTTGTATCTTGGAACAGCAAGAAACAAACAAGTGTTGTCATCTCAACAGCTAAATCAGAGTATATCTCAGCTAGAAGTTGATGTGCACAGCTACTTTGGATTCAGCATCAGCTCTAAGACTACAATATCAAGCAAAGTAGAACTCCAATGTTTTGTGATTTTTCTAGTACAATCTCTATTGTTACGAATCTTGTGTCTCATAGCAGGACTAAGTACATAGAGATTAGATATCATTTTAGTAGAGAGCATGTGAAAAGGGAGGACATCAGTCTTGAGTTTGTCCCCACTGACAGACAAGTGACCGATATTTTCACTAAGTCACTGGATGAAGGCAAGTTCAACACCTTCAAATTTGAGTTGGGCATGTTAAACTTAGTATAGCTTCATTTTCTCTTCATGCGTATAGGTTGCAGACAGTATTGATCCTTACAGGATATCTAAGAAGATATGGACTAATTGCCCAAGCGTCGAATGCGCTAAGTCGCGTCGAGTGCGCTGAGACAACAGCAGGCATCGAGTGTGCTGAGTCTAAGAGTCCAGGCGTCGAGTGCGCTTGGACAACTTCAAGAGTCGAGTGCGTCGAGACCACTCAACGATCTTACTCAGCCAGTTCTGATTGCGGCTATCTTCCGGGATTAATCTCAGTCGTTGATCAACTCGTGTCAAACACGACAGGTACGTGCCTCTCCACATTCTCAAATAGGGGCAAGTATAAATAGAAGAGTGTGTGCTTAAAATAAAATATATTATTCCTAGACCTTTTTGACTTTCTGCATCCATGCAACGAAAGCTCGAGCAAAACTCAAGAAATTCAAAGGTTCATGGCGCTGAAACGAATGGATTTCTTGTTCGGGGGTAATGAGTTAGTGCGAAATGGTTTCAAGGATGCTCCAGAGGAAGTACAACTCGTTCTCCACTTACTGCAGGTCGCTGACCTAGAATTCGTCCTGTCAGAGCCAAGCTCGATATGGAAGAGAGAAGTGCTTGAACTCTATTCGAATGTCACCGTCGACTCATCCTCAAATAAAATCAAATCATCTAGCAGTGGGAATAAGATCAAGATCACTCCCAGAAGACTGAGCAAAGCCCTGAATCTACCCCAAGTTCAGACCAACAGATGAAGAAGATGAACTTTATCAGGATGATGTGAAATTCACCCTCAAGTGGTGTGGACTTTCAAAACACACCACTGGGTCAGTTTTAAGAAAAGAAATGAATCTAAAAGGAAAATTTCTAGCTGATGTGATTGGCAAAGCACTGATTTGCAAAACCGGGTCATATGATAAGATCTCCAGAAAAATGTCTGAGCTCATGACAAGGGTAATTCTTGCCAAGAGAACTGACTGGGGAAAAGTGTTGTTTGACAGGGTTATGGAATGTGTTCCAGAGCCTAACCTGGGAAGAATCATGTTACTGTACTTGCATGATACTGTTCCAGGGATCCTCAATGTGAGGCTAGGAACTAAGATCCATCACATGAGGAGGATGGACTCAAAAATGTTTGACAGATAGGACAGAGTGTTGCTACCACATCAACAAACAAGTGAGAAGAAGAAAAAGAAAGTTGTGCTCATCATTGAGGAAAGCACTGGAAGCAGCTCTTCTGAAAGCAGTGAGGAAGAGTCACATGATCCTCATTTATCTCACACTTCTGATGAAACTAGAAGAGATGTGGGTGCTCAAGTTTATATACCCTTTGAACCTGCAGTAAGGATTCAACTTGGTGGGTCTCAGTCTGAAGAGACTCCAGCAGAAACAGTTGAAAGACTGACTGGAAACATAGTGGAAAAGATCTGTGCAGACATTGAGGAGGAGACTACCCAGATGGATGCACCTGCTGTGGGGGAGAAAGTTCAATCAATTCAATACCAGCTTGATTCCTTCAGCGAAAATCTACAGACAAGATTGATCAAACTCCAGATGGTCGTGAGGTGATACTCTTATGTCCTCAAGTTGAGGGGGAGCAACTTCCTGATATAGTGATTGAAGATGCTCCAGTCACAGTTGATACAGAGCAGCATGTTCCTATGGGGAATGCAGAGGTTAAGGGGGAGATTCCAACAGTGCTCCCTGCTCAGGAAACTGACCTTATAATTAACATATCTGAGGATGGTGAACCTGAGGTGATCTCTAACATCCAGGCTAGCGGGCAGCACTGGACGAAAAAATGACGGCCCTCTGTGTTAATCAGACATGGGATCTGTTTTCTCTCCCACCTGGGCAAACTACTGTTGGTTGTAAATGAGTTTTTGTCATCAAGCATGCTCCTGATGGGACAATTGACCGTCTCAAGGCCCGTCTGGTGGCTCGTGGATTTCTCAACAACAAAGTCTTGATTATGAGGAAATATTCTCTTCAGTAGCCAAGCTCAACATGATTCGTGTCCTTCTCTCAGTTGTCGTGCATCGCCAATGGCTCTTACATCAATTGGATATCAAGAATGATTTTCTAAATGGCGATCTATAAGAAACAGTATACATGCAACAACCACCGGGGTTTGAGACCACGGGAGAGTCACGGGTTTGTCACCTCAAGAAGTCGATTTATGGTCTCAAACAATCTCCTCGGGTATGATTCGAAAAGTTCAGCAGGGTTGTACGAGAAGTTGATTTCACTTGGAGCTCAGCTGATTTCTCTTTGTTTACTCGGCATCACAAAATAGGCATTGTTCTCCTTTTACTGTATGTCGATGACATCTTAATCGCAGGTGATGACTCAAAGGCATAAAAATGATCAAACAACATTTGAGCTCTGTCTTTCAAACAAAAGATCTGTGGAACCTATGATACTTTCTCGGTCTTGAGATCGCAAGACGTCCTGATGGTCTTGTCCTATCTCAACGAAAGTACTGTCTCGGCCTTCTTCAGGACGCTGGCTACTCTGGATGCAAGCCGACCAATACTCCTATATATGTCAATCATAAGCTGTGTGCACATGCTTCAGATACTGATCTACTTCTTCCAAAGCCAGAATACTATCGACGTCTTGTTGGAAAATTAATTTATCTAACAGTCACAAGACCGGACATATCATTTAATGTTGGGGTTGTTAGCCGGTTTATGCATTCTCCTCGGATGTCGCATCTACAGGCCGTCGAACGCATCTTGAGATATCTAAAAACAGACCCGGGTCAAGGGCTAGTATACAAAACTTTTTCCTCTACTCTAAAATTGGCGTATTCAGATGCAGATTATGTTGGTTCCCTGGATGATCGGCGCTCTACCAGCAGATTTTGTACCTACTTAGGAGGTCACCTTGTTACCTGTCGCAGTAAGAAACAAGCTGTGGTTGCTCGATCTTCAGCAGAAGCCGAGTATCGCTCAATGGTGTCTGTTGTATCTGAGCTTACTAGGCTCGAGAGTCTCCTAGGTGATATGGGAGTAAAACTTTTTCTCACTATCTACCTTACTCTGTGACAGTCAAGTTATTATCAATGTTTTAAATATCGGATGTCGGACACATATCGGATTGTGTTTTTAAATGTAGGATGTCGGAAGTCGGAGACATGTCGGGGATATTTTAAAATATCGGATTTTCATATATTATAAATAAAAATTTTATTTAATGTATACTAACTATAATTATATGTTATAAAAATAGAAAAATAATATAACAAATAAATAAAAAATGAGTCATTTATATTATGAAATAAATTTAAATAGTATCTAAGAAAAAATATTATTAACAAATACAATAAAATATATTTAATAATATACACTAATTTTATTTTGATAACAATAAGTTTATTGCAAATTAAAAAGATTTAAAAGTTAAAAATACTTGATTTATTATAAGTTTTTTCAAACTTATAAATTTATATTAAAAATATGAAACAATCATCTAATAAATGTATTAAATATTTTTCTATTTTTTATAATATGAAATTAAAAATTTGTTAAACAATTATACAAAATTGATTGTAAGAATAAAACGTCAAAAATTGAAATAATAAGTTTAATCGATTTAAATATACATAATATAATATTCATAGGTGATTTAAATATATGATGTTTGTTTGCAAATATAACATAAAATAAAATAGCGGGTGATATATTTAAAAGTCGTGTCGGCTGATATATCGGAAAAGATCGGACATGTCGGCCTATATTTTACAAAATGACATAATCTATTATTTTGAGAAAAACATATCGTTTTCCTCTAAAAAATGACATGTCGGGAGACATGTCGGACATGTCGGAGGACATTTAAAACAATGGTTGTTATACACATAGTTAAGAATCCGATCTTGCACGAAAGAACAAAACACATTAAAGTTGATTGTCACTTTGTCCGAGAGAAAGTTCAAATGAAGAAACTAGAGTTGAGACATGTTCCGGCTACTGACCAAGTTGTTGATATTCTCACAAAGGACCTGCATAGTACTCTATTCTATAAGTTCTTGTCTAAGATTGGTGCCTACGACTTGTACGCTCCAGCTTGTGGGGGAGTGTTAGAAAAGATATTGTAAAGGCTCATCTTAATGGCCTATTTATTTTCTTTTTCTCTTGTCGTATTTGTCTCATATTGTGTATAAGGGACTCTTCTCATCTTTTCCTTCTATAAATATGTTCTCATACATTGTATTCACATATTGAAGAAGGATATACAAGGTTGTTCGTTATGCTCCTCTTTTCTTGTGTACTTCTCTACAATTCCACACATTACCAACACTGATTTTTTCCCTTGCAATTAACACATAATTTTAAGTAGCAAGATAAGTACATCCCTCTACAGTCTTTCCTTTCAATGCAAGATAATCTTGAATAAATGCAGGATAATTGCTACGGATGTGCACGCAGAAGAGACGATGTGGCGGGTCTACACACGTAGGAAGGCGACGGACACAAGCCCACCGATCGTGGAAGAGACCATCGAGGAGCGCTCTACTTAATTATTTCTATTTCGACATTATTTTGAGCTTTACTATTTCCGCTTTAGTTATTCGCACCTCGCTGCTATAAGGAGTGTTGTATGCATGTATTATTTTTCATGCTTGGATGAATGGAATTTAGGGCTGCTCCCTAAGCTTTCATCTTTACCCTAATCCCTCTCTTCTCCATCAGCACCACCCGCTCTCCCCTTGCTGGATTCCTCTTTTGATCGTATCAATTTGGTCTGACTTGTCTCACAACAACCATCCGGCTGCTGGTTCCCGTTTTCGCGCTTCGTCCGCAATTCGTTTCCACGCCGACTTCTAATCCTGTCTGCAATCTTCTATCGCGTGCACTTTTGCCTGCATCGCGCGATTCCGCTGAATCCCGTCCGCGCTCGTTTATCGTGTGAGCTTCTGGTGCATCCGTCGATCCTCTATCGCGTGAATTTTCGCTGCATCATACAATCCCTTCGCCTCGCATCCACCTGCCTGATGAATCTGTCGGTCTCAAACTGAGGTAGTCGGTCGTTTTCTCCCACCGCAACTGCCCAGCTCCGCCCCCTTCTAGCCCATGGCTCTCAACACTTGATCCACCGATGATCTCCCTCCAGATGCAGACGCCAAAGCCCTAAGATGTTGCATGGAGGCTCAAGAGCAACTCGTCACCTCCATTCATACCTCTCTCATTTCCCCCCACTCCAAGATCAATTCCCGCAAAGCATCGGCCTCCGCCTTCGCTGCTTCTGGCTCTGGTTCGCTCGTGAACGGGGAATCCCTCCTCGGCGTGGAGCCGCCGTGCCCCGTTCCTAAGAACATCCATCCACCCCTTCCGAGTCATTCCACTCTTTCCTTGGACACTCTCTTTCTCCGGCATCGATCAGATGGAATGGATCGCCAAGGCGGAGCAATACTTAGACCTTAACCATACCCCAGAACAAGATAAGGTGTCCACTGTCCTAGTAGGTTTGGAAAGTTCCGCACTTCACTGGGCGCGGTGGCATCGAAAATCAAACCAGTTTCCCTCCTGGCTCGAGCTCGAGCAGGGGACGATCAGGTTGTACGGCACCTGCTACTCTGGCTCCGCCCGCTGCAAAGTTTTGGTTCGGGCCCCGGAAAAAGATCATCGTCCGGGGCCTTCTTGATTCTGACGCGTGCCAGCTTCTTTGTTCTAATAAAGAGATCGGGCGCCATCATTGGTGTGAAACCAGGTGGTATGTCAGGGGCCATGAGCGTTAGCTCAATGTGCTTCAGAATCTGGAAGGGACCAATCCTCCTGTAATAAACAAACATTCAATCCTACTTTAAAAAGTATAAGTCATGGCGATAACGACCTACCGTGAGTTTAAAATGTTCAAAGGTTGCTCGCAAATTATCAGTAATAATTTTACGCAATTTTTTAAAATAATTAGCATCAGCTTGCACATCGAATGAAATGCGTTCATGAAAATGGAGGGGGTGGAGGTCATGAAGATGGTGTAATAAAAACACAGATAATCTCGAAAGGAGATTTCTTATGGGAGCATTTTTTTAGAATTGTTATATGTGAGTTGTGCTTGTGAATTTACAAGATCTCACTGCTTTACATTCTCGCCAGTTAAATACTTAAGAAGGCCCCTCAGACTTTTTTCAACGACCTTAGTCCGCCCATCAATTAAAGTGTGATACGCGCTACTATCCTCAAGTTTGGCTCTCAGTCGACCACATAACATGTTCCACAAATACGATAGAAAATATTTAATATATTGTCCTAACTCCACAAATTGGTCTATAACCAAATGATGGTGAAGGAAATAAAATCGTAATGTCTAAATATGAATTCGACAGTGTGGTGTGTGGAGTGCGTGTTCATTAAATATAGTATGAAAAATTGGAGAAATATCAGGTGGCATGTTGGGAATCGATAAATGTAGGGTGAGTGACACATTTGAGCCACGAGTTACTTCGTGGGGTGGGGGTTCAGTCGGGAATGCGGTAAGTAGTAATGTGGTGGAGGTAACGAATAGTGAACAAGAAAGCGTAGAGGTCCTCTCGTACGCCCTTAGAATAAGACAATTCTTCTGGGGGAAGAACAATCATGTGTCCATTTTGCTCGAAGGAATGAGAGTTCCTCGTACCGGCATGCATGACATGTCAGTCGTACTACCAAAATCTCCATAATAGGATGTGACAAACAGCCATGATGTCAACATGACACAATACTCTATCTGAATTAGTGTTCGCTATAGAAAACTCTAGACAATATTGAGTAACGGACATAGTCAAATGACTATTGACTCCAAATAAGCTGTATAGTTGACCTAACGGATGCGTCTCAAGCCCTAATATGTCGACCATGCGCCGAGGAAACGTAATTCTCCATACTATCACTATCGATAATAATTGAACAAAATTGTCCCTGAATGCGTGCAGTAGTGCGAAAAATATCGTGCTTCTTATGGTAATACTCAGTAGACTCACTAGGGGTGATCAGGCTATATCATAAGACGCAGACTAAGTTTTCAGCGTATTCGCCTTCCACTTCTACGACATCCTCAGACGCGTGCTCAGACTCTGACTCTGGATGAGACTCATTAATGTAAACTTTATACTCAGGCTCATGTCCATCGGTAGAATCGATAATAGTGACGAAGTAGCGTCACGGGCACTAAGAAGATTTGTGTCCCGTCTCCATACACTTGAAGCATCGGAATACTCCGGTGTTGGGCTTAGCCCCAACAATCTCTATACCCTTGGAGGGAATAGTGAGTGGAGTAGGGGTCCCAGTAGTGATGGAAGGGTGAAGGGAGTCTAAGGCCCTAGTAATGGGTGAGGTGGTGACGCTCGATATGACTCTATCAGTAGACCTAACTCTGAATGTCCGCTTCTGTGAGGACTCCACTCTTCGTGCACGACTCAATATATCTCATAAGTCCTTATAATCAAATAGCTCTAATTGGCCCCGAATGGAATAGCACAACTCGTTCAGATAAAGGTACACAGTCATGTCATCATCCTCTAGGAGCTCGAGGCGAAACTATAGAACTAGAAACTCATTAGTGTATTCATCCACAGTTAGTTTGTCTTGTCGTAGGTTGTGGAACCTACGATAGAGGGACTATAAATAATCAGGTGGAACGTACCGTTTCCGAAGTTGTGTTTTAAAGTCTGCCCAATGGTGATGGGGGCATGCCTAAGTTGAATCTAGTGCACTCTAGTTGTCCCCACCAAACCAAGGTGGAACCCTTCAACCTAAGGGTATCATACTCGTCTTACCTAGCTTGGGGCAATTGCTATCAAGCCTAAAAACGATTCATTCTATCACACCAATCTAGACATCATTCAGGTTCTAAATGTCCTTCAAAATCAACGTCTAACTTGATTCCAAAATCTCATTGAGGTGGATCCCTAACATTTTGTTGCCCTTGCACAAATTGTCGTGGGTTGGGGTTGTTATTTTCAGCTTGTCTAGGGTCATTGTTGTGGATATCGGCCGACATGTCGGACATGTCGGCCGACATGAAGGTTTGGGAGCAAAAACGATACAAAACCGGCACAAATTCTGGGTGTGGCGTTTTGAAAATAGCGGGCCGACATGTCGGTTTTAACACCTCCGACCCCGCTCATTTCATTCCATCCCGTCGCTCTGCCCTAGCTCTCCCCGTCGCTCCTGCCCTAGCTCTCCCGCGGGCGCCGGCGACCATCTCTCTGGTTCTTTCTTCTCCCTGCTCGTTGGTGCCCTCTGGTTCTCTGGTTCTCTGGTTCTCTGGTTCTCTGGTTCTCAGGTGCTCTCTAGCTCGTTGGTGCTCTCCCTCTCTCGCGCGCTGTCGGCACTCTATCTCGCTGGTTCTTTCTTCTCCCTACTCGCTGGTGCTCTTTGGTGCTCTGATTCTCTAGTTATCTGGTGCTCTCTAGCTCGCTGGTGCTCTCCTTCTCTCGCGTGTTGTCGGCACTTTATCTCTCTGGTTCTTTCTTCTCCCTGCTCGCTGGTGCTCTGTGGTTCTCTGGTTCTCTGGTGCTCTCCCTCTCTCGCGTGTTGTCAGTACTTTATCTCAGTGGTTCTTTCTTCTCCCTGCTCGCTGGTCCTCTCTCGGCTGGTTCATCTTCTCCCTACCTCCCCCTCTCATTTTATCGCTCTGCATTTTTTTTGTTGGTTGTTGTGCTAGCTGTCGGCTGTAGCATGGTGGCTGCCTTGTGGGTTGTTACTGGTGGCTGCCGACCCATTTAGTTGTTGGTGGCTGCCTTGTTGCTTTATTTCTCTTATTAGTTGCTGCCGGAAGCTTTCATTGATTGCCTTGTGCAAACTCTCTGGGCTAGAAGAAAGAACCAGAGACATGTTGTCGGACATGTCGGTCCGATATTTTATTTGTGGTTGTCTTGCTGGTTGTAGTATAGTGGTTGCGTTGTTGTTTTATTTGTCTTATTAGTTGCTACTTTATTTTTATTTGACACATTTATTAATCAACAAATGATTTGAAATACCCCTATTAATAGTTATTTATCCAACTTCATTTTGCAATCAATGATGCATGTATATCCAATCACATTTTTAGTTGCCCTGCTGTTTTGTGTCTTTTAATAAATAAAGTGTGAGATGCTTTGAAAATTTGAATGATACTTGAATGTTTTGTTCATTTTGTTGGATACTTTAAAAGTTTGAATGATAGTTATAACTTTGTATACTAGTATTTAAGTGCGAGTTAGATCTGATATACTCTAGAGGGGGGTGAATAGAGTATGGTGTTTAAAAACTTTTACAACAGTTGTTGTATTCTAAATGTGAACAGGGAAGCAAATAGTAAATCTAATCACAGAAACTATCTATTCACAGAGCAACCTAGTCACAAACCACAGCCAGAAACAGAAGAAAAACAAGCAACCAGAAGACACAAGGAGCTATAGTGGTTCCCCTAAAATTGGGTACATCCACTCTTCTACCACTCTAGGTATGAATCCACTGCAGGATGAGTTGATTAGGTGCCCTGGGCACCAATGAGCTTTTGATAAGGTGCTCAAAAACCCAACCAGATTTTTTGATCAGCTGTCTTGCCACCAATGAGCTTTTGATAAGGTGCTCAAAAACCAGACACAAACTTTTGAAGGGAGTTTGAAAAACCCTTTACAGAGGAGGGGATGAGAGAGTGATGGAAGTCTTCTCTTTCTCAAAGCAACTGAGAAGACTATGTGAATATTGATGTTGTCAAAGCTCCCCCTGAGATCTGTAGTTGTTCAGGAATTGAAGCTTTGCAGTAGGGTGATAGGCCTTCAGAAAATTGATCTCCAGCAAATGATGATTTCAGCAACAGCTGAAATGTGAGATGTCTGGAGTCTTGAATATTGATGGCCTTGAACACTTGAATCACAAGAGATCTGAAGATTTCAGTTTTTGTTGATCTCCTTTGAATGTGTGTTCTTGTATGAATCTTGAGACAGAGAATGTCTACAACTCTTTTTCTTTCTCTTGTGAGATTGTGGTTGTGAGAGTTGTTGCAGAAGAAGATTTGCAGAGAATGAATATTGCAGAATGTGTGTCTCTCTCTTGTTCTTCTTCCTTGTACCTGGAATCAGGCTTTTGAAAACCGGACCGGACCGGCCGGTCCGACCGGTCGAACCGCGGACCGGACACACAGCCGGTCCGGTCCAGGTAAGAAACCGCCTCCATCTGCGGACCGCCTGGGAACCGCGGAACCGGGCGGGCGAACCGGCGGGCCGGGAACCGGGCGGGTCTTAGGGTAACCGGGCGGGCCAAAGCCCAAAAAATAATATATTGAAATTTTGAAACTGTGGGGGTTCGAACCCAGTCCACTTCCTAATTCAGGAAGAAGTGGACCACTGGACCACTTGGTTCTTGCTGTTTTATGTTGTATATTATTATATTAATATACATATTAATGTATTTATAAAATAAAACTACACAAATATAAAATAAATATTTCTTTCATATATTATTAATTTATTATAATAAATTATTAAATTATCTTTTAAAAATTAAAGTATACAATATATTTAGGCTCTCTTTGGCACTACGATGACAGTCATTAATCATAAACGCGGTGGTTATGAAATGTCATTTTTTATCACTCTTTTATCTAAGAAACTTCGTCAACTTTTATGTTTAAAAATCAATATTAGTTTTGTTTTTTTTATTTTGATTGTGGTTTTAACTATTGTCATGTCAAACATCAATTTTATTACGGTGGTGTTTTTGTCTAAACTCAATAGCAAAAAAACGTTGCGTCAAAAAGAACTTTAAAAGTTTACTAATATAGTGATAATTTTTACATCATTTTCATTTGTATCACAATATAGTCATAAAAAATTAATAATTTATAGGTAAATTTTTAATGTTGTGTTAATTAATTTTTTTTCTTATATATATATATATACTAGTAATATATATTATATATCATTAAAATTTAATTTAAAAATATACATATGTGGTGCTAACAAATATATTATTTTTATTTGTATCAAAATATAATGATAAATAACAAATATATATGCAAATATTTATTATAATATTATTTTTTTATTTTCTAATATATATATATATATATATATAAATAATGGACAAACGGTCTGACCCCGGTCCGACCGGTCCAACCGGTCGGACCTTGAACCTTTGAACTCACCGGTTCGATCTCCGGTCCGGTTCTCAAAACCTTGCCTGGAATTCAAAAAATCTTGTCTTTTATTCCTTTTTCTCAGAATAGAAATGATCCACTGACAAGATAGCCGTTGGTCTGTCATAAATGACTTCCTTAATTGCTTTTGTCTTCTGGGGGAAAGTCCAATGAAACATTTCTTGATAATTCCTTGAAACTTGCTCCAGAATAAATGAAAACGGCTACAAAATCTTCTGAATTAATTGCTGAGAATAGCTCCTTAACTGTTCTGAATTTGAATCTTGAAAGTCGTTGAACTCTTCAGAAAAACGTCGAACTGAGCTCTACTATCGTCGAACTGAGCTCAGCGATTTGAACTTATATAGAAACAGAGTTCGTCGATCTGAGCTCAACTATCGTCGAACTGAGCTCAGAGATAGCGGAACAAACTGGAGTCAAGATCGTCGAACTGAGCTCGAAAATCGTCGAATGAAGTTCGACGATTTGTTGAAGTTGAGCTCAGCGATCGTCGAATGGAGTTCGACGATCCGTCGAAGTTGAGCTAAACGATCGTCGATAGGAGTTCGACGATTCGTCGTACTGAGCTCGACGAAATGACTTAGTCTCCAAACTGAAAAATTTTGGTCTTGAGGGCAGCTTCCAAACCTAACTACTAACCCTTAGACTCAATTCTAACTGACCTTTAGATCTATACAATGAGGTCAAAAACAGGTTTCCTAAAGACATAGTGATTCTGACCCAAATTAGTAATAGGGTGTTCCAACATAGTATACTACTGAGAATGTAAAATTTTGTTGGATAAATAAAGTATTGCATGGATAATATAAAAGATATCTGAAGATCTAACGATCTAATGAAGTTATGGGGCTTTTATGATGTTGATTTTTTTCCAACTAGCAATTTTTCTCGTGATATAGTTATGTAAAATATTTTTTCATTTCATTTAACTAATATTATTTTCATTTTGTGTCTTATTAGAATGGCTTCTTCTGCTGGTTCTAGTGAGGCTCCCGTATCTCTGGTACCAACCGGTAGAGATCCGTTCTGGGCATTTGGTGAGAAGTTGGTTGCAAACAACACAAATCGAATCAAATGCAACTACTGCAAGAAGACAGTGAATGGCGGAATTACACGTTTCAAGCATCACTTGGCTGGGTGGAAGGGTAATGTTAAGTCATGCCCTCAGGTTCCCGCCGACGTTAAGGCTAAAGCGGATTCGGCCATGAACTCAAATTTACAGAGTAAGAGGGCTAAAAGTGTCAAGTTTGAAGCAATCTTAAATGAGGTGGTTGTTGGAGGAGTGCATGTTGATCAAGAAGAGGACACTAGCATACTTAGGAGCACACGTTCAAAGGGTCCAATGGACCAGTTTGTTCATTCAGCTGTCGAGTCTACCAAGGGAAAAGATTCCCAACAAAGCACGATAGAGAGTAAGTACAAAAAGAAAGCCAGAGATGATGCTGCCGTGTACATAGGTAGATGGGCATATGAAAACGGGATCCCGTTTAACGCCATATGTAATTCATCCTTTCAGCAGATGGCTCATGTCATTGGTTTATGCGGACCTGGGATGAAGATCCTAACGTTTTATGAGTTGAGAGACAAAATTTTGCGAGGGGAGGTGGAGAGGACGAAGGAGATGTTGGGCATATTCACGCAGACATGCAAATTGAATGGTTGCAGTATCATGATCGATGTGTGGACAGATCGGAAGGGTAGGAGCGTGATGAATATCATGATACATTGTAGTTCTGGAGTAGCATTCTGGCTTTCGAAAAATGTCTCCTCCTCCACACACGATGGGAAGTTCATCTTTGACTTCTTAGATGAGGCGATTGATAGCCCTGAGAGCCCAGGAGAGCATGGTATCCTGCAGATTGTGACGGATAGCGCATCCAATAATATGGCTGTTGCAAAGCTTATGGCTTTGAAAAGACCAACCATATTTTGGACTTGTTGTGCGGCTCACACTATTAATCTACTGTTACAAGATATAGGTAAATTGAAGGCAATAAAGAGTGCTATCTCCTTAGGCCGGCAACTCTCTATATTCATCTATGGTCACACCATCTCGCTCGACATGTTTAGAGAGTCAACAAAGGACTTGGACTCTCATGAGCTTATTCGACCAGGTGTGACGAGATTCGCTACAACATTTCTATCTTTAGAGAGCATCTTAGAGAAGAAGAACCAATTGAGGGGTTTATTCACATCTGCAAAGTGGGCTGCAACAAAGTTGGTCAGTAGTGCTGGGGGAAAGCAGGTAAAACTATTGCTTCTTTATTCATTTCATTTAAAATATATGTTTTGAAAGTTTCTCTTTTATAATATTTTCTTACTATTTTATTTTGCATATGCTAGGCCGCAATGATAGTGAGGAGCGCTAGATTTTGGGCGAATGTCGAGCTGGCTGTTGGTATATTCACCCATTTGTGAGAGTTTTGAGAAAAGTCGACGGGGATACACCATCCATGGGGTGGTTATATGGTGATATCAAAAAAGCTAGGGAAGAGGTTGCCGTAGTTCTCGATCACCAAGAGAACAAATATCTTCCAATATGGAAGTTGATTGATAGCAGATGGGAGAAAAAGATGAGCAGCCCTCTGCACCTTGCAGGTTATTACTTAAACGCAAATTTTTATTATTTTTGTCGAGTGGAGATTGAACAGTCCTATGCACTTTGCAGGGTATTACTTAAACTCATATTTTTTTATTCTCATCGAGTGGAGATTGAGGCTGACGGAAGGTTTATGAGTGGTTTTGTTGAGTGTCTCTCAAGGATATATAGGAAAGATTTTTCTACACAGTATCACATCAGCGCTGAGCTAGATGTTTACCAATACCAACAAGGGTTATTTGGTAAAGAAATGGCAAATAGACAGCTACAAAATCCCAACTTAAATCCAGGTACATTTTAATATATATATTTATTAACAATAATGATGTATTTATGTATAATAAATGAATAATTAATAGTTTAATACATTGCGTTGTCATTTTAATTTTCACAGTACATTGGTGGTGGCTTAACGGTGCTGATACGTCGTACCTTAAAACTATGGCCATGAAAATTTTAAGTCTGACTACTTCATCTTCTGGCTGTGAGAGGAACTAGAGCACCTTCGAGACGGTATACATTAATTTAGTTATGTAGTTAAATATTTATATCTTATTATATGATTGTATGCATTATTTAACTCTTTTTAAAAATGTACAGATACATTCTAAAAAGAGAAATAAACTTGATAGCAAGAGATTCAACGATTTAGTATTTGTAAAGTTCAATGTTTTGCTAAAGTCAAAATATTCAGAGACATCTCGGGATCCATTGGCAGCTAAGAATGTTGATTCTGGAATGGTACAAGAGTGGATGGTAAATGTTGATCCTGAGGAGGATGAAAATGAAGATGAAGATGACGATGATGAAGTCTTTCCTGGCGAGGGGCTGACATGGGTGCAAATTGGCAATATAGTCGACGCTGATCATGATGAAAGGAGATCTCAAAGATTAACTACAAGCAAAGAAGTGGCAATTAGTTATCAAAGAAGGGGAAAGAGAAAAATATCTGAAGTGGACGAGGGAGATCTAGAGGGTTCATCGGTTGAAGATCATATTCTATCTACTCTGCCAACTATAGATGAGTTTTCAGGTGATGAAGAATGAGGTATGTTCGAGTTTTCATATTTAAAGTGTTGTATGTTAAATGCTACATATAGATTTTAATATTTAAAAGTTCAATAGTTTGTAAAATAAGTAGTACTGTGATATGTATAAAAATTAAAAAATAACATTTAATTACATATATAATTAATTAAATATTAAAATCTGATATATGAAATATCCCCGATATATCCCCCGATATATAAAAAACCGACATGAAAACCCAAATCGATGTGTCCCCGACATCCGACATCTGCAATATTGACTAGGGTTTAGGATCCTCTTCAATTTGGTGTGGGATAATCCCTAATTATTGATTGGCTTCTAATATGTTTACACACGTATGTAACCTATTTATCAATTGTCTCACATCTCGCATGTTCGTTGTAACATTCGTGTTCAACGTCTCAACGATTTTAGTTGAATTTTTAATTTGCATGCTCAGATCGGCTACATCATTTTCTAAGTTACCCACACTATTCTCCATTTAAAATAATTTTAATTTTAATTTTTTTTACTCGAAAACATTTGTTGATAATAATTTTAAAATTGGTTTAAAAGGGGTGAGTGCCCGAGTGAGAGAAAAACAAATATATTTTTAATTAAATTTTAAGTAAAATAAGAAAAGATTTGGTTTTTATATACAACAAACAACAACACTCAAGCCTTTATCCCACTATAGTATGGTCGGCTATATGGATCATTTGTCATCATTGTGCCCTATATTTTGTCATAATCTCACTAATGCCTAAGTACATCATGTCTTTCCTTATAGTTTCATTCCAAGTCTTTATTGTCTACCCCTCCCTCGTTTAACATGCCTAGTGATTAAACTCACAACGCCTAACAGATGCGTCTAATTGTCTCCTTTGTACGTATCCAAACCATCTTAGTCGGGCTTCTCGCATCTTCTCTGCAATTTGTGCTACTCCTGTCTTATCCATGACACATTCTTTCCGAATTTTATCTAATCCCGTGTGACCACACATCCACCTAGAGGTGGGCATAAAAACCGGGTCTGCCGGGCCGGCCTAGGCCCGGCCTGAAAAAGCCTGAAAGGCCCGGGCCCGGGCAGGCCCGATCCAGGCCCAGGATCGGGCTTTAAGGCCGGACCATGCCCAGTTTTTAGCTGTTAGCCCGACCTGGTGCCCAGCCCGGGCTAAGCCCGGGCTTTGCCCGGGCTTTAGCCTGGCCTGGGACCAGGCCGGGCAAGCCCGGGCTTTAGCCTGGCCTGGGACTAGGCCGTGGAAAGTCTGGCCTGAGATCAGCTCGACGAAATCGTCGAGCTGATCTCAGGCCAAGGACGAGCTCTTAACGGCTCTTTAAAAAGAGCTGTTAAGAGGAACAGAGCCTTAACGGCTCTTTTTAAAGAGTCGTTAAGGCTCATTTCCTATTTTCCTGGCATCTTGCCAGGAAATGTCATTTCCTGGCAAGATGCCAGGAAAAAGACGCAGCCTAGGCAGCCTAGTGGCTGCCTAGGCTGCCTTATTTTTTAAAAAAAAAAATTATTTAAATTAAATATATTTTATTATATATTATATATTTATATATTTATTTTATTATAATTTAAAGTTTAAACTATAAATATAACCCCCGCCCCCCCCCCCCCCCCCCCCCTCAATCTCTCATTCTCTCTCTAACTCTCTCTCTCTCACTCTCTCTCTCTCTCTAAAATCTAAATTCTCAAATTTGTCTTCCTCTTCGATGGCGTCTTCCTCTTCGAAGGCGTCTTCCTCTTCGATGTCAGTGTCATCGACATCCGTCGCACATGAAATTGTGGAGCACAAGCACACGGCTCTAGTCTGGGAGACCCATCGACTAATTTTATTTTGCCATAAATTAATAATGATAATTTTATTTTAGAAATAAATATTTAATTAAAATAATTATGTATTTATTTAGCCGGGCCAGACCCAGGCCCGGCCTGGGCCTGGCCCGGCCTACAGGGCCTAGACAGGCCTCCTCATGAGGAGGAGGCCTGAGCCCGGCCCGGGCCTGGCAAAAACCAGGCCCAAGCCCAGGCTTTTTTGAAAAAGCCCGGTCCTGGCAGGCCCGGGCCCGGCCTGGGTCTGCCAGGCCTTATGCCCACCCCTACATCCACCTAGCTCATGTACACAATTCACTGCCCAACACTCAGAACCATAGAGCAATTCTGGTCGAATTACAGTACAGTAAAATTTGCCCTTAGTTTTAATAATACTTTACGATCACAAAAGATCTCTGATGCGCCTCTCCACTTCAACCAACCAGCTTGGATTCTGTGTCACATCTTTACCAATACCTCCATCTTTTTGAACTATCGATCAAAGATATTTAAAACACTCATTACGGGAAATATCTTGATGACCCAACTTAATAACGAAGTCATCTGTCCTTCTTGTACTGCTAAATTTAAGCTTCATATACTTCGTCTTTGCCCTGCTCAACCTAAAACCCTTCTTTTCTAAAGTGTCTTGCCAAGATTCAAGTTTTGCGTTTATACCATCGCGCATCTCATCGACTAAAACGATATCATCTGCAAATAATAAACACCAAGGTATTGCTTGCGGGATATGTCGGGTGAGCTCATCTAAGATAAGGGTAAAGAGACAAGGGCTTAAAGCTGAACCTTCATATAAGCCAACAGTAATAAGGAATTTCTATGTTGATCCTCCAGATGTCCCCACCCTTGTTACTGAATTTGTATACATATCTTTGATTTTGACAATGTATAATATATTTATATCTTTCTTTTCTGACTCTACATAAGCTCTCTTAGAACTCTATCATAAGCCTTCTCGAGATCGATGAACCGCATATGCAAATCTTTTTTTTTTCTCGGTAGTTGTCAATGAGTCTCCTTAAGAGATGTATAGCTTCCATGATTGACCGCCCTGGCATGAATCCAAATTAATTTTCTAAGATATTAGTCTCACATCTTACTCTTCTTTCTATTACTCGTTCTTATTGTTTCATGGTATGACTCATCAATTTAATTCCTCTATAATTAACACAATTTTGTATATTTTCTTTGTTTTTATACAAAAGTACCAAGATACTTTCTCTATATAGGTCTGGTATGCTATTTGACTTCAGTATTTTATTGAAAAACATGTAAGTCACAAAATTCTTTAATTCCCTGAACATTTTCATACTTTGATAGGTATATCGCCTGGGCAACCACCTTTCCATTTTTCATCTTATTTAGAGCATCATTTATCTCTGATATTTGAATTTTATAATAAAACGTTATGTTTTTATACACCTCCAATTTACTTAAATTCAATTTATTGTCTTTTGACGTATTATAGAGTTGATAAAGGTGTTTTTTCATCACTCTTTAAAATCCACGTCATTCGTCAAAACTGTATGTGTTTCATCTTTTATGCATTTTGTTTGACTTAAATCTTTTGTCTTTTTTTCTATAGCTCGAGCAATTTTATATATGTCACGCTCACCATCTTTGGTATTTAATCGCTTATAAAATTTTTCCAAAACTTTTTTTTGTTTTATGTACTGCATGTTTAGTTTCTTTCTTAATGACTTTATATCTGCCTTATTTTTATCATTTCCACAAGTATAGAGTGATTTATAGCTGGTCTATTTGCCCTCAATTTGTTTTGCACTTCTTTTCACAACTAAGATTTTTTATTTAAGGGCACACGATATTTTGATACTCCAAGTACGTTCTTTTCACTTATCCTTAAATGTAAAGATATAATTTCTCATGAGACATTACCATCAATATAAGGATCATCAACTACCCAAAAAAAGATGTGTCAAGATGTAGTGATTAGGGCAAAGTGGTGACCTAGGATCCCATTTTACTTGGTGATCTCACACTTTGAACCCATGGTCAAGCTAAGGTCAATCTAACCCAACCTATCCTAATTAAACCTAAAGTAGTCAAGGTGACCTCACTATCACTCCCCTAGTCACAAAGGTATGACAATAGGACATGATCAACACCAAGGGGTCATCCAATTTCCCAAAATTGACCAAAGTCAACTCTAAGACAGCAAAGCATATTAATTCCCAATTAGGCCCAATTGGTCTTCCTATGGTCAAATTGACTCCACCATGGTCCAAAACACTTCATGGGATGTCATGGGACTCATAACCACCAAGAGAAACCACTCATATAATCAATTTGACTAAAGTCAACATAAAAGTGAACCTACCTCAATTTGCCCAAATAGGCCAACAATCCACCTTGGGGAGGTGTCAGAGGACAGCAAAGTTCCTGAAGAAGGCAGCAAAGTCCTCATCTGACATGTTGCTTTTTGATGCATCTGACTCTGAGCTGTCTGAATCAACTGGTCTTCTTGGAGAAGAGGGAATCCTCTCCTTATTCTTCCTGATGTTGTATGCCTTAAATGTCATGGCCTTCTCCTTGGCTTGAGATCTGTCGGTGGCCTCCTCCTCTTTTCTGGCAGCTAGCTGCATCTCATAGGAGAGCAGCTTTTCAAACAATGTTTGGGGAGTCTTAGCAAGCTTGTTCACCTCTCTTATGGCACAAATCTTAGTATTACAGTCTCTAGTGAGCGATCTGAGAAACTTGTCATTTATTTCATAATGACTGAAGACCCTCTCATAGGTCATCAGTTCATTAATGATCCTGAAAAATCTTTCATAGCAAGTAACTATGTTCTCTTTCAGGGATTGCATGAAAGCCTCATACTCCTGGTTGAGAATGTACTTTCTATCATCTCTTACCTCTTCAGTACCCTCCATGTAGGGAGTTTGGACATTTGCATCTAGAACTGAGACCTTCATGAAAATGAAGGGTCCCTCTTTGACAGTCACAAAGATTTTAGGGTCAAAGGCTTTCATGAACAGTCTTACCCTCTCTTTCCATATTCCAAAATACTCCTTCCTGCAGATGGAGAATTTCACGGAACCAAACTCCTTATGGTTCTCTTCAGAACCCATAAGTTCAGATTTGTAGCTACCCTTGGAGATCACACAGATTGTTGAATTCTTTTTGAGCAACCTCCCTCTGATACCACTTGAAAGATTTTGTTTTCAAGATAGCATGCAACCTAAAAGGGGTGAATAAATTTATTTAAATCTTATGACTATCTGTTTGTTTCTTTCTTTAATACTTAGTGTGTTGGCAATAATTACCTTTCAAGAACCTGCACAAAGAAAAACAACACAGAAAAGCACGCACAGAAATTATAGTGGTTCCCCAGATTATGGGTACATCCACTCTCCTTTCACCTTTCTAAATTTTAGTTAGACATGGCTCTTCTCCAAAGCTCAGCACAACGAGATTACACCTCAGATCCCTCATAATCTCTCAGTCTCCTCCAAGATTTATAACTCAGGCACAAGTGCCCTACAACTCAGAGATCAGCAGATCACCTACCTCAGGCCAAGGCCCTACAACTCAGGCTGGGAGGACAGCCCTACCTCAGATGCACAAAGGATCTCATCTCAGAGAGAATGACTCTCCTACAACCCAGGCTGTTAAGCCCTACCTCAGATCCAAAGGATCCTACAGCTCAGGCACAAGTGCCCTACAGCTCAGGCACAAAAAAACCTACAGATCAGTGATCAACAGATCACCTACCTCAGATCCAAACTGGATCCTACACTCAGAGAGTAAAACTCTCATACAGCTCGGGTAAATTTGCCCTACCTCAGGCCAAAGGCCCTACAGCTCATATCCAAAAGGATCCTACAGAAAAATAGTGGTTTAATTAATTTGACACAGAGAAATTTTTGTGTCAACAACTAGGGCTGAGTTATCTCAGCTCTATCTTTCTTCACAGCAGCAGGAAGAAATTTCTGCCTCTGCTGGAAGAATCTCAGAATCTAAATTCTGAACTTACTGAAGAAGACCGAAAAGCAACTAGGTCTTGAGTTCCTCAATCAGCTAACTGAGCCGGCAGAAGACTAAAGGCTCTCCTTTCTTTCTTTATCAGAAGGCTTTCTGATCTTGTTGTAGCAGAAGAGAAATGTAACAGCTAACTGAACTTTTGATTCTTGATGGAAGACTTCAAACTTTTTCTCGGCAATAATGGCGAGAAAGATGAAGTCCAGCTATTTTTCTCTTGTTGAATAAAACCTTAAAAGTTCCTCTGTTCATGTTGAAGCTGTCACTTTTATCTTCCGCCGATTAACGGCTCGAAGAAGCGGTAGGGACCACCTGCAGTTGACTTCTGCAACTTGCTTTAACGGAAGAAGACGTACAGTAGCTCTCCAACGTTAGTTGTCGTATTTTGTAGCTTTCTGTAGCTTTCCTGCGAATTTGAAACATGTTAACTTTGTTGACTTTAGCTGATGTCATCTTCTGTGGACTTAGCGAAAATCAAACATCTTAGTATAGGCGTTGAGTGAGTGAGCATCACTTAACGCAAAAACACTTAGAAAAATTCCTGTCATTAGCCGTTGAGTGAGCAACCTTCACTCAACGCCAAAACACTTAGAAAATATTCCAGTCAGTAGGCGTTGAGTGAGTAAGCTTCACTCAACGCCAAAACACTTAGAAAAATCTTTCTGCCTCTTGACGTTGAGTGAGTAAGTTTCACTCAACGTCATATCTCTTAGAAATGATTCTAGTCACTTGGCGTTGAGTGAGCAACCTTCACTCAACGCATTTGGACTTAGCCGATTTTTCTGCTTCGGAAGCGATAAGAGCGTTGAGTACGTCTTCATCACTCAACGTTTTTTACCTTAACCAAACTTTTTGTTACTAGAAGTTGAGAGCATTGAGTGTGTCTTTATCACTCAACGTTTTTTTCCTTAGCCAAACTTTCTGTTACTTGGCGTTGAGTGAGCCTTCATCACTCAACGCATTTGAACTTAGCCAAATTTCTGTGAAATCACGGTCTTTTACTGACTGAAGTTCAGTCAACACTTTTTATCACATGGCGTTGAGTGAGTAAGCTTCACTCAACACATGTGGACTTAGCCACATTTTCAGTTATTTCTTCTTAGGCTTTGTCTGTCTCACAGCTTTTAGCTGTATGACATTGAGTGAGTACACTTCACTCAACGCATGTGTATTTAGCCACATTTTCAGCTGTTTCTTCTTAGGATTTGCCTGCCTCGCAGCTTTTAGCTGTATGGCGTTGAGTAAGTGCACTTCACTCAACATCTGTGGACTTCGCCACACTTTCAGCTTGTCAATTGTTTGGCTGACTATGCTCAACGATTTTACTTACCTGCCGTTGAGTGAATAGACTTCATTCAACGCATGTGGACTTAGGCAATTTCCAGCCTATCCAACATCTTCCAACTGACTTAATCTTCAAGGTATCGAAATAACTGAATTGTCTCGACACAGCTGTTTCGACACTCTTGTCTCGACACTTTTGTCTCGACACTTTTGTCCCGACACTTTTCTCCCGACACTTTTGTCCCGACACTTTTGTCCCGACACTTTTGTCCCGACCCTTTTGTCCCAACACTTTTATCTCGATACATTTGTCCTTAGTCATTTCTTCAAGTTTTTACCTTGCACATAAAACTTAACCATACATTAAATACAATTTTGTGTATGACATTGATATGATTGACTTCTTCAAATCTAGGATATTGTGGGCAATGGACCCAACAATCTCCCTCTATTTGAAGAAGTCAAAACCCGCAATTAAATGAATCAATGACATACACTAACTTATGCAGCAGTAGAGCATTATCTTGGAAAATTCTTAAAGAAGAGAAGTTTAAGTTTTAGTTACCATACTCCCTTGCCTGCAGGGTGATGTTTTAGTTACCATACTCCCTTGCCTGCAGGGTGATCAATATCACACCTGCTCCCCCTGAATTGTTGCATCTTGATCTTGATCAATTTGATCATCTTCTTCTCATAGTTCTGATACCACTTGTATCCTTCTCCTCCTATCCTATGATATCAGAATTCATATCATTTTCCTCCCCTCTTTTGACTTCTGTAAATAGTCAGGGAGGTTCTGATTTTTTGCTTCCCCTATTTGATAACAAATTAGCAGCAGTTGAACCACTTGAGAGTGCTGGAGCAATGTTGGACTCCCCCCCCCCCTCAACTGAAGCATTATCTATCATATTTCCTGAAAGACCCTTTGGTCTATATCATTTGGATAGAGTTTCAGCCAGCATGATACCACTTAAGATAGACAATCTTGAAGGATCTTCAATTCCCTGAAGTATTTGTCCACCTGCAAAAAATAAATATAACTTGCAACACCATGGGGAGCAACTGAAGCTATGCTAGGTTCAACATGCTCAATTCAAACTTGAAAGTGTTGAACTTTGCTTCATCAAGTGACTTAGTGAAGATGTCAGCCACTTGCTTGTCTGTTGGGACAAACTCAAGGTTGATATCTTCGCATTCCACATACTCTCTAATGAAATGATATTTAATCTCAATATATTTAGTCTTGTTGTGTTATACAGGATTCCTAGCAATTGAGATGGCACTAGTAGAATCACAATATAATGGACTTCTACTTATCTAGAGGTTATAATCCTTGAGTTGATGTTGGATCCACAACAACTGAGCACAGCAGCTACCTGCTGAAATGTACTCTAACTATGCAGTTGAGATTGCACCACTTGTTTGCTTCTTACTGCTTCAAGACACTAGTCTTCCTCCCAAGAATTGACAAATGTCAGAAGAGATCTTCATGTCCTCTTTGCAGCCTGCAAAACTTGCATCTGAATAGGCAGTTAGTTCAAACTCCTCATTCCTAGGGTACCATAGGCCAAGATCTGGTGTGCTCTTAAGATACCTCAAAATTCTTTTTGCAGCGAAGAAGTGAGATTTTTTAAGGCAAGCCTGATACCTTACACAAACACATGTAGCATACATGATGTCTGGCCTACTTGTAGTTAGATATAGAAGGGAGTCAATTATTCCTTTATACAAAACTTCATCAGCAGGTTTCTCTGCCTCATTTTTGCTTATAAATATACTTGACCCCATGGGAGTTTTCATGGTGGAGAAATTCTCCATACCAAACTTCTTGATTTACTCTCTGGTGAACTTATACTGGGATATGGACAAGCCATCATCAGTCTGTCTAACTTGGAGACTCCAAAAAAACTTTAAGTTCACTGATACTGCTCATCTCAAACTTCTCTTCCATAAGTTTGACAAACTTCCTACAAAGATTGTCATCAGTAGATCCAAAGATAATGTCATTTATATATATCCGGACTAAGATGATCTTACCCTTAGATTCTCTTAGGAATGGAGTTTTGTCTATCTTCCCCCCTTGAGAATTTATTCTCAATGAGCAAGCTAGACAAAATCTCATACTATGCTCTAGGGGCCTGTTGTAGCGCATATAGAGCTTTCCTAAGTCTATAAACAGAATCAAAAGATTTAGGAACAACAAAACCTGGAGATTGTTTAACATAGACTTCTTCTTATAAGTCATCATTCAGGAAAGCTGACTTCACATCCATCTGGTAGACCTTGAATCTCTTATGTGCAGCAAATGTAAGAAACAATCTAATGGTCTCCAATCTTGCTACAAGGGGAAAGGTTTGATCAAAATCAATATCTTCCTCTTGCATATACCTCTTAGCTATCAGTCTTGCTTTATTTTTTATTATAATGTCATTTTCATTAAGCTTATTCATATAAATCTACTCGACACCAATGACATTATGTACTTGTGGTCTGGAAACCAGCTTTCAGACCTTACATTTCTTAAACCGATTCAGTTCTTCTTGCATTGCTACAATCCAGAACTGATCTATGTTGGTCTCTTCAAATTTCTTTGGCTTAACCTGTGGCAGGAAGCTTGAGTAGAGTGTTGTGTTGATGCTTCTGCTCATGGTCACTACTCATTGGTTGGCATCACCAATGATTTGGTTTCTTGGATGATCCCTCAGATGTCTGATTGCTTAAGGCAATCTAGCTTTAGCTTCAGCTACAGGTGCAGCTTCTTGCTGATCTTCATCTACCTCATTTGTGTCTAGAAGTTCTCCTACAGGAATATCCACTTTATCTTGGATAACTGGAGCTGCTTCATTGATGGTTAGTTGATCCATCATATGTTATGTAAGAGCAGCACTACAAGAAGAGTTTGGCAACTCTGTTAATCATAGTAGACTCATCAAAGACTACATGAACAGATTCTTCTACAACTTGGCTTTTCAAGTTGTATATCTTATAGGCTTTGTTATGATTGTTGTACCCAACAAAATTTCAATCAAAGAACTTGGCAACAAACTTAGTCACCTAGCACTTCCCATTGTGAAGCACATACCACATGCTACCAAAGATTTTGAGATAGTCCAGATTTGATTTTCTGCCTTTCAAGATCTCATAAGAAGTCTTCTTGTGCCTCTTGGTGATAGAGGTCATGTTGAGGACATGACATGCAATATTCACTGTCTCAGCCAAGAAATATTCTGGGAGAGATGTATCACTCAACAATGTTCTTTTAGCCTCTATGAGAGTCTTATTCTTCCTCTCAACAATCACATTTTGTTGGGGTGTTGTTGGAGAAGAAAATTCTTGATTAATTTCTTTCTCTTCACAGAATATTGTTATGCTTTCAGACTGAAATTCAATTTCATGGTCACTTCTGATTTTGACCACTGAACTGTTAAACTCATTCTGAATTTGTTTGACAAAATTAATGAAGATGTCAAGTGTTTCATTCTTTTTCTTGAGAAAGAACACCCAAGAAAATCTGGAATAGTCATCAATCACCACAAGGATGTAGATTTTCCTACCAAAACTATGAACTGGCATAGGACCAAACAAGTCCATAGGTAAGAGGTACAAACACCTCACAGAGACTTTGGTCGCAATGCCCTTAAAGGAGACTTTTGTCTGCTTGCCCTTTTGTCTGCTTGCCCTTCACATTAGGATCATTCCTAATTAGCTCTTGACTAAAGAGCTTAAAAATAGTCTTGTAATTCAAATAAGCTAGCATCTTATGTCATTGGACACAATATGAGACTTTCTCATTTGTCACTAGACAAACAGGACAGTCTATATCGAGACAAAAAAAGTTTAAGCAATAAATATTTTCACTCATAGTGCTTGTCAAGATGACCTCTTGGTCACTTGACCTCTTGATCAGATACTCATCCTTGTGAAAGACAATAATATAGTCAAGATCAGAGAGTTGGCTTATGCTTATGGGATTGTGTTGCAACCTTTCAACATAAGCCATTTTTGTGATGGTGACTATGTCATTGGTAATCTTACCATAGCCTCTAGTTACCCCTCTATCTGAACCACCAAAGATGACTTTGGGTCCATCTTTTACTGGAGTATACTCCTTCAAGTTGTTGCTTGTCTCAGTCATGTGCCTGGAACAACCATTGTCCAAGTACCATATAGGGGTATGGTCACTTGGACTAACCTGCATCACACAATTTACTTTACCTTAGGACCTCAATTTCTATTGAATCCTAGGTGCATGTTAGTCTTATAAGGAACTTGTCTACTAGCAACATTTCTGACTGGTGGACTAACAGCAGCTCTTGGCACCCTGGATTGTGCCAGCAGTCTACAGTAAAGTGGCACACTTTGTCACAGCACCAACATTCATGAATGTTGTATCTTCTTTTCTGTGCAGGCCTAGCAGTTTGGTTAACTGTTGGATGAACAGTAGGAAGAGCAGCAGCAACCTTCTTCAGATCCTTTTCAACAAGGATCTGACTAAAGGTATGTCTTCTAGCTGGCTTGTTTTGCCTGCTCTGAGTGCCAGCAGCTGCAAGTTTCTTTTCAGAAAACATGCTTCTGATAGCATCAGACATAGCCAAACCAGACTTGTTGGAGGACTGACCCTTGGTCAGATTCTTTGTTGAATGGTTCTGAACCTTTGTTGTAGCCACAGTCTTGAAAGTGAGGGCTGAATCACCAAAGACAAATGGTATATGATGGACCATTTGAATTTCTTCATGATCAGCCTTAAAGTAACTCACTTTGTTATACCTTCCACCTTGGCTATGAACAGCTTTGTTCACAGCAGTGGATCTACCATTCATCCAGTGACCAAACATGCTTTCTTGGTCATACCTGTTTGAAGACAACTAAACTTTCCTAAAAGAAATGTGAGGCTTGGAAGCAAGAGGCTGAGCAGGAGCTGCAGCTTTGCCCTTCCCTTTGGAAGGAGCAACTCTTGCGCTTCCCTGAAATCTCATCCTCTTCTTACCCTTCTGAGAAGAGGAGTCTATCAAGGATAACACAGTACATGACTTAGAATAGCTAGCCACTATTCTTTTGTCCCTCCCTAGCCTCTCTTCAAGATTTTTGATGAGGCTAAGTTCTTTGTCCTTCTGATCCAGCAAAGATGTTGTTTCAGTCAGCTGGGAAGCAGCTAGCTGTAGAGAGACAATCTTCACAACTTGCTTCTTAGACAACGTCTTGCACTTCTTGAAGGCATCCAGAAGTTCTCCATATCTGTCAATCAATTCATTGACATCACCTTCTGATTCAGAATCATCTCCACCACTGGGAGAAGAGGTTTCTGTACAAGGACTAGTCTTATATCCAGACTTAGAAGAAGAGCTTGATAGATATTTTACCTTGCTTTGACCAGGCTAATCCTGATTGGATTCTTCATCAGTCATTACCATCAGCTCATATCAGTTGTAGGCATCTTCTTCATCTTCATCATCCACCTCTGAATCACTGTCTGGATGTGATAGAGGGGCCCTGATACCTATCCTGGCAGCAGGATAGTCTTCATCTACTGCTTCAGCTACTTGATCAGCAGCAGCAACAACTAGCCCAATATAGGTTCCTTCTTCTTCACACTCAGATGAGGATACGTCTTTCCATCTTTTCTCTTTCTTGGCAACAAAGTATTTCTTCTTGCCCTTGTGCTGGTGTTGTTTCTTCTCAGCAGTTTCCTTCCTCTTCATTGGGCAGTCAGCTATCACATGTCCCGGTTTGTTGCAGCAGTAGCAAACAACTTTAGAATAATTATATTTATTGGATTTAAAATCATACATGTCAGCCTTGTAATGATTCCTCCTGTGATGAGAAGAGGTGGAAGGTCTGCTCTTCCAATGTTTTTTCTTCATCAGTTTCTGAAAGTTCCTGGAGAAGACAGCAAAGTCCTCATCTGACATGTTGCTTTCTGATGCATCTGACTCTGAGCTGTCTGAATCAGCTGGTCTTCTTGTATGAGAGGGAATCATCTCCTTATTCTTCTTGATGTTGTCTGTCTTAAATGTCATGGCCTCCTTGGCTTGGGAGGAGTCTCCACAAGCTTGGTCACCTCTCTTATGGCACAAACCTTAGTATCACAGTCTCTAGTGAGAGATCTGAGTAACTTGTCATTTATTTCATTGTGACTAAAGACCCTCTCATAGGTACTCAATTCATTAATGATCCTAAAAAATCTTTCATAGCAAGTAACTATGTTCTCTTTCAGGGATTGTCTGAAAGTCTCATACTCCTGTTTGAGCATGGATTTTTTATCATCTCTTACCTCTTCGGTACCCTCCATGTAGACCACTAGGGTGTCTCACATCTCTTTGGAGGTCTGATAGTAGACCAAGTTCTGAAAGAAAGAATCAACAATACACTGACTATGATGTTCTGGGCTCTCTTGTCCAATGCAGCTAACAAGACCTCATCCTTGGTCATTTCTGAATAAGTCTTGTGAGTTTGAACATTTGCATCCAGAACTGAGACCTTCATAGGGATGAAGGGTCCCTTTTTGACAGTCACAAAGATTCTAGGGTCAGAGGCTTCCATGAACAGTCTTACCCTCTCTTTACAGATTCCAAAATACTCTTTCCTGCAGATGGGGAGTTTCACGGAACCAAGCTCCTTATAGTTCTCTCCAGAACCCATAAGTTCAGATCTGTAGCTACCCTTGGAGATCACACAGATTGTTAAATCTTTTTTAAGCAACTTCCCTATGATACCACTTGAAAGTCTTTGTTTTCAAGATAACATGCAACCTAGAGGGTGGTGAATAGATTTATTTAAATCTTGTGACTATCTTTTTGTTTCTTCCTTTAATACTTAGTGTGTTGGCAATAATTAGCTTTCAAGAACCTGCACAAAGAAAAACAACACAGAAAAGCACGCACAGAAATTATAGTGGTTCCCCAGATTATGGGTACATCCACTCTCCTCACACCTTTCTAACTTTTAGTTAGACATGGCGCTTCTCCAAAACTCAGCACAACGAGCTTACATCTCAGATCCCTCAGGATCTCTCAGTCTCATCCAAGACTTATAGCTCAGGCACAAGTGTCCTAAACTCAGTGATCAGCAGATCACCTACCTCAAGCTAAAGGCCCTACAACTTAGGCTGGGAAAACAGCCCTACCTCAGATCTACAAAGGATCCTACCTCAGAGAGAATGACTCTCCTACAACTCAGGTTGTTAAGCCCTACCTTAGATCCAAAGGATCCTACAGCTCAGGCACAAGTGCCCTACAACTCAGTAAGAATGACTCACGTACCTCGGGCTGAAAAGCCCTACAGCTCAGTGATCAACAGATCACCTACCTCAGATTCAAACTGGATCCTACACTCAGATAGTAAAACTCTCCTACAGCTCAGGCAAATTTGTCATACCTCAGGCCAAAGGCCCTACAGCTCAAATCCAAAAGGATCATACAGAAAAATAGTGGTTTAATTAATTTGACACAGAGAAATTTCTATGTGTCAACAACTAGGGCTGAGTTAACTCAGCTTTATCTTTCTTCACAGCAGCAGGAAGAAATTTCTGCCTCTATTGAAAGAATCTCAGAATATAAATTCTGAACTTGCTGAAGAAGACGAAAGAGCGGCTAGGTCTTGAGTTCCTCAATCAGCTAACTAAGCCCGCAGAAGACTGAAGGCTCTCCTTTCTTTCTTTATCAGAAGGCTTTCTGATCTTGCTGTAGCAGAAGAAAATGCAACAGCTAACTGAACTTTTGGTTCTTGTTGGAAGACTTCAAGCTTTTTCTCATCAGCAATGGCAAGGAAGATGAAGTCCAGTTGTTTTTTCTATTGTTGAATAAAACCCTAAAAGTTCCTCTCTTCATGCTGAAGTTGTCCTTTTTATCTTCTGTCGATTAACGGCTCCAAGAAGCAGTGGGGACCACCTGCAGTTGACTTCTGCAACTTGCTTTAACGGAAGAAGACGTACAGTAGCTCTCTGGCGCTAGTTGTCGTATTTTGTAGCTTTCCGTAGCTTTCCCACGAGTAATTTGAACCTTGTTGACTTTTGCTGATGTCAGCATTTGTGGACTTGGCCACAATCAAACATCTTCGTATACGCGTTGAGTGAGTGAGCTTTACTCAACGCAAAAACACTTAGAAAACTTTCTCTGTCATTAGGCGTTGAGTGAGCAACCTTCGCTCAACGCCAAAACACTTAGAAAAATCTTTCTGTCTCTTGGCGTTGAGTGAGTAAGCTTCACTCAACGTCATATCTCTTAGAAATGATTCTAGTCACTTGGCGTTGACTGAGCAACCTTCACTCAACGCATTTGGACTTGGATGATTTTCCTGCTTGGGAAGCGTTGAGTGTGTCTTCATCACTCAACGCTTTTTGTCTTAGTCAAACTTTCTGTTACTAGGCGTTGAGAGCGTTGAGTGTGTCTTCATCACTCAACGCTTTTTGCCTTAGTCAAACTTTCTGTTACTAGGCATTGAGTGAGCCTTCATCACTCAACGCATTTGGATTTAGCCAAATTTCTGTGAAATCACAGTCCCTTACTGACTGAGGTTCAGTCAGCTCTTTTTATCACATGGCGTTGAGTGAGTAAGCTTCACTCAACGTCTGTGCACTTAGTCAAATATTTATATAGATTTTATGCGTCTTTGACTGACTGAGCAGTACTCAACGATTTTGATGTTATGGCGTTGAGTGAGTGAACTTCACTAAACGCCTGTGGACTTGGCCACATTTTCAGCTATTTCTTCTTAGGTTTTGTCTGTCTCATAGCTTTTAGCTATATGACGTTGAGTGAGTACACTTTACTCAACGTCTGTAAACTTAGCCACATTTTCAGTTGTTTCTTCTTAAGCTTTGCTTGTCTTACAGCTTTTAGTTGTATGGCGTTGAGTGAGTACACTTAACGCATGTGTACTTAGCCACACTTTAAGCTTGTCAATTGTTTGGCTGATTATACTCAATGATTTTACTTACCTGGCGTTGAATGAATAGACTTCACTCAACGTCTGTGGACTTAGTCGACTTCCAGCCTATCCAGCATCTTCCAACTGACTTGATCTTCAAGGTGTCGAGATAACTGAATTGTCTCGACACAGCTGTCTTGACACTTTTGTCTCTGTTAGAAAAGCCCAATTAAGGGCCCATGTTTTCTTCTTTCTCTCTCCTTGTATTAGTCTCACATCATGTATTAGGATTTCTCTCTTCTTTCTTCTCCTATATAAGTGTGTGTATACTTGTAACTATTAATTTCAATATATATATACAAGGTTTTGGGCCTCTCTTTACATGGTATCAGAGCCAAACGTATCCTCCAGCGGACTCCCCTCTTCTGTCTGCATCTCCTCCTGCGGCCGAGTCTCCTAACCGCCTCGCGGTCTCCGGTCTCCTCGCGGCCTGCTTCTATATCCGCTTCCTTGCCCAGCCCGCCTGGCTTCTGCGACCTCTTCTCCCTACTCCGCTTCTTCTTCTCTCCTTGGATATCCCACCACCTCCTCTCTCTGTCATCTCCACTGTTGATTGGCATCGCCGCCTTGGCCATGCTCCCCTTCCGATTCTCAAGCGGGCTCTTCCTGATATACCTTTACGGGAGTTCTCTTGTAAATCTTGTATCTACGGCAAACAATATCGTTCTTCTTCCCCCCCTGCCTGTACCAGGAGTACTCTCTTATCTTAAGTTCATTCTGATGTCTGGGGTCCTTATAGAATCCCTAGTATTTTTGGCTTTCATTATTTTATCACGTTCATTGACGATTACTCTCGTACCACGTGGTTTTATTTACTACATGATCGAACTGAACTTACCTCTGTATTTCGCGCTTTTTTACTTGAGATGCGTACGCAGTTCGCTACCCCCCTCAAAGTAATTCACATTGATAATGCTCGGGAGTATACGGGTCGTGCCTTCTCCAATCTCTGCACTGAATTTGGTGTCATCCATCAAACTTCATGTGCGTATACCCCTCAGCAAAACGGGGTGGCAAAACGCAAAAATTGTCATCTTCTCGATATTGCGCGCTCCCTTATGTTTCAAATGCACGTTCCAATCGAATATTGGAACTTTGTTGTATCCACCGTCTGTCATCTCATCAACCGCCTTCCCTCCTCTGTACTTGATTTTGCCTCACCCCTCCAACTCCTATATCCCTCCACCAACCTTACCTCTCTCACACAGCGGATCTTCGGGTGTGTTTGCTATGTCCACCTTCTTGGCCCTCCTTCTGACAAACTTGTTCATCGGGCCGCCAAGTATATGTTTGTTGGCTACACCCGCACTCAAAAGGGGTACGTCTGCTACTCTCCTACTGACGGCAAGCTGGTCGTTTCTGCGAATGTCACCTTCTGCGAAGACCAGCCCTTCCACTTACCCAGCACCACCTCGTCTTCTGCTCCCTCTATTCCCCGGCCTGTTGTACCGGTCACGACATCTGTGTTGTCTTCTTCCTCCTCTCCCCCCGTTCCTCCTCGGGTTCCTCCACCACTTATCTGTGTCTACTCTCGTCGCCCATCCAAGGCTGCTCTTGTGACCAAGCTCCCCGCCACCAGCAATACCTCGGCTACGGCAGATTACGCTCTCGTCTCTACAGCTCATCCCTTGGCCAACTACGTCTCTCTACATCGGTTAACGCCGCCTCTCTACGCGATTGCCACCTCTCTTTCCTCTATTTCTATACCTAACAATGTGCAGGAGGCGCTTCAACACCCAGGGTGGCGGGCCGCTATGAACGATGAAATGCGGGCTCTCTGGGCTAACCAGACCTGGGATCTGGTTCCTCCTCCTGTTGGCCACACCTCTGTTAGCTGCAAATGGGTCTATGTCATTAAACATGCGGTGGATGGCACTATCGACAGTCTGAAGGCTCGCCTCATGTCACGGGGCTTTACTCAGCAACATGGCCTTGATTACGAGGAAACTTTCTCTCCCGTGGCCAAATTGAACACGGTCCTCGTTCTTCCTTGGCTGTTCATCGTCACTGGTCACTTTATCAGCTGGATATTAAGAATTCCTTCCTCAACGGCGATCTACAGGAGACAGTTTATATGCAGCAGTCTACCGGGTTTGAGACCACGGGGGAGTCTTTGGTATGTCACCTTCGGAAATCCATTTATGGTCTCAAACAGTCCCCGCCTGCGTGGTTTTAAAAGTTTAGTACGGTGGTCTGTGCTAGTGGATTCACTCGGAACTCGGATGATTTCTCTCTTCACCCGACACCGGTCAACCGGGACTGTGATTCTTCTGGTCTACGTTGAGGATATCCTGATTACTGGCGACGACACAGCAGGAATACAACAGATCAAGGAACAGTTGAATTCCGCCTTTCAGACCAAAGATCTGGGCAACCTTCGGTACTTTCTTGGGCTCGAGGTCGCACGACGCCCTGATGATCTTGTGTTATCTCAAAGGAAGTACTGTATGGACCTACTTCATGATGCAGGTTATTTTGGGTGCAAACCTGTGGAGACTCCTATGGATGCGAATCACAAGCTCTCGGCTCATAGCTCTGACTCTGACAAGCTGCTTACAAATCCGGAATATTACAGACGCTTGGTTGGAAAGCTGATCTACCTTACGGTGACTCGACCAGACATCTCATTTGCTGTGGGAGTTGTGAGCCGTTTCATGCACGCTCCTCGAACATCACATCTTCAAGTTGTTGAGCGCATCCTTCGATATCTCAAGATCGCCCCCGGACAAGAACTCGTATACAAGTCATCCACATATTTATCTCTTGTCGCGTATTCTGACGCTGACTATACAGGATCTATTGATGATAGGCGCTCCACAATTGGGTTTTGTACTTACTTTGGTGGACACATCATAACTTGACGTAGCAAGAAACAGACTGTGGTTGCGCATTCATCTGCTGAAGCCGAGTATCGGGCTATGGCTGTTGTTGTTTCTGAGCTAACCTGGCTTGAATGCCTTCTGGGAGACTTAGGTGTTCGTCTCTCATCTCCGGCAACCATATTTTGCGACAGTCAGGCAACAATTCATATTGCCAAGAATCCGGTTTTTCACGAACGAACAAAGCATATCGAAGTTGACTGTCACTTTACCGGGAAAAGGTACAGTCAAAGAAGATAGATTTGGAGCATGTTCCTGCTACCGACAAAGTTGCGAACATCCTGACGAAAGCTCTCTCTAGGTCGCTATACTATCAGTTCTTATCCAAGCTTGCTGCCTATAACTTGTACGCTCCAGCTTGCGTGGGAGTGTTAGAAAAGCCCAATTAAGGGCCCATGTTTTCTTCTTTCTCTCTCCTTGTATTAGTCTCACATCATGTATTAGGATTTCTCTCTCCTTTCTTCTCCTATATAAGTGTGTGTATACTTGTAACTATTAATTTCAATATATATATATACAAGGTTTTGGGCCTCTCTTTACAATCTCAACACTTTTGTCTCGACACTTTTGTCCCGACACTTTTGTCCCGACACTTTTGTCCCGACACTTTTATCCCGACACTTTTGTCCCGACACTTTTGTCCCGACACTTTTGTCCCGACACTTTTGTCCCGACACTTTTGTCCCGACACTTTTGTCCCGACCAGTGTTGTAGATGTCGGCCGACATGTCCGACATGTCGGCCGACATAAAGGTTTTGGGTGCAAACCGCAACGAAATCGATTTGTTTGACAAAAATATCGTTTTGTAAAAAAACGGCGATATATCCCGATATATCGATATATCTCTAACCCGATATTTCGGTTATTATATTTAATATATAAAAAAAACAAATTTCGCGGGACCCGTATTTTTCTACTTCACGAGTCCATTTCATGCATTCGGCATTTCTCGTGCTACCCTAAATTTTACGAGAGAGTCGCTCTGGCGGAGTGGTCGACACTCGACAGCTCCTTCTCCGGTGACGAGGCAACGAATCGGCATCGCAGGCGAGGAATGGACAACGACGTCAGGCTTTCTACGAATCAGCATCGCAGGCAAGGATGCAAGGAGTCGATGTCAGGCTTTAGGGTTTCTGCTACTTCACTCCACTGTAAGTCCCCTTCTTCTTTCTTCTTCTTTCTTCTTGTTTCTGCGACAATTTAAAGTTTTATTTGGAGTTATTATATTGATCAAGTCATAAGATTTAAAAGTTTTATTAAACTTGTATTACTGCAAACTTCTTACTTATTCTATAGTTAGGTTTCTTTCTTGCAATAGCTAAGTTTATATCTTTCTTTGTGTAAATCTGCAGTGATTTTTGTTTCTCCGGTGCACTTCTAACTTATGTTAACATTATTTTGTTAACTTTTGCTATAGTGATTTTTGCAATAGCTAAGAAAAACTCTCCTCCAACTTTGCATAATTACATGGGCTTCTCTTTTATCTTTCAAAATTATTTCAAAGAAAATATTATAAATACTTATTTTTCTGTAAATTTTTACTTATTTGCAAAAATGTGTTTATAAATACTGTTATTTTTATTTAAATATTAAAATCCGATATTGTAAAATATCACCGATATATCCCCCACAATCCGACATACGACATTTCAAATCCAAACCGACATGAACCCGACATCCGACATCTACAACCTTGGTCCCGACACTTTTGTCTCGGCATATTTGTCCTTAGTCATTTCTTCAAGTTTTCACACTGTATATGAAACTTAACCATACATCAAATACAACTTCGTGCATGACATTATATGATTGACTTCTTCAAATCTAGAACATTGTGGGCAATGGACCCAACACAAAGCATGGCCGAAAAGCTCCAAAATGGGAGCCACCCATTCAGCCCCCCCCCCCCCCCATTACCTCAATTGAGCATCTCACCATCTTCCCCGCCTCTCAAGCAGTCGAGCCAACCCTTCCCCTGAAAATTTCGAGCTCAGGAGAGCCGTTGAAGCAAGGTTCGTCGGAAGCCGCCACCGCAATGCCTCCCCAGAGAAATACACGATCTAGAGCTCGGATCACGATGCATTTCGGCTCTACTCCCCCGCCGCAATACCTCCCTGGAGAAATAGACGATCAATTTAGGTTTGATTTGAGCTCAAAAGAGCTCAAATCCACAAAAATCTATAGAGCTTTCCCGACCGGAAAGTACATGCTCGAAACAGCATTTTCGGCCACATCAGGCCACCAGACCACCGCCTTTCGACAGCCCTTACCTCAACGAACGTGATAGTGGTAGTGGTGGCCATGGAGGAGCTCAGGTGGCAGGGAATTCATCCTTGAATGAGCTCCCGGACGAGATCATCACAGTCGTTGGCTAGAGGTTGAAGACAGTCCGATCTCGTCCATCCTTCTTTAAGATCTATGCTGGATCCACTATCCACAGCCATAGCCTTGACTTTAATTAAATCAAGATTTGTCACACTTGACCGGTCCACTTCAAGCCCGATTTTGGACATGATGCACTGTGATCCAAACCTTGGACTCAACATAAAAGTTATATCCCTTGGTCTGGGCTTTCCAAAAAGCTTTGGATCATCCTCAAAGGTACCCTATAGCTCATAATATTAAATATCCCAATTAAAAATCTGACACATTTGGTGTATTGAAATCATATTTTTATGTAATTAAAGTTGTACATAACTTAGATAGCTCTGAAATTTTGTACATGCATGTTACATGACCAAATACACTTTCTGTGAGTTTTAGAATTTTTGGCAAATATTTTTCTAAGATTTCTTGCGATTATTTGAAAATAATGCATACACCATATTAATGAAATAATTATGATCAAATCATTATGAAAATTTCCAAATCTTTAGTGACACCTCTGTTATATAATGATATATCTCTGGTAAAAATTTTAGACACTTTTGATATGCGGATCTTGATAAATCTCACTTTGTTTAGTTGTTATAGTTTGTATTATGGTGGTCATATAGCAAAATTTTGTGAACTTGTAAATATCTTTGATTTCACATTTAACTTATAGCTGAAAATTGTCCATGATAGTAGGACACCACTAATATGGGCTCCAAAAATTTACCAACATTTTCTCAGTTTGGTGAAACTATTTAGTGTATGTCATACTATAGTATTAATGAATTTTTTGTGCTTAGGTGTTTTCAAAAATCAACCAAATTTTGGGGGCATCATATTTAGGCTATGTTTGGTATTCCGGCGGGACATCATTCCGGCTAGGCTGAAACAACGGAAGGTTGTTTGGTAAGTTACTTGGAGCTCCAGATGAGGACGGCCAGCGTGAAAGGGGGGCAAACTTGGCGTTTTGTGACTGGCGGCCCGAGCACCATTCGACCATTGCGGACGGTCGTTTCCTCTCTCCACCCCGGCATGTCACCGAACCTAGTTCCCAAACAGAGCCTTAATCTATCATTAACATCGGGTAGAAATTTTAGGTCATTTGGGTGAATGGAATTGGGTGAATTCCACATGAGCTTTTGTTTATGGTGTGCGGTTAGCAAAAATTTGTAACTTGAATAATTCTCAAAATTTTCATCATAACTTAACCAAATTTCGGTAGTAACTCATTTAGTCTATCACTAACCTCTGGTAGAAATTTTAGGTCATTTGGGTGAATGGAATTTGGTGAATTTCACGTGAGCTTTTGCTTATGGTGTGCGATTAGCCAAAAAATTTATAACTTGAATAATTCTCTAAATTTTCATCATAACTTAACCAAATTTTGGTAGTATCTCATTAAGTCTATTTTTAATCTCTGGTAGAAATCTTAGGTAAATTGGGTTAGTATGGGAGATTGTAGACCCCTTTAATTTGAAAGGTAAAATATCACACTTGGGGTGCGTTTAACAAAGTTTGAACCTCATTCTCGTGGCATCACTTAATTTACTATTAGAATAATATAGGGAGTTTGAAACCAACAAGAATAAGTATCTTCAGAAAGAGAGATTTAGGATGTCATCACATCGTACCTCCTAGTAGCACTGAGAGCCCATCACCGAGTAGACCTCAGGAAGTCCAAGATTAACCTAAGTTGTTAGTCTCGTACAATGCAAGAAAATGGTAAGATAACACAATATCACAAGTAATCCATAGGATCTTGAGTTAATCGTCTTGGGCGATGTCCCTTGCACCAAACTAAATATGTAACATCATCCAAAAGAATGAACTCTTAACAATAGATTATAATGGAAAAAGGTAATATGGTGGATTTGGATGATAACCCCGAGAATTGTTAATTCAAACATACATGTGTCATGGGGTGATAGCATGTGCATAAAGATACTAATCATGGGATTACTTGTGGTGGGTCTACGATGTGTGTTCGGCCGTCACACCATCGGAAACATGTAGACTTGGCTAGAGGGGTTGAGGTCTAGTGGGCCAACTCAGCTGGTGTCTTGGAGACTCTTTCCCAATGAGTCTTCCCTAAGACGTGGAGGTTCTGCTTTGTTATATTCCAGCGAGAGTACGCAAAGGCTCTGCAATGCTCACGTGTCGAGGTGTACGTGCAGCCTAGGTCTGGTAGTGTGCATATCCACCTAGTAGTGGAGACGCCCGCTCCACTGCCCCCGTTTGACCACGATGAGACGTGCCCGAGAGGTTAGCTACCCTCGAAAATTGGGAACTAAAGGTTTATGTCTACATAGAGTCATGTGTGTGAGTAAGAGCATGTGTGCGTCAACATTTCATAGCATCGCCTTGCATTCATTACATCGCATGCAATCAAGACCCTCATCATATAAATTAGTATGGGTTATTTTATATGATGAATTACTTTACTTGTTAAAATAACTCATAACTTATAAATTAATATGGACATTTTAATAAGTTAAGTTAAATTTTGTACCTTAGCAATTGTTTTATTTCTTAGTTTTACTCCTGCTTTACTTGATAAAGGTAGATTATATGTTAGTTACTAGAGTTACTAATTTACTTGTTATACAAATTGTCATTTTGTTAGGACCATATTAATAACTACAATGATTATATAATCGCACATTTCCACATATGACATCCGCTTGTACTATTACTGTTTATATTGTACCTTCCATTTTTCATCCTTCCACCCGGTGCCTAGGAGATGTCGGGGGAGTGGATGTCGAAACCCTTAGTCTTTTGACTATTGGTCAGTGGACCACACCATTTTAGGAGTACGAGGTGCCAGAGCGGCAGTACCCCGCCCTGGAGGACCAGCAGCCCAGGGAGTCAGGACCTAAGGAGAGGATGTAGCATACTACAAAGATTCCTACAGTCGATGTGAGATTTTGAGAGCTTTCACACTCTGTGATTTTGAGAGATGTATTGCTATGTATTTGGATTTGTACTGGACATAAGTCCTCTTTTATTTCTCTTATTTTGTGGACACTTATATATTTATGTGATGTGGACTTTTGTTTATTTGATATCTTCTTGATTTTTGGTTGGCCTATGATGAATGAAAGTTTGTCGGCAGAATTGGCGTCTTGTAGTAGTGACTAACCCGATTGTTGGTCTCACTGCAAGACGGCGGTTCTGGAATAAGACTCCCCTCGGTCGTGCCCATTTGTCATTTCTAAGAGGCAAGGAGCCTTACAACTGGTATTAGAGCTAGGTTTTGATCCTAGGGCCTATATTGTACAACCCATGTTCGTCGAGGGTGGACCACTCCAGATCCAGGTCAGCAAAGGTCAAAATCAGCAAGTCAAGACAGAAGTCAGAGTCAACGCGCAAGAAGGCAGAAGGCCTGGGTGAGTATGGCGAGCTCCATTCACATACTCGCCAGGTAGGCGACTAGGCCTGTTACTCGCACAGCCGAGCAAGCTCTCCCAGGAAGTCGCCTAGTCGCCAGGGGTGGGGCTATAAATAAGACCCCCCTCTGTTTGGATTTACCTATAAATAGGACCTCAGTGGTACGAGAAGACGGACTTCGAAATCTCGCAAAAGATCTCGACCACCTTTTTTTCATAGATAGCAAATTGAGCCTTTGGACCTTTTGTTCAGAGAGACAGGTCACGAGTTCGTGACTATCTATCTTAGTCACCATGACTTTGTTGTCAGATAATCTACCTCGTACCCTGCTCGGACATTTGGTTGTGGAGGGGTTGCTTCTTCTAAACTTCCGGGTACGTGGTGGGACCTACTTGTCGCAGCGCCTGGGGTCATTTTAATTGTCTGGCAGTTTCCGTGTCTTAGCCCGTTAGCCATCGAACCTGGCCGTTGAACCGATAACTTTAAGCTGCCTTGATCTGAATTTTTGGAGTAAGGGATTTTCCTGACTTCAACATTTTAGTACGGTGAGCGTGAATCGCAGCCAAAGAGAAAACGTTTCGCGAGTATGTGAGATGGTAAATGCAGGCGAGCATGAGATAGTCAACAACTCGGCAGGAGTTAATAAAGCTGCGCGAGGAGGGGACTTCGTAACGGTTGCGGCGTTCGAAGAGTTTGCGAGGAGGATCGAGAGGAGATCAAGAGGCGGATGACAAAGCACTTCAACAAAAATGTTCGCTTCAAGCATTTCCTTGCAGGAGACCTGGTCATGAAGAAGGTGGATGCAGCAGGAAGGGCAGCTGTCGTTGGCAAGCTGAATCCCAACTGGGAAGGACCTTTCATAGTCCAGGAATCTCTAGCCACTGGCAGCTATTGCCTACAAAATCAAGAAGGAGAGCTACAAGGAAGTACTTGGAGCAGGGATGACCTGAAAAGGTTCTACCGTTAACGGAAACATGTATTGATTACCTGTAACATTGTTTTTAAGTTATTTATACATTTTCTCGACCCCGGACGCACGGGTGGTTGCGAGTTATCTTCTTTGTTTTGATCGTCTCAAGTCAGCTAGAAGCAGTGAAGTTAATCTCCTTGCTCGGTTTGGGAAACCAGCACCCGACCTGATCCTCCTAACAAGCCCATGGCGAACGATGGGACGATGTTTCGGGATTTAAGCGCCCTTTTAAGACCGAGTCCCTGTATTGACGGTCGAGATCAACTCCCCTCTTGTATGTCGGCCTACCTACCTCTGATTGCATCTCTCCTCCGACTGGAGAAACTATCAGGAACAGGTCTGGACGCTAACCTCCTGAACTTGATGAAGGATCGACCTGACAAAGTGATCCCTTGTGTAAAGGTGTCATCGATCTTTGAGAAGACAAATAGGTCTGCTCTTAGCGATTGTTGGTCCTGTAGGATAGGACGCATCTCTGTTGTTGCCAAGGTGGGATAATCGGCCATGCTTTTAGAAGCAGCTGGGCAACTAAGCTCTGGAAGGTACGAGTTCGTGGAAGGATGGTGGACTCGAGTGTGTCCTGTAGGACCCCCCGAGGGCCTTTTCCCTTCGCTTGTACGCTGAACTTCGTAGCCAGGTGGCAGAGCTGGTAGCGATCTCCACGATTGAGTTGTGAAACGAGCCTTCGACTTGATTCTCCTAAAAAGCCCAAGGTGGACGATGGGACGTCGGGATTTAAGCGTCCTTGTAAGACTGAGCCCCTGCATTGACGGTCGAGATCAGTTCTCCCCTTGCATGTCGGTCTAGCTACCCCCGATTGCATATCTCCTCCGACTGGAGAAACTATCAGGAACAGGTATGAACGCCAACCTCCCAACTTGATGGGGGGGCAGATCGTCGTCTTTTTAGAAATTTCCTTCGTATTCGAAGAAGTTGATGCATCTAACTCTTTAGCTATCTCCTAAGCAGCAGGGTGAATGACTTCAGCATCGATAGAAGTCCTTGAGTAGTGAAGTTATCGTTGTTCGAGTCCCTGCACGAGCTCCTCTCCTGCATATCGGCTACCAACCCCCTCGGGTGAGATTGATTCCTCGTGAGTGTCGTCGTAGTCTGAGCCCCCTGTACGAGCTCCCCTCCTGTAAGCTGACTACGAGCTCAACCCGAGTCGACCTCCACCTCCAGTTGAGCTCGACATCTGAGAGCTGTCGACCCATCTCCAATTGAGCTCGGCTCCTGTAAGATGTTGACTCCTCGTGAGAGTGTTGTCGTAGTCTGTGACCCCTGTACGAGCTCCCCTCCTGCAGGCCGACTACTTTCCTCCCGAGTCGACCTCCACCTCCATTTGAGCTCGTCCCCTGAGAGCTGTAGACTCCACCTCCAGTTGAGCTCGGCTCCTGAGAGCTGTCGACCCATATCCAGTTGAGCTCGGCTCCTGTAAGATGTTGACTCCTCGTGTGTGTTGTTGTTGTTGTCCGAGCCCCTTGTACGAACTCACCTCCTGCAGGCTGACTGCGAGCTCAACCCGAGACGACTCCACCTCCAGTTGAGCTCCGCTCCTGAGAGTTGTCAACTCATCTCCAGTTGAGCTCAGCTCCTGTAAGATGTTAGCTTCCACCTACAGTTAAGCTCGGCTCCTGTGAGTTCTCTACTCTTCACCTACAGTTGAGCTCGACACCTGTCAGGTGTCGAACTGTTCTCCACCTACAGTTGAGCTTCCTCCTGTTAGGTTGCAACTATATCTTTCAACTCGGTTGAGCTCCGCTCCTATGAGGTATGCGACCATGCAGGTGCGAGCAGTGATGTGCGAGCATGCGACTGCGACCATACGGGTGCGAGTAACAATGTGCGAGAAAGAGGAGCGACTATATCGGTGCGAGCATTGATTGCGCAAGTATGACGACATCAATAGGCGAGTATGCGCACGGCGAGCACTCAACCTCTCCGCGTCTATGAGCCTATCGAGCGATATCAACAAGCGAGTGTGCGCGCAGCGAGCACTCAACCTCTTCTTGCTTATGAGCCTAGCGAGCATCATCAACAGGCGAATATACGAATGCAAAAAACAAGAATGAAGTACATAAAAACTATCTCGTATTATATAGCAAGTATTACACGGCTTTACAATTTTTATGTTTACAAAAAATTCTCTTTACAAGTGTGGACGTAGGAGGTCGCCGACCGACTATGACTCGTCGTCGCAAGTATCAGGCTTGTACTCCTCGTCTCTGATGACGACATCTTCCTCATCATCGGCCTCATCCTCGTCATCTTCATCGTCATCTTCATCGTCATCGCTGCCATCGCTACTCCCTCCGCTGTTGTTGTCGTTGTCGCTGGAGCCAGAAGGGGAGGAGAGGACGCGGTTAGGCGAGTTGGATTCCTCGGCGAGCAACACCAGGATGAGGTCCGCGATCGTCAAATGGTCGGCTTCTGGGCCGAGGAAGCCGTCGATCCTCAGCTTCGCGAGAACGGCTTCCCCTGTTGCTAGCGCTATCCCGCGGCGAATAGCAGGCATCTCGTCCCCATGGAAACGAATCCTCTTGCCCATCCAGTGCGGACTCGCCTCCTGTTATTGCTCAACCGGGCGAGTAACTGAGGGATCGAGGCGATCTTCAGCGACGACCGGGCGAGTTTCTAACTCGGCGACCCGGATTTGAGAAGCCTCCAGCTCTGTTTTAGTATTGGCGAGTTCCTGCTCGAGCTCGGAGATCTTCGTCGCTGTTTCGATCTAGGCGGCATGCGAGGATCAACCGGCAATTAGTTAGAAAAATGATCAAGTACAAAGGCAACTAGGTCGCGCAAAGAACGCGAGAAAGCGAGCTACCTCATAGTCCTTCCAGCGGACTGATTGCATCCCCAGATCGATCGCCTTCTGCGACACGATCTTCAGCGCCTCTGGGGTCTCGAGCAGCCTCCTCGCGGTGTGGTAGCCCAGCTCAGCAGCTCACAGGAGAGCGCGAGATGTTTGGTGGGCGAGCACCTCCGGGCTGAGATCTTGCATCGACTCAGCATCTGCTCGCCCGTACAGCGTGAAGGCGACATCATAAGCCTCCCCCTTGTCCTCCCAGTCTTCCGACCAGGCGGGTAGGTTGGTGTTCGGCGTCGCCTTATGCTCTCCCTCAGCCCACGAGACCAGCGGGCATCCAAAGACATCCTTGCCGCCTCGCCCGAGGTTGTCGTTCGGGTGGAAGTAAGGCGCCCCGACGTGAACATGCGACTCCCTCCCATCAAAGAGTTCGCGGGAGACCTTCGCGCACTTGCTCGCATGGTCGGGGGACTTGGCCTTCTCTTTCCCCTTGCCGAGTTTCTTCTGTGACGGGCCTTCCTTGTCGCCAGCTCGCTTTTGTCCCTTGGAGCTCGCGGGAGGTAGAATCTCCTCCACTTCGGACAGGTTCAAGGAGTCTTGGCGCGACGAAGCGACTTCCTTCGCCGGAGGAAGTTGTTCTCGCGAAAGTTCGCGAGTAGCTGCAGAGGTGGACGAGCAGTTAGTAAAATCAGAACAACCTTTCGGTTCGGCGAGTACAGTAAATTCTCGCAAGGTTTTACCTTCGCCGAGGAAAACCTCGCCCAGCGAGTTGACGTTGAGACGCCAATGGATGACGTCAAATCGCCGACCCCGGAAAGTTTCGAAAAGCTTCTTGCGCGCACCCTTGAGGATGGGTGGCAGGAAGGCGACTTCAGGCGGCTGGTGCGGCCTACGTAGCACTCCTTCGAAGTTAACGACGACGACTAGATACTCGCCCCACCGATGGACTTCATTCGTCGTGCCGACCAATGTGCAGACATGGCTGTTGAATAAGATGACTCCCTCAGAAGTCGTTGCGAAGGCGAAGACCTACCTGAAGACTGAGAGGTCGAAGGCAATCTTATCTTCCCGCAGGAAGCAGAGGAACCCCATGATCATCGTCATGCCATTGGGATTGATCTGGGCGGAAACTATTCCGAAGTACCGCAGGATCTGGCAATATTCGGGCCTCAATGGAAGTCGCGGGCCGACTTCGAAGTGGCGGAGCGGAAGTACTATCTCACCTTCGAGATAGGTGTTTAGTCGCACGGTCCAGGCGGGGAGCCTGGTCGAGTATTCCTCAGGCAAGTGCCTTTGACGGAAATCTTTCAGATCTCGCTCAGTCGCAACTGATTTCTTGAAGCCTACTTCGGAGAAGTTGATCGCGTGAGCTTGTCGGTGAGCATTGGCATCATCACCAACCATCTTGAGTGAGTAGAGTTGAAGGCGCGAGTAGATCTGGAACGAGAAAGAAGACGTGAGCAAAGACAACTACTCGTGAGCAAAGGGTCAGAATTCGCAACAGCGTACTAAAGTCACTTACCCCTTCTATTTATAGGCAGAGGCCAGGGGGGTATATCAACCTCGCGCGAGTATCTACATAAGTCGTGTACTAACCAAGAAACTAGCCCTAATTACAGATCCTATCTCGTGCGACATCATCCAAAAGATCGCCACATCGTCGTTAACCTGCAAAGACAGCCCGAGACATCACAGAATGAAAGCGAATATCAAAATAGATCAGTGACATCAACATAACAGATTGGCAGAATCAGTGTGAGATATAAACTTGATATATTCAATTAAAGAATGAGTTTACATAATATGTCCCCAAGTGGCGAGTACAGATGAAAGAAAGAAAAGAAGAAAAATTCTAAGTCATAGGAGGTCGCTGGTCGGGAAGAGGTGGATGTCGCCCAGCCCAACCAATCTCACGTGCTCGCCGGAAGTGTTCGCTGACTACCGTCATCGCATCGTCTCCCCGCCGCAGCTGCTCCTCCATCCTCTCAAGTCGCCCAACGGATCCCATACCCGTCGCATGCCGGCCAACTCCTCAATATAGAGCTGGATGCGATGGTCAGTCATCGATTGACGGCGCTCCAACTCGTGAATCAGGTGGCAGCACGCCTCATAGGTAGTCAGGCGGTCCTGTAGCTCTTACATCTTCTCCATCCTCACCTCCAGTGTCGAGATCCGGCGATGAGGCTCGCAAATGGCGAGTTGGTCGAACTTGGCCTCCAACTCGATGTAGGCACGTGCGGCGGCATGGCGATATTCGTTACCGGAGAGCTCAAGGGCGTCAATGAAAGCCGCTCTAGGGGTTGCAGGGCGACCTGTCAAAGCAGAGAGACGTCACCAAGTCAATTAGAAGCCAACATCAACAGTCAATCAGTTCAGCAGCAGTGCGAGCTACCTTGCCGTGGGGATCGTGATCGGCGAGAGGACGGGCTGCGGCGAGTAGATTCTTGTTGGCCTGATGACGAGCCTCCCGGGCCCTCGGCAGCCTGCCCCTGTCTGCGACCTCCTTGGTCGCGACTTCCGGTCCTCGGCGGGAAGTAGCTTGGGCGACTTCTTTCCGGATCTCGCGCCGCGCTCTCCGGCGGGATCCGAGGAACTGCGGTGTCCGGGCAGATTTCAGGACGAGCTTCGTTGCTCGGCAGCAAATGAGGAGGTGGAGGCAAAAGTGTGCTCCTCCTCGGTTGTTGCGAGCTAACCGGAGGAGGAGCTGGCGGCGTCAAAGCTGTGCTCGCCGTCGATAGCGACGAGGTGGCAACAGAGGCAGGGGCTTTGCTCGCCCCGGGCTGTGAGGTCTTCGGAGTGGGAAGGTCTTGTCTTCTAGCCTCAGGGGCGGGTTTTTCAGACCCCTACTTAGTACCGACGTTGATCCGGACGGTGTGCCCGAATCGAGGCTGATGTCGAGCTTCAAGGACGACCAGCGGGGTTGCTCGCAGTGGAGCGACATCTAGAGACTGGTCTGCAGTAGTCGGCGGAGGAGCTGCGAGTATAAAGAACAAGTCAGAATAACAGAGTACAGAGTGATCATCAACTTTTAGTCCTTAACAAGATGGCAACCTTGCGAGGCAGCGAAATCTGCCTGCAGCTGTGCTTGGGACCCAGCGAGGTCTGGGGCAGGAGGAGAAGATAGCAGAGATAGTAGAGAGAAGCCGGGAACGGATGACTCAGGAATGTCGCTCAGCTCGAGGTCATCAAGGAGCTTTTGGGTGTTGGTTGAAGATTCGGGATGGATGGCCGAGGAGACATTCTCGGCAGGCGGAGGCGGGTTGTCGGTTTTGGAAGTGAGCAACTTCTTCATCTTCTTCAGTTTTTTCTTCTTTAGAGGAGGGAGGTCAGCAGCAAGCTCGCCTTCTCGCGACCTTTTTGGCATCGCGGGCTCGAGGAATCCAGACACGGCAGCAAGGCTCATTTGGTAGACTTCCTCGGCAGACTTCGACATCCCGTGCGAGTTCAGAAATCGTGTCTCAAAGACCAGCCACCCCCCCCCCCCTCAGATACTCGCCCAAGCAGCTCGCCAAATAAGTGTTGGATGTTTATTTTTGAGCTCGTACGTCGCTCGGAAAGAGTGGAGATTGTGTACAACTCATATTCGTCGAGGGTGGACCCCTCCAGAGACAGGTCAGTAAAGGTCAAAGTCAGCATGTAACGCCCCAAAAATCGTGTTGCGAGGTTAAATGAGTTTGGGGTGCGTTTAGGGGGCATGGTCTGCAGATAGCATTTCGGGCTAGGGTTTTTATATAAAACCTAACTAAACCCCCTCTCATTCTCTCTCTCTCAGCCACATTTTTCCCCTCCCGATCTCGCACTCCCTCTTTCTCTCACTCGTGAAATCGGAAGGAGGAGAGTAGCCGGAGCCCTCCCCCTCTCTCCCGTCGCCGCCTGAAGGAGGACTCGAGCGCGACCTCCCGTCTCTCTTTCCCTTTTCCCTCCCGCCACCGTTGGCAGCAGCCGAGCCCGACATCCCGTGCGTCGCCTGGGAGGAAGAAGCCCCGGCCTCTCCCCAGCTCTCTTCTCCCTGCGCCGGCCAACTGGAAGGAGCCTCCCTCTCCTTCACCCGACCTCCCTCCCTCTTCTTTGTCTCGGCCGCCGCCGACTAGGGTTAAGACCGTGACCGACCTCCCTCTCCTCTTGGCCGACCAAGAGGGATTAGGATTAGGTTTGCACTTGCGGGAGGAGGCCGTCCGGAGCTATTGGTGGTGAGCAACTTGAGTTTGTCTAGGGATCGCAGCAAAACGTTCGATTTTGAGCTCGAATCGGCGTCCGTAAGCCGGATCCGTGCGTGGACAGCCGTTACGACGGTCGTTCGTGATCGAGCCATGCCTCAGAAACGCGCGTCAAGGGTAACGACTTTTCTTCTTGGGCAGGTGAAGCCCTTAATTAGCATATTTGCATGGAAGCCCCTCTCCACCGACGGGTGGGGGAAGAGTGCTCTCTAACGGGTCGATGTTTACATCCCAGCTATTAATTGCATTAGCACCCGGAAGCGCGAGTACGGTATAAGCATGTTGTGTGAAGCTCATCGGACATGTTGGTCTGGATTGGTGATGTTCTGGGGTTCCCGGAGAAGACTCCGTGGAAGTTGTATGTTTGGAATTTGGGGGTCTGCATGGAGCTGCAGTGAGTATTGGAAGTATGCTCCAGAAAACACCCTAATGTTTGCACGAGGTCGTTGGATCGTCGGCATTAACTCCTGGGGAGTTTTGTCTTGTTTGTGCGAAGCCCGTCTCTCGGAGACTGTAGGGCTAGTGTGTGGAGTTGTGCGCCTTGAGTGCCCAACTCAAGTGGCTACGAGTGTCACCCTTGTTACATAACAATCGGTTATGTATACGATAACAGGCAAGGGGAGGTTGACCGGCATCGTGCGTATTGGGTATGACAATTTGAGCAACGGGCTTGACTGAACTGTACCTGCATTATGTGGTGTAGTGCGACTACCTAAGGAAACTGATGAGTTGCTACAGGCATAGGAGAGAGCCGAGGACCTTGGGTCACGGTTAGCGAATGCTCAATGTATTGTCATCCAGTCCAGGACTGAGGATGGTGGTGGGACCCGGGGAAGTCCGGTACACCGATAAGGTGCCCTGAGTGCACGAGATGTTGGGCCGATTGCGCCAACGTTTGTGGTGTTTGGTGCTTGAATGTCACATTCTAGCTTTATGTGATTATGCTAATACGCTTGCAAGGAAGAAGCACCGCCACCCCGAGAAAGAGGTGTGGTCGTTATAATTTGGTCAGTTCTTGCTGACCGTTGCTTTGTTTGCCACTGTTAGTGGAATGTTTGCTTGGAGGTGCTGCGGAGTCAAGCGGGAAATAGCGGGCTGAAGCCCTTTTTGCTAAGCTGTCCCTCGAAGGCCCAATTGTTTGTTTAGTTGTTTTTCATGTGTTGTCGGTCTGCGTGTCGATGTATACAAACCATTTTATTTTGTTAAATGTTATTGATGTAAGACCTTAAGGTCAAAGTTGTTGATGTTGTTATTTCATTTCTAATGTCATGGTTAGCGGACATTCACCTTTGGGCGTGATTTTTGTATAACTCTTTTTATTCTTCCGATTGAATGCAACTTTGTGTTAGGATGCGTTTGCAAACTTTTAAGGGTATATGGTTTCATTTAGTAACTCTTATGTCTGTCTGTTTCATATGACGTGGGACCCCGGCCGGACCTTTCGTTATATTATTCGTGACGGATGAGGGTGTTACAATTTGGTATCAGACTCTGGTGTCGTTCTTCCTTATTTGAATTCGTGCTCGAATTCCTTTTAAGGGCTGGTGAGCACTCATGTGCGTTGTCATTATAACATGAAAAGAACTCATGAATGTCCACTTAGAAATGAAAAACATATATGAAACATGTTAAAAATATTGTTTGTGGAACCTGAGCGTTCCTTTATTTGTTGTTTGCTATGTCTTTTAGTCACTAAAGTGCGTGTAGCGCAACTATAGGTGACCATAAGTGGTGCTGAACAGTCTCGAAATCAGCATTCTGCAGAGAGTAATGCAACGGCGGAGGTGCCTACACCTCCTCCTTCTGCCGAGACAATCTGTTTAGTTGTGGAAGTTGTGTTCGCTATGATCAATGCGCAGCCAAGAGAGCAAGTACACATTATGGTGGCCCCGGTGCAGGCTATCGTAGTTGAGCCAGTGGCGGCGAGGCAAGTGCCTGTTGAGCCTTTGGCGGCAAAGCGAGCAACTGAAAAGCAGATGAAGCATGTGATGAGCTTCAATCCTCCTACATTTTCGGGAGTGAAACCACCGACTCAGATCGAAGATTGGCTCTCCCGTAGAAAGCGAACCATGACGGCGACAGAGACGGATAAAGCACATAAGGTGACCATAGCCACTTTCCTACTGGATGGAGAGGCAAGGCTATGGTGGGATGAGGTGGAGTTGCACCAGCTTGCTGGCAGGCAACTATCTGACGTTTCGATGGAAGAGTTCTCGAGACTGTCCTTGGCCAGGTACCTCCCTTCCACGCAAAGAATTGCGTTGGAGAATCAATTTCAGTGCTTGGCCAAGGGAAAAGGTTCCGTTGACGACTATTTACATGAGTTCACAAGGTTGGGGCAGTACGTCGGCTTCACGTTTGCAGACGAGGAGCGAAAGACCAACAGATTCTACGAAGGACTGCGGGATGACCTGAGGTTGCTTCTCTCAGGCCCAATGACGCAGGGCTTTCAGGTTTTGGTGAACACTGTCCGGTCTTTGGATCAGGACATGAGGAGAGTGCAAAGTAAGGACTTGGCTGTGAAGACGCTAGAGTACAAGGTGCCTACCTCTTCGAAGTCTGGGTTCCGCAGCAAGTGGAACAAGAAGGCTAGGTCGTCTGGACCAGCCCCTCCTACCGTTACTTCTGGAGCTACTTCGAGTCGAGGCTCGTTTGCGTGTTATACATGTGGCAAGGTGGGGAACTAGGCCCGAGAGTCCCGCAGTGGCCCGCCGAAGACTAAGAAGAAAACAGGAACATCTTATGCTGAAAAGGAGAAAGCGGTGGAGTCAACAGCTTCTCATTATACTTATGCACAGCCTCGAGTCTACAACCATGGCCAACAGGAGGCAATAAAACAAAATGATGTGGTGACAGATACGATGTTTGAATTAGGTTTGGTCCAAATTTGGGACTATCCGGCTAGAGCACTGTTCGATACAGGCGCTTCTATTTCCTTTCTATCCAAGGACTTCGTATTGCGCATCGGAGTGTCTTCCATTTTATCAACTAAAAGATTGAATGTTTTGTTGCCTAACGGATGCTTGATGCGTGCGGATAGGACCTGTTGTATTCGGGTGCGGATAGGGAATCATGATTTTAAGTTGGAAGCATCAATACTTCCGATATCCGAGTTCGACGTGATCTTTGGCATGGACTGGCTTTCGGAGCAGCGTGCGTGTATTGAGTGCAACTCGGAGGAAATCACACTGGGACAGGGTACTGAATACGAGACCAAATTCGCTAGTATGCGAGGATCGAGCAAGATACTGATGTCTGCTCTCCAAGTGGTCAAAGCGGTTCAGAAGGGCGCGGAGTTGTTCTTCACGCTATTGGAGGTTGTAGAGCCGAAGTCCCGTTTGAGTGACATTCCTATTGTGTCAGAGTTCGCGGATGTGTTCCCTAAAGATCTACCTGGGATTCCACCCCAGCGAGAGATCGACTTCTCTATTGATCTGGTGCCAGGTGCGAAACTGTGTCTCGTGCACCATACAGAGTGGCGTCAAAGGAGATGGCAGAGTTGAAGTTTCAGCTGCAGGAATTGTTAGAGCAGGGTTACATACGTCCAAGTGGTTCACCTTGGAGTGCGCCGGTCCTCTTCGTGAAAAAGGACGGGAGTCTGCGTCTATGCATTGACTACCGAGAGCTGAACAAGCTGACAGAGAAAAACAAGTATCTGATTCCGAGAATCGATGATTTGTTTGATCAGTTGGCTGGATCAACCGTCTACTCGAAGCTGGATCTGAAGTCCGGCTACTATCAGTTGCGTATAAGGGAGAGTGATATTCTCAAGACAGCGTTTGACACACGCTATGGTCAGTATGAGTTCACCGTGACACCGTTCGGGTTGACAAATGCGTCATCAGTATTCATGGATTTGATGAACAGAACCTTTCGGGAGTATCTGAACCGATTTGTGATAGTATTCATAGATGACATATTGGTGTACTCGCAGTCAGAGGAGGATCATGCGAACCATTTGAGGTTGGTTTTGCACACCTTGAGAAGGAGTCGACTATATGTCAAATTCTCTAAGTGCGAGTTTTGGCTATCGCCTGTGACGTTTCTCGGTCATGTCGTTAGTGGGGAGGGTATTGTTGTGGATCAAGCGAAGATAGCAGCTATACAGGAGTGGCCCGTGTTGACTACAGTGGCGGAAGTCCGGAGTTTCCTGGGACTTGTCGGCTACTACAGGCGGTTCGTGGAGAACTTCTCGCGGATAGCTTTACCTCTCACTACCTTGACGAGAAAGGATCAGAAGTTTGTGTGGTCGCCAGAGTGCGCACGAGATTTTGAGGAACTGAAGGGTCGTCTGACCACGGCGCCTATTTTCAGTTCGTCATGTGGTACGGACGGCTACGAGATCTATAGTGATGCCTCAGGGAGCGGCTTAGGCTGCGTCCTCCTACAGTTTGGGAAGGTTATAGCGCACGGCTCACGCCGGCTGAAGGTGCATGAGAGAAACTATCTCGTCCACGACTTGCAGTTAGTGGCGGTGATATTCTCCCTGAAGCTGTGGCGGCATTATTTATATGGGGTGAAGGTTGACATCTTTACGAGTCATAAGAGCCTTAAGTACCTGTTAAACCAGAAGGATTGAACATGCGGCAAAGGTGGATGGAATTCTTCGGAGATTACACCTTCGAGATATATTACACACCCGGGAAGGGAAATGTGGTCGCTGATACTATGAGTCGCAGAACTCCAGCACAAGCAAACTGGTTGCGCATGCATGATGAACGTTTAATCCAGGAATTGGAATCCTTGGGTATCATCTGTGTCGACAGGAGTACTAGAGCAAACGCATGCTTGAACTGGATGAAGGAGTAGTGTGACCTTGCGGACAGAGTTCGGAGAGCGTTGGAGCTTGATGAGAGCATGAAGTGTTATGCAGCGGAAGAGTCAAATTCCCAGTTCTTGGTTGAAGGCGGTCTTCTGCAGAAAGGTGATCTCTTGTGCGTCCCAAAGTCTGGCACTCTACGGAAAGAGTTGATGTATAAGGCTCACAATACCACGAACTCAATCCACCCGGGGAGCACAAAGATGTACAAGGACATGAAGAAACTATTCTGGTGGCCAGGTATGAAGGACATAGACCTCTACGTGGCAAAATGTCAAACGTGCGCGCTAGTGAAGGACGAGTGCTAACGACCAGAAGGCTTCTTGAAATCGTTGTCGATCCCGGAGTGGAAATTTGATGATATTTCCATGGATTTTGTGCACAGATTGCCAAAGTCGCTGCAGAAAAATGACCCAATTTGGGTGATTGTTGATCGGTTGACTAAAGTTGCACATTTTATTCCAAATCGGAAAAGTGATCCGGTGGAGAAGCTAGCAAAGTTGTATGTGGAGAACATCGTTCGATTACATGGCGTCCCTCGCAGCATAATTAGCGACCGTGATGGGCGGTTTACGTCCGGTGATTGGAGGCACATTCATCGGTCACTGGGCACAGCTCAAGTTTAGCACAGTCTTTCATCCGCAGACGGACGGGCAAACTGAGAGGACAAATCGGACGATGGAAGATATGCTGCGAATATGCGTTTTGGATTTCGGACAGCGTTGGGAAGATCACGTTCACATGGTAGAGTTCGCCTATAACAACAGTTACCAGGCGAGTATTCAGATGGCCTCGTACGAGGCGTTATACGGCAGGAAGTGCCGCACTCTGTTAGCATGGGCAGAAACCGGTGATACCAAGTTATTGAAGCGCAAAGATGTTGATGGGGCGAATGAGTCCATACGAACCATTCGAGAGCGGTTGTTGATCGCCCAAGATCGTCAGGCGAAGTATTACAACGTCAAACACCGGAACGTCGAGTTCGTGGTTGGAGATTGGGTATACTTGAAGATAAAGTCTTTCAAATGAGTGTCGAGAGTTTGACACTTGAAGAAGCTGAGTCTCAGGTATTTAGGGCCATTTGAGATCACCGAGCGCATCAGCGAGGCAGCTTACCGACTTGCTTTGTCGACGGAACTGAGTGGGTTGCACGACGTCTTTCATATTTCTGTATTGAGGAAGGCGGTGCGGGAACCCGATACTGTGTTGGAGGTCGATAGTGTGCCGGTGGATAGTGGTCTATCTACCAGAGTGGCCCCAGTTTGCATTGTCGATAGTGACATGCGACAGTTGCAGAGAAAGACAAACAAGATGGTGAGAGTCCGTTGGGATAATTGTGGCCGCGAGGAGCTCTCTTGGAAGCCAGAAGAGGTCATGCGCGAGGAATACCCCGATCTATTTTACTCAGGTATGATGAATTTCATTTCGTTATTCATATTTTAAATTTCGGGACGAAATTTCATTAAGGATGAGAGAATTGTAACGCCCCAAAAATCGTGTCGCGGGGTTAAATGAGTTTGGGGTACGTTTAGGGGGTGTGGTCTGCAGATAGCATTTCGGGCTAGGGTTTTTATATAAAACCTAACTAAACTCCCTCCCCACTCATCCTCTCTCTATCTCAGCCGCATTTTCCCCCTCCCGATCCCGCACTCCCTCTCTCTCACTCGGTGAAATCGGAAGGAGGAGAGTAGTCGGAGCCCTCCCCCTCTCTCCCGTCGTCGTCTAAAGGAGGACTCGAGCACGACCTCTCGTCTCTCTCTCCCCTTTCCCTCCCGCCTCCGTTGGCAGCAGCCGAGCCCGACATCACGTGTGTCGCCTGGGAGGAAGAAGCCCTGACCTCTCCCCAGCTCTCTTCTCCCTGCGTCGGCCGACTGGAAGGAGCCTCCCACTCCTTCACCCGACCTCCCTCCCTCTTGCTTGTCCCGGCCGCCGCCGACTAGGGTTCAGGCCGTGACCGACCTCCCTCTCCTCTTGGACGACCAAGAGGGATTAGGGTTAGGTTTGCACTTGCGGGAGGAGGCCGTCCGGAGCTGTTGGTGGTGAGCAACTTGAGTTTGGCTAGGGATCGCAGCAAAACGTTCGATTTGGAACTCGAATCGGCGTGTGCAAGCCGGATCCGTGCGTGGACAGCCGCTACGAAGGTCGTTCGTGACCGAGTCATGCCTCAGAAACACGCGTCAAGGATAACGACTTTTCTTCTTGGGCAGGTGAAGCTCTTAATTAGCATATTTGAATGGAAGCCCCTCTCCACCGACGGGTGGGGGAAGGGTGTTCTCCAACGGGTCGATGTTTATATCCCCGCTATTAATTGCATTAGCATCCGGAAGCGCGAGTACGGTTTAGGCATGTTGCGTGAAGCCCATCCGGACATGTTAATCTGGATTGGTGATGTTCTGGGGTTCCCGGAGAAGACTCTGTGGAAGTTGTATGTTTGAAACTTGGGGGTTTGCACGGAGCTGCAGTGAGTACTGGAGGTGTGCTCCAGGAAACACCCTAATGTTTGCACGAGGTCGTTGTAACGTCGGCATTAACTCCCGGGGAGTTTTGTCGTGTTTGTGCGAAGCCCATCTCTCGGAGACCGTTGGGCTAGTGTGTGGAGTTGTGCGCCTTGGGTGCCCAACTCAGGTGGCCACGAGTGTCACCCTTGTTACATAACAATCGGCTATGTATGCGATAACAGGCAAGGGGAGGTTGACCCGCGTCGTGCGTGTTGGGTACGACGATTTGAGCAACGGGCTTGACTGAACTGTACCTGCAGTATGTTGTGTAGTGCGACTACCTAGGGAAACTGGTGGGTTGCTACAGGCATAGGAGAGAGCCGAGAACCTTGAGTCACGGTTAGCGAATGCTCAATGTATTGTCATCCAGTCCAAGACTGAGGATGGTGGTGGGACCCGGGGAAGTCCGGTACACCGATAAGGTGCCCTGAGTGCACGAGACGTTGGGCCGATTGCGCCAACGTTTGTGGTGTTTGGTGTTTGAATGTCACATTCTAGATTAATGTGATTATGTTAATCCGTTTGCAGGGAAGAAGCATCGCCACCCCGAGAAAGGGGTGGGGTCGTTATAATTTGGTCAGCTCTTGCTGACCGGTGCTTTGTTTGTCACCGCTTGGTGGAATGTTTGCTTGCAGGTGCTGCGGAACCAAGCGGGAAATAGCGGGCTGAATCCCTTGCTAGGCTGACCCTCGAAGGCCCAATTGTTTATTTAGTTGTTTTTCATGTATTGTCGGCCTGCGTGCCGATGTATGCAAATCATTTTATTTGGTTAAATGTTATTGATGTAAGACCTTAAGGCCAAATATGTTGATGTTGTTATTTCATTCCTAATGTCATGGTTAGTGGACATTCGCCTTGGGGCGCGATTTTTTTATAACTCATTTTATTTTTCCGCTAGAATGCAACTCTGTATTAGGATGCGTTTTCAAACTTTTAAGGGTCTATGGTTTCATTTAGTAACTCTTACGTTTGTTCGTTTCATATGACGTGGGGCCCCGGCCGGATCTTTTGTTATATTATTCGTGACGGATTGGGGGTGTTACACAGCAAGTCAAGACAGGAGTCAGATTCAACACGCAAGAAGGCGGAGAGCCTGGGCGAGTATGACGAGCTCCACTCGCATACTCGTCAGGTAGGTGACTAGGTCTGTTACTCGCCCAGCCGAGCGAGCCCTCCCAGAAAGTCGTCGAGTCGTCAGGGGTGGGGCTATAGATAAGACCACCACCCTCACCCCTCTCTTTGGATTTGTCTATAAATAGGACCCAGGGGTACGAGAAGACGGACTTCGAAATCTCGCAAAAAATCTCGACTACATTTTTTCCTAGACAACAAGCTGAGTCTTTGGATCCTTTGCTCGGAGAGACAGATCGCGAGTTCGCGACTATCTATCTTAGTAGCCATGACTTTGTTGTCAGTTAGTCTACCTCGTACCCTGCTCGGCCATTTTGTTTGTGGAGGGGTTACTTCTTATAAGCTTTCGGGTACGTGGTGGAACCTCCCTGCCGCAGCGTCTGAGGTCCTTTTAATTGTCTGACAGTTTCCGTGTCTTAGCCCATTAGCCATCGAGCCTGACCGCTGAACCGATAACCTTAGGCTGCCTTGATTCAATTTTTTTGAAGGGATTTTTCGGGCTTCAGCATATATGATATCTACTTGTTATACAAATTGTCATTTTCTTAGGATCAAGCTATTAACTACTATGATTATATAATCGCATATTTCCTCATATGTCGCATGCTTGTACTATTATTGTTTATATTGTACCTTTAATTTTTCATCCTTCCACCGGGTGCTTAAGAGTCGTTGGGGGAGTGGATGTCGGAACACTTAGTCTTTTGAATAACGGTCAGTGGACCTCACCATTTTAGGAGTGCGAGGTGTCGGAGCAGCAGTACCCCGCCCTAGAGGACCAGCAGTCCAGGGAAGCAGGACCTGAGGAGAGGATGCAACCTATTATGATGATTCCTACACTAGATGTGAGGTTTTGAGAGCTTTCGCACTATTTGATTTTAAGAGATGTATTGTTAAGTATTTGGATTTGTACTGGACATAAGTCCTCTTTCATTTCTCTTATTTTGTGAACACTTGTATATTTGTGATGTAGACTTCCTGTTTATTTGATAGCTTCTTGATTTCTGGTTGGCTTGTGATAAATGAAAGTTTGTCGGCAGAATCAGTGTTTTGTAGTGGTGACTAACCCGGGTGTTGGTCTCACCGCAAGGTGGCGATTCTGGGCATAAGACTTCCCTCGGCCATGCTCATTTTCGGGAGGCAGGGAGCCTTACAACTGGTATCAGGGGGAGGTTTCGGTCCTCCAACCTATGGATTATGGTCCCTATGACACCTCCCAAGGTGGATTGGGTCATGATGTGTACATGAGGAGACTAATTAAACCCATTTGGGGCAAATTGGACTAGGTTGACTTTTATGTTGACTTTAGTCAAATTACTGATACAGTTGGTTTCTCTTGGTGGTTATGACTCTCATGACACCCCATGAAGTGTATTGGACCATGGTGGGCTTAATTTGACCATAGAAAGGCCAATTGGGCTCAATTGGGACTTAATAGGCTTTGTTGACCTAGAGTTGACTTTGGTCAATTTTGGGGAATTGGATGACCCCTTAGTGTTGATCATGGCCTGATGTCATGCCATTGTGACTAGTGAGGTCACCTTGGCTACTTTAGGTTTAATTGGGGTAGGTTTCGTAGATTGACCTAGCTTGACCTTGGGTTCACAATGTGAGATCACCAAGTAAAATGAGGTCCTAGGTCACCACTTTGCACTAATCACTACATCATGACACATGTTATATTAAGGGGGACTAGTAGCAAAGGGGATGTTACATGTCACCCCCCACAACAAATGTATCCAACACGGGGGGCCAGCGGGGGCGGGCAAAGCCCGCCGCCGCAGGCTGGGTACTGTGTTTGTACACTGTCACTCGTATATATATATATATATATATATATATATATATATATATATATATATATATATATATATATATATATATATATATATATATATATATGTATATGTATATATATATATTACAAAAAAATAAAATTATTATAATAATATTTATAATAAAAAATATTATTAAATAATAATAATAAACGGGTCGTGGTTCGGTTCAGCTTTGGTCCGGTTGAAATCGGGTCTAATAATCCTGAAACCGTTTGAGACTTGTATGTTGCAGTTCTTTTTCTGGCCCGGATAATAAAATGAAAGAACTACACCCGGACCAATATTGTTCACGGTTCCAAAATTCAAACCAGAACCGGAATAATTCGTGAACGGTTCGGTCCAGTTCTTTGGTTCCGTTTTGGTATGTTTTTGTTTTCGGTTTTAAGAGACAGCTCTAGCCACAGAAATGTATTTGGGATGCACAGAATCCAACTATTGAGGACGCTTCAGTGGAGTAATATGGTGGGTTGCTCCGGAATCCATAATCCAGATTGGACTATGCCAGAGACAGGAGATACCTTTATTAGAGATAGACGCAATAGAATCGGGGGAATGACAACATTCCCTAAAGTTGCTGGAGCTGGGTACGCAAGGCATCAATGTCTGTTTGAGTGTTGGTCAGAGCACTGACAGCAATAGAAGCATGCGAGTGTGGTGGCACACCGTGCTTACGATAGCATGTGCCCCCGAGATGACTGTCCCTACCAAAGTAGGTACACTTGAGGCGGGCGCGACTGTTTTGACTCCTACCTCGAGAAGAGATGCGATCTCCGCGAGTAGATGGAGGAGTGGGGTGAGAAGGAGAAGATTGTTGGAGCGAAGCCGGAGAGAGAGCCCCGGGAGCATCGGGGGGGTGGGGTGACCTTTAAAAGCATGGAGCACACATCCGAAAGAGATGGAATGGTGAAGGAAGATAAGATCTGAGCCCGAAAGCTGCGGAGATGAGGAGGAATACGGGCCATCATCATGGTGATGTCATCCGCTTCTTTCTGAACACGTTGGGCATCAAGATCTATTGTTGGTGGTTGTTATTGAATCCATGTCTCAGCCAGAGTTTTGGATCGCACAACGAAGAAGTTAAGTCCCTTGGCACTCTGGATTCAAGAAATTGAAGGTCTATGATGATGTCAAAAAGGTGTTGGAGGTTGTCATTACTAGAATAGAGAGAGTGAAGTTCCACATAGTCTTGGTCATCTCATGATATAAGGTCATCTGATATGCTTCACTGTCCATAGAGTTTAAGATCCATGATTGGACATGGTCATCATCACAAATCCATTCCTTAGTGGGCTCGGTAGGAGTTGCCTTTGTCAAAGGATGTAGGAGGCCTTTGGTCTGCAGAAAATAGCGAACGGAGTGTATCCACTTAACAAAGTTCTTCTTTCCATTAAGAGAGATAGTGGTGATCTGAAGTTCATCACGGACTTCAGGAAGGGAAGTCGCCGCACAGGAAGAAAGAGATGGGGCATCATTCAAACCCATGGAGAGCAAAGCTGCTGTCAGGATCTTAGCGAGGATTGCGGCTAACACAAAGAAGATGTGGTCGGGCGGTGAAGCTCGACAGGGACAAGTGTGGTAGATCAACTACGGCTAATAATGCGGTAAGCAGAGGGCCAGGCGCTGTGAATAAGGACTCCGAGCAGATGTTGGGCGATCAACGCTGGTAGAAAGGAGAAGCCGCAAGAGTCCTTGAAGTTGTGGGGCCCAGTTTGGCAGCAGGAAGAATCTATAAAAGGATGAGAGAAAGGAAGCAATCGATTGCTGAGGGAAAAAAATGGGAGCTCAAGGTTAGAGGGAGAGACCGCACGGTCAAAAAAGTAAAAAGAAAATGATTATTTTATTAATTTCTCATCATATATCTTTATATACAAGTATTTGTACACATATAAAGGAGGTGAGGAGCAATAATCTCATTCTAAGATATGAGACTAAATCCTAAAGAGGTAGTGAACTCTAGATGAGCCTTGTTTTGGGCACGTTTACATATTTACTTCATCACAACTAAATGTCTAAGGCTCAAATACAACGGAATGGAACTTGAGGTTTTGAAATGTATATGATACATGTATGCATCATGTGGATGACTGTCCTCGGCTAGTGGAGATCCAGACTAACCAGTCATGATCTTTTATTAGTGAGATATGATGTTTTAAGGCATTTCTACAATTAGGAGTAGTCTACCCTTCTATATGAGGGGCGAGAAGCTTTATTATTTGACCTTAGAAGTCTAGATTTAGAATCTCTCTTGAAGAGGACTCCTTGTGGGAAACAGATCTCAGTAACTTTGGCCAGAGTATACCTAGTAAGTGCATTTGTCTATTGTTAATGCAATATATTTTGGTGTGTGCTAGGTTTATAGTTGTCTATAAGGTATATAGAGAAAATGGTGTGTGCTAGGTTTATAGTTGGCTATAAGGTATATAGAGAGAATATAGGAGAGAATTATATAATAGAAAAAGAGACAGAGAGGGAATGGGTGATAAAGAAAACACAAGAAGAGAGATTGATGGGGCAGAGAAAACCGAATAGAGAGATGAAGGATATGCTTTCTTTGCAATCCTTAATATCAATCATGTGTTTTGTTCTTCGTATAATCAACTCATATCTACAAAGAGCATTTTACATCTAAAAAATAATCAAAGAAAGTGCACAAAATAGCTACCGAAAGCATATGCGGAGAACACTAAGAAGCAGGACATCAAAATAACACGGAGATCACTGTGAAGCAGGACATCAAAATAACACGGAGATCACTGTGAAGCAGGACATCAAAATAACACGGAGATCACTGTGAAGCACTGAAGTGACACCAATCAACAATAACACTTTTAACAGCATAAAACTCAAAAAACTAGGGAGAATTGGCTGTGGCTATGCTCAAAAATTAAAGTCATTAATCACAGCAAAAGGTGGTGGTCATCAATGTCGCTCGTATACCAATCTGATAGAACAAGAATAGAAATATTATAACAGGACAACTTGTAGGGATTTGATGTCCATCATAAGAAACATACAGATCTATCAGTGATTAACAATTAGTGGAGAATCTAAATACTTCAAATATGGTATGCGTCATTCATTATGTTGACGTGTTTGCTCGATTATCTACTAACAAAAATCTACAGCAATGGAGAAACCAAATCAGCATGTGTAACTAGTGATGGTGCAGGAAACAATACAAGGTGTTCAGCAACCACTAGATCCCATGACAAAAGAGGTGGAACAATGACAATGATTGTAGGCTTATCAAACTTAAGCTTAACATGTAATGGACCAATATTAAAAATGTGAGCACAGAACAATGTAAGCAGCAAGTGCTAGCACGATCCCAAGTTGTGCACTAACTCATAACCAAACTAGAGCACTAGATGGGGTTCGGTGCTCGGGAATTAACATAGACTCAAGTTTGAGTTGGGGTGAGTGATCATCATCCTCCAAAGCATGCGTCAATGGTTCTAATCGGACTAGTATAATTAATGAGGTCGTTGGAGCTATTAGGATCTGTGGAGTACATTGAGTTGGTAGAGCTGAATAGAGTTTCCTTGAAAATCAAGTTTGCATATGAGTGAGGAATATTGTAAGGAATGAGAGTCATAACTATTCAATGTAGCAATCGAGTGTATGCCATGAATTGGAAGAATGAGCAAATTGAAAATGATGATAAACATAATGTGAGTTGTTTCATGGTCCTATGGATGACAGAACAAGAAATATCTGTTAGATAACAACACTCAAGTTTTTATCCCACTATAGTGGGGTCGGCTATATGGATCCTTTGTCGTCATTGTGCCTTATCTTTTGTCATAAACTCACTAATGCTTAAGTACAACATGTCTTTCCTTACAGTTTCATTCCAAGTCTTTACTGGTCTACCCCTCCCTCGTTTAACATGCCTAGTCACTAGACTGTCACAACGCCTGACAGGTGCCTCTAATGGTCTCCTTTGAACGTGTCCAAACCATCTTAGACGAGCTTCTCGCATCTTCTCTGCAATTGGTGTAATCCCTGTCTTATCCCTGATACTTTCATTCCTAATTTTATCAAATCTCGTGTGTCCACACATCCACCTAAGCATTCTCATCTCCGCAACTCCCATTTTTTGCTCATGTACACAATTCACTATCCAACACTCAGAACCATAGAGCATCACGGGTCTAATTGCATTACGGTAAAACTTGCCCTTAAGTTTTAGTAGTACTTGACAATCACATAAGATCTCTGACGCGCCTCTCCACTTCAACTAACCCGCTTGGATTCTATGCGTCACATCTTTATCAAAACCTCTGTCTTTTTGAAATATCGATCCAAGATATTTAAAACACTCACTACGGGAAATATCTTCATCACCCAACTTAATAACGAAGTCATTTATCCTTCTTGTGCTGCTAAATTTAAGCTTCATATACTCTGTTTTTCACTGCACAACCTAAAACCCTTCTTTTCTAAAGTATATCGTCAAGATTCAAATTTTGCATTTACCCCCTCACGCATCTCATCAACCAAAATGATATCATCCGCAAACAATAAACACCAAGGTATTGCTTGTTGGATATGTCCGGTGAGCTCATATAAGATAAGGGTAAAGAGATAAGGGCTTAAAGCTGAACCTTGATGTAAGCAAACAGTGATAGGGAATTCCTGTGTTAATCCTCCAAAATGATATCTTTTAGATAACCATGATATAATATGTATTATTAATAATATTTAGCAAATTATGTATATCCTTGGTCAATTTCTTCAATTCCGGGGTAATAATTATATGTATGTGAAGGATCAAGGATAGCACAATTTGGGCTACCACTTATGATGGTAATGGTCATTAGAAGAATCATGCTAGAAAAAATAATAAATATGTGAATAATACAGTTGATTGATTCTAATTAGAATTATTTAGGAGAGATGGTATTGAACAGATCAATATTTGAATAGGAGACCATTCTAGCGCGAGATTAGGAAGGTGGTTAGATGAGATAATCAATGAATTTTTCGGAAAATTTGGACAATTTTTGAGGTTTGCTTGTCTTTGCTTTGTTTCCATGGAAAATATTGTGAGCTAAGAATATGGAGAACGTAATAGAAGAATCATAACTTTCATACATAGATGCGATAAGATGTGTATTGAAGTGAACTGTATCTATGAACGGTAAAATGAAAGGAAAAGTCAGGATTTATATGGAAGGATCATAATAAACCAACATGGAAGTGATATTAATTGATGGGAGACAAATCTAGTAGCATAAAAGCTTAGGAGTGAGATAAGAAAAGTATAAGATAGAGAGTTATAATAATAAAATGTCTAGACATATAGAGGATCGGGTGAAAGAAAATCCAAGAAATGAGAGAGGAGAAATAGATAGGAAAGAAGGTTATGTTTACAAGTTGTTTGTATTAATCATGAATTGTGTTCTCAATACATGCATTACTTATAAGGATGATTTTACAATTGAGAAAATAGCAATTAGGAAACAAGTAAAATAGCAGTAAAAAGATAATGTTCGATCTTTTTCACAGGACAAGACCTTCATGTAGATAGCTCTAAATTTTGGTCCATCACTATTGCATGAATAGTACTAACATGGAAGGTTCTGATAAGTCCAAATAAGGCTGGTTATAACATGTCAAATAATGCATGTGATGATAAGTCCGGACAAGGTAAGGGATGCTATGTCGATTTTGATTATACAACAATTAGTTGAGATTAGTATCACAAACACACTGTTTCTAATAATAATATCTAACTAATATCGGAACAGCAATAATACCACACAAAACTTTTATTAACCATTCCAACATAAAATAACTTGTAATCTTCTCCAATGACCCTTTTTTTCTACTTGCCATTTTGTTTCCGGTAAAGAAGTATAATTTACTATAATTCAAATCATTAAACTCCATGTCTTCTCACTGAATGTCTTCACATCCCATGATTTGAGTCAAATTTAAAATTTAAACTTAGTGCATCAACAACTGATTCCTTTGTTTTCTCATTCAATATCTTCACAATTGCTTATGTTTCATCACAATCAGAAAAATTGTGAACCATCACTTACTGGTGTCATCCATGCTAACAATTACTGTTTCACAGCAATCACACTACGTTTTGTCATGTCAATAAAGGGAGACATCCCAGCTTCCCATTTACAAATCAGACTGGCTTTGTTTGGCGCAATGTTTTTGCTCCGGTGAGTTTGGACAAAAACACCACAATTATAGAATGCATGTCTGGCATGACAACAGTAATGACCGCCACCACGAAAAAAAACGAGTTTTGAACACAAAAGTGGATGAAGTTCCTTAGGTGAGGTTACCTAAGGTCAGGCGGTCACGAACGGTTCATAACCACTGCGTTAACAACCGCCGCCACTGCGCCAAACAACCGCCGCCACTGCGCTAAACGGAACCTATGTAGTGTCACCACAATCACCATAGAGAGTCATCTCTGAAGAATGGAATGGAACTTGATTTTTTTTTATTTTGATTTAGGTTCCGTTTGGGGGGACTTATGTCCACCGGCCAAGCTGTTACGACCGCATGAAGCGGAGCCTTAGTTAATTAGCTTTTTCATAAACACTATAATAAATTACTGGCCCCGCAATCACCCTCAACATTTGTTTTAGAGGTTTCAAAACCACAATGGTAGTGTAGTTGTATCACATTGAGCCAAACATCCCATTCAATAGAACGTGATGCACAGAAGTCGTTGTTCATATTTTCTTGAGCATTCAACCATAAACGTTAAAGTGTTCGAGATAAAACTTAAAAAAAACAAACAAAAAATTATTCATTAATTTCGTCTGTCTTCCACCCATTTGTTGTTAATACTTCACTGTTCATAACTGTTCTTCTCTTGAACCCTTTATAAACCCTAGCTTGTCATAGGTTTCTTAGGATTTCATTCATGAGGGCGAAAAAAGAATCGAGAAGAATAGTAAGAAATTTAAAGTTCAAAAAGTACTCTCGGGTCTGTAAAAGGAAGGGGCGAGAAAAAATGAAAGGAGAAGAGAAGTGGGAAGTCTTCTCACCCCCAAAGAGGCCAACACCGAGACCGACCCCGCAGCCGGCACCGAAACCGATACCTGGTCCCAGTTTTCCGATTTCCTTGGATTTCACTACCGGAAGCCTCCACAGAAGACCCTTGTTTCCGCCATTATCCCTGTTCATCCTCTTCGCCCCAATAAAAGCGAATTTTTTTCTGCGAGTTCTTTGCGTCTCACCGGAGCCTGCTCCTACTACTAGCTGAGGGAAAATTTTTGGGGGCGTCCCCCTCCCCTAAAATTATAAAATATAAAATAGTCCCCGGGAATTAATTTTTAGGAACGAAGATCTTCTAAGATATCTTCACGCCATCATCCGATAATCTCTCCGGAGATCATGTAGGTAGGAATATGTCGAGGGATGTACTTGGTAATTAGCTCTTTCCACTTTAAAGTTGTATGATCCCTCTCCCAGAACACAAACACGGCTGAGAGAAACTTTATGTTCAGAATAGTCGCATAACGGTAGCGTTAGCATGCATGCTAATTTGTATCACAAGAGCTATAGACAATAAGCATAAAGTGTCTACAATATATATATAAATGAAAATAGGAATGGACAAGGTTACTGAAGTAAGTCAGAGTAGAAAAATGTCACAAGGGCTATATCAAAGCGCTCAGAATCTCACATATGTGATTGAAGGTAGTGACGGTATCGTAGCATCTGACTCTATCTCCGTGACCTAGCTGCCCTCATGCATGGGGTGCTACTGTTGCTCCTACGGGGTGTGCCCCTAAAATGATGGTGTAATAACCGTTAGTAATAAAGATTAAGTGAACTCACATCATCTCCCCCCAATGACTCATAGCATCGGACGGAAAGAGGGAAAAATGAGTACAATATAATCAGTATATAAAACAAAACAGATGACAGTTGTCTAATCTAGCAGTGATTATATCAGCATTTTTATAAGAAAACAAATAAGCATCAAGATGTACCAACAAGTAAATAGAGCAGAACTAATTTAATAGTGTAGCAAACAACACGTAAGTAAAAGGACAAAATTGAAATTAATTTATAAAAATGTACATGCAAATTTATAAGTTAAGGATCTAATACATAAATAATAACTCATCATATAAAAGTGTTCATACAAATTTATATGATAAGAATTTTAATGTAGTGGTATGCAATGCAATGTAATAAATGTATGATGACATGCCCATGAATTACTCATACACTCTTATTTGCTATGTCGACATAGACTTTAGTTCCCACTTTTTGAGAGTTGTTAATCACTCTTGTTGTAGCTAGACAGAGACAGTGGAACAGATTTCTCCACTACTAGATGGGTATACACACAACCAAACATAGGTCTTACGTACGTCTCGACGTTGAGAACCAAACTGCGAAGAACCTGCGTACTCATGATCGCTAAACTAGCACAGTCTTAATGGCATGGAAGAGGTCTTTAGGACGTAAGCACCAAACAGCCCAGCCCAACCGCCAAGTGGCACAGAAGGGTTATTTGGGAAGTAAACACTAAAGAGACCTACTCAACCGACCTATAGTCTATCCGTCAGCTTCCATCGGTGTGACAATCGGTATGCCTATATACTCGGCACAAGTAATCCTCCAATAAGGATCAGCATGCAACCGTATATAAACCATACACCCTTTATGTAATTTCTATGACCAACCCGTGTTATCAAGCACCCGAGGACTCTCAACCAAGTCTATAATATAATTTATTATTACAAGTTTAACCAGTACTACTTAACACTCAAGGATCTACCAACCAGGTCTCTATAATAATACTCTAAAATATAATCACATCTTATAATCTACTCCAAGCCATCACTGTTCCAGTAGTGAGTTATCGTAACTCTAATGCAGTGGAATGTGTAAGTCATGAAATTACATTCTATGATTCTATAGGACTACTTGTGTATCTAATAATATGATGAGATCATTAATATAAGATGCTCTAACATTTTGACATGTCGTCTGTACAACCCCGTGTTCGTTGAGCGAGCCCCGCCAGGAAAATCGAGCGAACCAAGTTCCACGGCCCGCACCCAAGCAACAGGCGGGCATGCGGCAAGAGGTTGGTCCGCTCCCGCTCAGTTCAAGTGAGCGAGCCAAGGCAGGAGGCTGGTCCGCTCCCGCTCAGTTCATGCGAGCGAGCCAGGCGAGACGACTCCCTCACCCCTCCCGCTCGCTCGGAGAATCGTCGACCGGAGCGGGAGGCGCTATTCGTTGAGCCGATATTCGCGGATGGGTTCGACGACCCGCGAACCATTCTAATGGTCGCAATGACCATCAGCCTGTTCCCTACCCGCGACCTGGCCGCCTGACCGCCTCAGCAGAGGATGGGCGGGTCGCGGTGGCGCGGCTCGCCCTCGCCCAAGAAGAATATGCGAGCCGCTGGAACCAGGTCGCGCCCGCCTCTCGCGGAGAGGGATTAGTGGCGAGCTGACCTCCCAATCCATGGAGGGGGGCAGTAGAAGCCCCGAGGAGAAATTACATGGATACCCTCCCCATGGGTGCGAATAGTTTCTCAGAACAGCGGAGCTATGCTGTTGGCAGACCAAGTTGGACTGCACGTAGCTGTTCAAAACAGCGGGGTTTGGCTGTTGGCAGACCCAACCAAGAGCTTTCTGGTAATTTCAGGTCAGTTCTTTTGGTTATTGGCAGTTCAGATTCTAAAAACTATAAATAGAACCCAAGGGGACACCTCAAGGCACACACTCTCATTTTCTCTTGCTCCCCGATTTAGTAGTGCTTCTTGAGGTAGCCTTAGCTCGGCCTGTGGCTAAGGAGGGGAAGTATTCTCTAGTCTTCCGGGTGTGTGGTGGGTCCTCCCCGCCAAGCCCTTAGGTCTGTTTCTCCGTGTTTCCTCTGTTGTTTTGCTTGCAGGAGTGAAGTAGGTGCGAGACCACTCCTTCCCCAAGGATCGAACTCCACAGGAGACCGAATCTCGGTTTCAACATTTTGGTGCGGTGAGCGTGGAGCGTGGTCAGCACAGAAAAGCTTCAGCGAGCTCGATGACGGGAGGACAGGGATCTGACAGGCCGAACTCGCCACCCCCCCCCACCTCTCGTCACGGTGGGGATGTTTGAAGATTTCAGGAATGAGGTGCTGACTCTTGTCAAGTTCGCACTCGGCACGCGGGCCGAGTGCTCGACTCCGGCAGTCCAGATCGCGGTCGCCCCCTCCTTGGGCTAGGACGCTCTCGGCAGGCGAGCGGGGAAGGAGGTGGCCGAGGAAGGTCGAGGGTGCGAGCTCCCCAGGCGCGAGCTCTTCCCTGGCTAGGCAGGCCGAGGCCGGTTCGGCGAGCTGGGCTCGCGAGACTCGTCGGCTCGCCCAGTGGGGGGAGGAAGTCCTTTCAGCGAGTTGGTCTCTTCAGCTCCAGTTCCATATGGGTTCAGGGAACCCGAGATGTCCTACTACACCGGGAAGGGAGACCCGATCCAACATGTTCAGTGGTTCGAAGATGTAGTATCCATCCGTCAGATGTCGGACGGGTTCAAGTGCCGACTCTTCGCTATCACCCTCAGGGAGAAGGCAATGGAGTGGTTCCATCAGCTACCGGCCAACTCCATCTACTGCTTTGAGGACCTGCGCCGGGGGTTCATGCTGAGGTTCACTACCTCGAAGAAGAGGAAGAAGGAGTCAGAATCCCTGTTCCACATTAAGCAGGGGGTGAACGAGACGTTGGGGAGCTACGTGGACCGGTTCCAGAGGACGTTACTCAGGTTCAGGAGATGCTGGGCCACAGTCTAATGATGGCTTTTACCCTGGGCTTGAAGTAGGGGTTCTTTAGGATGGAGCTGAAGAGAGTTCCCCCCCTCTCCTACGAGGAGCTGATGGAGAGGGCGGCGAGAGAAGTTGACGGGGAGGCATCAAACCCGGAATTTGCAAGGAAGCTGGCCAGGTGGGCCACGGAGGAGGAGAAAGAGTCGAGAGGAGGAAGAGGACAGGAGGAAAGGAGAGGAGAGCCCCGACAGAGGGAGCAGAGGCAGCTCCAGGGGCAGCAGCAGCCGAGGTGGGGGAGCCAGGAGCCCGACCGTCGGCTAGGTTGGAGACCTAAGTGTCAAGGGCAAGGGCCACAGAGGGGATACCACGGAAGGGATCGATATCAAGGGGGCAAGATCAGTTCCACCCCCCGGGCTGGAGGCAGGCCCAGAGGCCCCGGCTCCCCGACCAGGAAGAGGACATGGCCATAGCCATGGGGGCGAGGAGAAGGATAGTGAGGAGGAGGAGAAGAGAGGTTAGGGTGGAGTTGCCCTATTGCGACTTCCATCAGGAAGAGGGACACATCACCGCCACCTGCCCGGAGTTCCTTGAGATGAGAGGGAATAGGGAGCAGCAGCAGCAGCAGGGTCGGCAAGAAGTGAGGATTGAAGAGGTCCTGCCTCGGGCGGAGGAGGATCGTTGCGAAGACCGGGTAGATGTTGGAACCCGAGGAGGGATCAGAGTGATCCACGGGGGGTAGGGGTCGAGGCTTCCCGCAAGACGAGCCTCCACACCATGTACCGGTGGAGTGTTGCCTCCACATCCCAAACCCCACCTCCGGAGGAGAGGATCACTTTATCTAGGAGCGACATGTCAGATCACGAGGATCCATTCTGCAATGCGCTGGTCATCAAGGCAGCCATCGAGAATTTCACCGTCTCTCGGATCCTCGTGGACAACGGGAGTTCCGTCAACATCGTCTTCAAAAAAGGTTTTCGACGCGATGAAGGTGGAGGCAAAGAGGGTGCTGGTCTCGGATGGACCCTTGTTCGGGTTTTCAGGAGAGAGGAAGGAAGTGGAGGGAGGAGTAGGCCTCCATGTTACCCTGGGGGGTCAGTCCAGAAACTACAGGTTTGTCATTGTGGATGCCCCCAACAGCTACAGCGCCATCTTCAGGAGGCCCCTTATCAGCGCCTTCCGCTGCGTCCCCTCATCCTTTCATCAGTGCTTGAAGTTCAACGCTGAGGGGATCCAGGTCAGGGTCAGGGAGGACCCAAAGGTGGCACGGGAGTACTATGTCACTGCGGTGAACACCATCTCTTGGTTGGAGGGATCCGAGGAGATGGGGCGGAGGATGGAAGAAGATGAGCAAGAAGGAAGAAGGGAGGAGCTGGAGATGGGGGATTGCGCGAAGGAGGCGGAAGGAAGAAACCTGGAGGAGGTGGCCGAGGTGATGGCCGAGGGAGAAGAGGTGGAGGTGGAGGTCTCGGTCTCTGAAAAGAAGGATGCTGAAGGGTGGGGAGAGCAGTCCAGGCTGGAGGCTGCAGAGGAAGTGGTGGAGCTGGAGGTGATCACCCGTAGAGGCAGGATGGAGAAGATCCGCGTCAGGGTATTGGATCTGACCCCGGAGGACCAAGGCAGGATGCTGGAGTGCATCCAGAAGAACGTGGACATCTTCGCTTGGAACGCCGCGGAGATGCCGGGGGTTGATGCGGATGTGGCCTGCCACTGCCTCAACTTGGACCCTGGAATACGCCCCGTTCAACAGAAGAAGAGGTCCACTGCGGACAAGCTGGCAGAGCCCATCAGGGAGGAGGTGGCAAAGCTCCTCAAGGCCAGCTTCGTGTCCGAGATCCAATACCCCGGCTGGGTCTCCAATGTGGTCATGGTCAAAAAGGGAGACGGCCGGTGGAGGATGTGTATTGATTTTTCTTTACTAAATAAAGCTTGCCCTAAGGATTGTTACCCTTTGCCTCGAATCGACGCGCTGGTTGACTCAGCCGTCGGTTTTTCTGTAATGAGTTTTCTAGATGCTTTTTCAGGTTATCATCAAATCAGGATGCACCCCCCAGACATCAAGGATGTCTCATTCATCACATGGGATGGATGTTACTGCTATATGATGATGCCCTTCGGGCTGAAGAATGCAGGGGCAACCTACCAAAAAATGATGGATAGGGTCTTCAGGGAGCAAAAGGGGAGGAATTTGGGGGTGTACGTGGATAACCTCATGATTAAAAGTCGGGATGTGGACTCCCACCTCCGGGACCTGGAGGAGACCTTTGCCACCCTACGCAAGTACAAGATGCAGTTGAATCCCCTAAAATGTGTCTTCGGGGCTAGCAGGGGAAAGTTCATGGGGCACCTCCTCACCCCTGCGGGGGTCGAGCGGAATCCTGACAAGTTCAAGGCTATCCTAAAGTTGGGATCGCCGCGGAATGCTAAGGAGGTGCAGCGGCTGACGGGGAAGCTAGCAGGGCTGAGTAGGTTCCTCTCCCGAGCAGGAGAAAAGTGCTCCCCCTTCTTTAAAACGTTGAGGGGTGGTCGAAAGTTCGAATGGACCCAGGAGTGCGAGGAGGCATTCCGGGCCCTCAAGATGCAGTTGACTCAGGCTCCGCTGCTTCAAGGGCCGAAGGAGGGGGAGGACTTGTTCTTATATCTCGGGGTCGGGGCGGAGGCCTTGAGCTCCGTTTTAGTTCGAGAAGAGGGGAAGAAGCAGCTCCCTATTTATTACGTGAGCCGAGTCCTGAGGAAGGCCGAGCTCCGGTACCCGATTTTGGAGAAGCTAGCCTTCGCCCTGATCATCTCAGCCCGGAGGCTGCGACCTTACTTCCAGGCACACTCGATCCGAGTGGTGACCGACCATCCTCTCCACAACATCTTTGAGGGGGTGGAGCATTCAGGCAGGTTGTCTAAGTGGTCGGTGGAGCTGAGCGAGTTCGATGTCTCCTTCGTTCCGCGGCTCTCGATCAAAGCTCAAGCGATGACCGACTTCTTGGCCGACTATATGGTTGAAGTGGCGGAGGAAGAACTCACCCGCCCGACTCCTTGGAAGGTGAAGGTGGACGGCGCCTCGGGGAGGCATTCCCTGGGAGTGGGGGTGGTCTTGGAGAGCCCCCAAGGAACTAAAATTGAGCAGACGGTGGTGGTGCACTTTCCCATCACCAACAATCAAGCCGAGTATGAAGCCATGATAGCAGTACTGCGCCTAGCCAGGGAACTGGGGGTGTTGGACGTGGAGGTCCTCACCGACTCCATGGTGGTAGCTTCCCAGATCAATGGGGAGTTTGAGGCAAGGGATCCTACCCTGTAATTGTACTTAGCCAAAGTGAAGGGGCTCATAGGGAATTTCCAAACCTTCTCCATCCGACACGTGCCCAAGGAAGAAAACGAACAGGTCGACCAACTAACAAAGCATGGTCCCCAAGTGGGGGTACCATCACCGACCTATTCCGCCCCTCCATCGAAGAGGGAGAGCTCATGAAAATTGATCAACAGGCTTCATGGATGGACCCAGTTGTAACTTTTCTCTCCACGAGAGAGTATCCGGAGGGGGCAGATAAGAAGAAGCTAAGACACAAGTCGGCGTACTACCTCCTACAGGACGGGCAGCTATACAGGAAGACCCTCTCAGGGATGCTGGCTCGATGCGTGGCCGAGGGTGAAGTGCAAAGGATCGTGGAGGAAGTCCACTCCGGAGAGTGTGAGAGCCAATCCAGGAGTCGGACCCTTGAAGGAAGAATTGTCGGGCAAGGGTACTTCTGGCCCACCCTGGGCCATGATGCAACGGAATTCGCGAGAAGGTGCCATAAGTGCCAGCTGTTTGCCCCCCTCCAGCTACAGTCGTCCTAGCGACTCAAAAGTATCACGGCCCCCTGACCCTTTGCAATTTGTGGGATGGATTTGGTTGGGCCATTCCCCCAAGCCAGCGGTCAGAGGAGGTTCCTCCTAGTAATGATTGACTACTTCTCCAAGTGGATGGAGGTGAAGGTGCTGGCCAAGGTGACCTCCCAGGTTATCAGGAACTTTGTTTGGGGGAGATGATCTACCACCATGGGTTTCCCCAGGCCATTGTCACGGACAACGAGCCCCAGTTCGTCTGTGCTGAGTTCACCCGTTTTTGCGAGCAGCTGGGAATCGACCTCAGGTTCACCTCGGTTCATCACCCCAGGAGCAACGGGCAAGTGGAGGCCGCAAACAAGATCATCGTCAACCTCCTCAAGAAGAAAGTGGAGAATTTGAAGGGGAGTTGGGTGGAGCAGCTTCCCGCGGTTCTTTGGGCCCTGAGAACCACCCCCAACACGGCTACTGGGGAGACCCCCTTCAAGCTCTCTCATGGGTGCGAGGCAGTGCTCCCCGTGGAGTTTGAAGTCCAAACACCTCGAGTCGTTGCGGCCAAAGAAGGCCGAAAGGAATGACAAGACGAGAATGAGGAGGAGCTGAGGCTCTCCCTCGACATGGTGGAAGAGCTGAGGGACGTTTCCGCTATCCGACAGGAGGAGGTGAAACGAAGAATGGCCAAGTACTTTGACAAGCTTGTCAGGGTCAAGCAGTTCGTGGAAGGGGACTTGGTGCTGAAGAAGGTGGATGCAACAGGGAGGTCGGCATCCGTAGGGAAGCTCAACCCCAGTTGGGAGGGGTCATTTATTGTAAAGGAAGCTCTAAAGTCGGGAGGTTATCGACCCCAAAATGTAGAGGGCGAGACCCTGAGTCTCACCTGGAGCGGTGACGACCTAAAACGTTTTTTCCCCTGAAACATGTAAGTGATGTCTTGATGATAATAAAATTCTTTAACACTTCAAGTACTGTCACAGCTAGCTGGCATGGAGAAATGGAATGTGTTTGGACCCCGAGCAGATCCCGCTGTCAGGCTCTCACCTAGCTGGCAGGGCAGGAAGTCACTAGGTGTCATCCTTGGCCTCGAGCAGATCCCACTGTCAGGCTCTCGCCTAGCTGGCAGGGCAGGAAGTCACTCGATGGTACTGATAGCGGACCCCGAGTAGATCCCGCTGTCAGGCTCTCACCTAGCTGGCAGGACGGGAAGTCACTCGGTGTCATCCTTGGCCTTGAGCAAATCCCACTGTCAGGCTCTCACCTAGCTGGCAGGGCAAGAAGTCACTCAATGGTATCGATAGTGGACCCCGAGCGGAACCCGCTGCCCGGCTCTCACCAAGTTGGCAGGGCTGGAAGGCGTTCATCGGGGAAAGACGTCGACTCCTCGCCAGCTAACAGGGCCGGTCTCGATGCGCAAAGCAGTGCCACCGGTCGGGGAACTTGATGTCCGAATGATGAGTGTCTGGAGTCGCGAAGTTAACCAAAAAGGGGGGGGGGTCTAACGTAGTCGCCCAGCACCCAAAATGACGGCAAAAAGGGGGGCGAGAACCCAGGCCGCATTGCAAGAGGGTCAGCCCGCAAGAAATCCGATGGTTTAGGCAAGCGACGAGTCGGCTCGCCTCTCCTGGCGAGCGAGTAGTCACCACAGCGGGGCCGGGCTGTAGAGACAGGTCGCCACTAGCAGGGCGACCGATCGGGTCTCCTAGGACTCCTAAGACAAATCCATAGGCGTGCAACCTCGTCGACATGACGCGAGATGAACAACCGCGAGTACGAAAATGGAGAATTTACATCGCGTAATAATAGCAGGTGTAACACCCCCTATCCGTCGCATAGCATATAGCAGTAGTTCCGGCCGGGGCCCGACGCCATATACCACAGACAGACCGGGTGGTTACGTATGGAAACCATCCAACCAATCTCAACGTCCTACTCAGAGCATTCTAGCGGAAGCAGTTTATATAAGTTGTAAAACAAGAACCCAGCAACAAGCATGAATGTCCACTAACATGATAATAGGAATGTTATTACAAAATACTCAAAAGTCGGCCTTAAGGCCTTACAAAATGTTCCACTTGCTTAACACATGATTTACAAACCTCGGCACGCAGGCCGGCCATACATGAATAAAACATAAAAACATTTCCACTTGGGCCTTCGAGGGCCAGCTTCGCAAAAAGGCTTTAGCCCGCTATTGACCGCTTGGTACAGCTGCACCTGCAAGCAAACAAACCACCGCACGGTGGCAAATAAGGCAACGGTCAGCAATGCTGACCAAATTATAACGATCCCGCCCCCAACTCGGGGCGGCGATGCTCCTTCCCTGCATTTCATTAGCATAAGCGAGCAATTTATAACCATAGCCATTACATCACAGGCGTTGGCTCGCACGGCCACACGCCCCGTGCACTCAGGGCACATTCTCGGTGAACCGGTCCATGTCGCGTCAATTTAAGCCACCAACATTCCGGACTCACCACCACCAACAGACGGCTAATCCTATGAGCAATTTGTCTTCCTGGCATTGGTCACGTCAATTTAAGCCATCGACCGCCGAAGACCCTATTCTATGCCAACGGTAAGTGCCACGTGCCTTTAGGTCTCTTTAACCGAACGACATAGAACGGGTACGGTTCCATCTAACCCGTGCTCACGTCGCAACGACAATTTAAGCCATATGCGCGGGTCAAACTTCCACCGAGTCCCGTGTCCATCACAAATCACATAACCCCGTTATGTTCAAGTTGGCTCTCAGGCCACCAAGTTGGCAAGACCTCGTGTCCGCCCAGTTTTCCGGGTGCACCTTTGGGTTAGTCCCCAAGGCTCCCTGCTGCAATCTACCGCGTAGAAAACCCGAAAACACCCAATAGCACGGAGTCTTCTCCGGCCTCATGCAATGCAACATCACCGATCCGGACTAACATGTCCGGGTAGGCTTCACACAAAATGCCTACGTCCGTTCTCGCATACGGACTCTAAACAACGGGGACTTTACATATCTACCCGAAGGAACGCCACCAACTCTCCGCAAACTCGCGAGAGGGGGGCTTCCTATGCTAAGAAAAGGAGCGATCAAGCTCAAGATGAGGATCGTTACCCTTGCGTTCCTCTTTGGCGCCATCGAAATGTAATCGGATAGAAATCACCGCACTTGCGTTGCCTCCGTGGATCCGGAGTCGGCTTGCGATTCGGAGCTCCGAAGCTCCTCCAATGGCGGATCTAGCTCCTCTTCCTCTTGCCTTAGCTCTTCTTTCTCCAAGGGTTTGGAGAGATAAAAAGGTAAGAAAATGGATTTTTCTAAGTCAACTCCCGGGTATATCCTCCCAGGAACAACCCCCAGCCATTGGATCTTCAATCAAGGAAACGAACGGCTTTGATTCGGGGCTGAAATGCCCAATCTGGCCGAACACGGCCTGGCACACGCCCGTGTCCAGGGCCGTGTGCCGCATTCGCCGTCAAAATCGAATCTTCTGAACACGCACACGGGTATCGAACACGCCCGTGTTCGAGCTGACACGCCCGTGTTCCAGCTGACACGGCCGTGTAGTCGGCCGTGTACCCCATTATTTTCTCCTGTTTTCAACCCGAGCACTGCACGGGTTCTAGGACACGCCCGTGTCCTTGCCCGTGTCACCTTGACACGCCTGGGCCCCCAGGCCGTGTACACGGGACATTTCGTCGAGGGGAGAACGACGACTGGATGACACGGCCTTGGACACGCCCGTGTCCTAGGCCGTGTGCCTTGTCTCGACGATCGTCGAGTGAATCTCGACGATTTCACCTTGACGATCGTCGACACGGGTCGACACGCCCTGCGACACGCCCGTGTCGCAGGCCGTGTGCCCATTCTCGACGAATCGTCGAGAATAACTCGACGATTTCACGGCTAAGTGTCGACACGGGTCGACACGCCCGTGTCGCAGGCCGTGTGCCCATTCTCGACGAATCGTCGAGAATAACTCGACGACTTCGCGGCTAAGTGTCGACACACGCTTGACACGCCCTGGGACACGCCCGTGTCCCAGGCCGTGTGCCTTCAGCCAGAAACCAAAACTGGCCCAAAACGTCCCCCTTTGCTCCTTTGAGTTTCGGGGCGTTACAACTCTCCCCCTCTTAAAAGAATTTCGCCCACGAAATTACATAAAGGAAAGATATACAAAAACAACATTTGTACCTGAGCGGAACAACTCCGGATACTCGTCAAGCATAGTCTGCTCTCGCTCCCAAGAGAGCTCCTCACGACCGCAATTGTCCCACCGGACTTTGACCATCCTGATCTCTTTATTGCGTAGCCGCTTGACCTCCGAGTCCTCAATCCGCACGGGCTTGACCTTTGTCGTTAGCCCACTATCCACCGGCACTTGATCGACCGCGATCACTTGCGTAGGCTCTTGCACCGCCTTCCGAAGCACCGAAATGTGGAATACATCGTGTAAACCACTTAGCTCCACTGAAAGCTTCAACCTATAGGCCGCTTCTCCAACTCGCTCCAGAACCTCAAACGGTCCAAGGTACCTCGGGCTTAGCTTTTTCAACCGTCGCACCCGCGAGACACCCTTGAACGGCTTGATCTTTAGGTACACATAATCGCCCACAGCGAACTCCACGTTCCTGTGCTTGGCATTATAGTACTTTGCTTGCCGGTCCTGAGCGATGAGCAACCTCTCCCGTATGGTTCTCACCAAAGAAGTAGCATCATCCACTTCCGATCGCTTATACAACTTCGACTCGCCCGTTTCTAACCAAGACAACGGCGTGCGACATCTTCTACCATATAGGGCCTCGAAAGGCGCCATCTGAATACTTGCTTGGTAGCTGTTGTTGTATGCGAACTCCACCAAATAAAGGTGGTCCTCCCATTGCTTTCCAAAGTCCAAGACACACATGCGAAGCATGTCTTCCATCGTTCTATTGACCCTCTCGGTCTGCCCATCCGTTTGCGGATGGAAGGCTGTGCTAAACTTCAGCTTTGTTCCCAACATTTGCTGCACCAGCCTCCAATCATTGGACGTGAACCGCCCATCTCGGTCACTCACGATGCTGCGGGGCACACCATGAAGCCGCACTATGTTATCCACATAAAGCTTTGCCAGCTTCTCCACCGGATCATCCTTCCTATGCGGAATAAAATGCGACACCTTTGTTAATCGATCGACCACCACCCAAATGGCGTCGTTCCCTTTTGCGACCTTGGCAAACCATGCACAAAGTCCATAGAGATGTCGTCGAATTTCCACTCCGGAATAGGCAAGGACTTAAGAAATCCTCCCGGCTTTTGGCACTCCGCCTTTACCAAGGCGCAGGTTTGGCACTTCGCTACGTATAGCGCCACATCCTTTTTCAAACCCGGCCACCAAAACAGTTTCTTTACATCGCGGTACATCTTCGTGCTCCCCGGGTGAATCGAGTACTTGGTATGGTGTGCCTCGTACAACAACTCCACCCGTAAATTGCCCACACTTGGGACGCACAGACGACCGTCTTTCCACAGCAATCCGTCCTCCACGACGAATTGGGAATTTGACCCATCCAGAGCCTCTATCATGAACTGCTTCATATGAGCATCCATATCCAAAGCCTGCCGAATCCGATCAGCCAGGTCATATTGGACTTCAGTCCAATTCAGAACTGCTTCAGCACTTGATTGCTTATCCACACAAACAATCTCCAACGCCTCCAACTCCCGCACCAACCGCTCATCATGCACCGATAGCCAATTGGCTTGAGCTGGGGCTCGGCGACTCAACGCGTCCGCAACCGCATTCCCTTTGCCAGGCACGTAGTGGATCTTGAATGTATAGTCCCCCAGGAACTCCATCCATCTACGCTGCCGCATATTCAGATCTTTCTGATCAATCAGGTACTTTAGGCTCTTGTGATCGGTGTAGATATCAATCTTCACACCGTACAAATAGTGTCTCCACAGCTTCAAGGCAAAAATCACGGCCGCTAACTCCAAGTCATGGACCGGATAATTCCTCTCGTGCACTTTTAGCTGTCTCGAGCCATAAGCTATCACGCTTCCGTGCTGCAGTAGCACGCAACCCAAACCGCTGCCTGAAGCATCGCTATATATCTCATAGCCTTCGGTTCCAACCGGCGAACTCAGCACAGGCGCCGTGGTCAACCGACACTTCAATTCCTCAAAAGCTCGCGCGCACTCCGGCGTCCAAACGAACTTATGCTCCTTCCTCGTCAAAGTAGTGAGAGGTAGCGCTATCCGCGAGAAGTTCTCTACGAAGCGCCTATAATAGCCGGCAAGCCCCAAAAAGCTCCGGACTTCTGCTACCGTAGCAAGCTCAGGCCACTCCCGTATCGCAACAATCTTCGCCGGATCCACAGCAATACCCTCTCCACTCACTATATGCCCGAGGAACGCCACTGAGGATAGCCAAAACTCGCACTTCGAGAACTTGGCATACAACTGGTTTCTCCTGAGTGTCTCCAACACCAAATGGAGATGCTTGAAGTGATCCTCCTCACTTTGCGAGTACACCAAAATATCGTCGATGAAGACGATCACGAAATGGTCCAAGTACTCCCTGAACGTCCTGTTCATCAAATCCATGAATACTGACGGCGCATTAGTCAGCCCAAACGGCATGACCGTAAACTCATAATGCCCGTATCTCGTACTAAACGCTGTCTTCGGGATATCACTCTCCCTTATCCGCAGCTGATAGTACCCAGACTTGAGATCTAACTTCGAGTACACCGTCGACCCGACTAACTGATCAAAGAGATCATCAATCCTAGGGATCGGGTACTTATTCTTCTCAGTCAGCTTGTTTAGCTCCCGATAATCAATACATAATCTCAAGCTTCCGTCCTTCTTCTTAACAAAGAGGACCGGTGCGCTCCAAGGCGAAGAACTCGGGCGCACATACCCTTGCTCCAACAACTCTTGCAGTTGAACTTTCAGCTCCGCCATTTCCTTAGGCGCTAGCCGATACGGAGATCGTGACACAGGCTTTGCACCTGGCACTAGCTCGATCGTAAAATCTATCTCCCGTTGAGGCGGGGCTCCAGGAAGATCTGCGGGGAACACATCAGGGTATTCCGATACCACTGAAATACAATCCAAAGCGGGCTTCGGCTTTGCAACCTCCACTAGTGTAAAGAACAGTTCTGCTCCGGCACGAACCGCCTTCACCACCTGAAGAGCAGACATCAACGTCTTGCTCGACCCCTTTAAGCCCGTAAAAGTCGTCTCACGACTTGCTCCCAGCTTGACTTCCTTGCTACCGCAATCTATATGGGCCTGCTGCTCCGAGAGCCAGTCCATGCCAAATATGACGTCGAACTCCACTAACGGAAGTAAAGACGCCCGCAGGTCGAACTCCTGCTCCCCAATACGAATCTTAACATCGCAGATCCTAACCGCTCGCATCGAACACCCATTGGGCAACAACACATCCAACTTATCCTTCGCCATCGAAGAAGGGACTCCGATGCGTGATATAAATCCTTCGGACAAGAAGGAGTGTGAAGCTCCCGTATCGAAGAGTGCTCGTGCCGGATTTTCACAAATCAATACGAATCCTAAACAAGCAGTGGTAAGGTAACATGTGCATAACAAGCATATAAAGGAATTGACTTGCTATAAATTAAACCGTACCTGTCACCACGTCAGCTTGTTTAATGGCCTCCTGTTGGCCAAGATTGTAGACCCTTGGTTGGGCCGGAGCATAGTGGGATGCGGTCGACTCCACCGCCTTACCCTTCTCTTCATAAGTAGCTCCTGGCCTCCTCTCGGACTTAGGACGTCCGCTCCAACAATCACGGGCGAAATGCCCCGTCTTTCCAAACGTAAAGCACGCACCCGGGGTCCGACCCGTAGTCGCCCCAGAAGCGCCAGAAGGAGCTGGACCCGAAGTCCTATGCTTCTTGAAAGTCCTCCGATAGCCTGACTTTGAAGCAGTCCGGCACTCTGAACTCAGATTTCTTTTCACCCAAGCTTTTCTTCGCTTGTACACTCTTCATGTCCTTCTCCAAGGACCGGGCAGTATTGACCAAGGTTAAGAAACCCTGCGTCATCGGCCCCGACAGTAACAATCTCAGCTCATCCCTCAAGCCTTCATAAAAACGATTAGTCTTGCGCTCCTCATCCATGATGGTGGAGCTAGCATAACGACTCAACCGCGTAAACTCGTGGAGATATTCATCCACGCTTCTCTCACCCTGCACCAACTTCAGGAATTCATTCTCCATTGAAATCCTCTGAGTCGAAGGGAGGTATCTTGCCAAGAACAATTCCGAGAACTCTTCCATCGGAACGTCTATCAGTTGTCTACCTCGCAGATGATGCAGCTCCAAACCTTCCCACCACATCCTCGCTTCTCCATCCAGCAGGAATGTAGCGATGGTGGTCATCTGCCACTCCTCCGTCTCCGTCGCTGTCATGACTCTCTTCACCCTAGAGAGCCAGTCTTCAGCCTGCGATGGGGTTCCCAACCCCGAGAATAACGGAGGGTTAAAGCTCATTACATGCTTCAACTGCCTCTCAGTCGCCCTCCTTGGCACTATTGGTTCTACAACCACTTGCTCCATCCTCCTCGGCTCCGCCTCTTGCAGAGGTACTTGCTCCATCACAGGAGCGGGCTGCTGCGCTTGCCTCCCAGGCTGCGCATTGATCACGGCCAACACCGCTTCAGCCACCAATCTTATATTTTCAGCCGACAAAGGTGTTGCGGGAGCAACTTCCGGTGCACTACTTGCCTCAGAAACTCGGCGTTCTGACGGCCCAACACCACTTCGGGTCACCTATAGTGGTACAAAACACCGTTAAGCGACCAAATAAATTGCAAACAGCAATTATAGGAACACGCAGGTTCCTCAAACACGAGTATTTTCATTCCTAAGTGGACATTCATGGGTTCTTTTTACTGTTATAACGATGACGCACACAATGTGCTCACCACCCCTTAAAAAGAATTCGACCACGAATTCCATTCAAGCCCGACCAAAACTAGTAGTCTGATACCAAATTGTAACACCCCCTATCCGTCGCATAGCATATAGCAGTAGGTCCGGCCGGGGCCCAACGCCATATACCACAGACAGACCGGGTGGTTACGTATGGAAACTATCCAACCAATCTCAACGTCCTACTCAGAGCATTCTAGCGGAAGCAGTTTATATAAGTTGCAAAACAAGAACCCAGCAACAAGCATGAATGTCCACTAACATGATAATAGGAATGTTATTACAAAATACTCAAAAGTCGGCGTTAAGGCCTTACAAACGTTCCACTTGCTTAACACATGATTTACAAACCTCGGCACGCAGGCCGGCCATACATGAATAAAACATAAAAACATTTCCACTTGGGCCTTCGAGGGCCAGCTTCGCAAAAAGGCTTTAGCCCGCTATTGACCGCTTGGTCCAGCTGCACCTGCAAGCAAACAAACCACCGCATGGTGGCAAACAAGGCAACGGTCAGCAATGCTGACCAAATTATAACGATCCCGCCCCCAACTCGGGGCGGCGATGCTCCTTCCCTGCATTTCATTAGCATAAGCGAGCAATTTATAACCATAGCCATTACATCACAGGCGTTGGCTCGCACGGCCACACGCCCCGTGCACTCAGGGCACATTCTCGGTGAACCGGTCCATGTCGCGTCAATTAAAGCCACCAACATTCCGGACTCACCACCGCCAATAGACGGCTAATCCTATGAGCAATTTGTCTTCCTGGCATTGGTCACGTCAATTTAAGCCATCGACCGCCGAAGACCCTATTCTATGCCAACGGTAAGTGCCACGTGCCTTTAGGTCTCTTTAACCGAACGACATAGAACGGGTACGGTTCCATCTAACCCGTGCTCACGTCGCAACGACAATTTAAGCCATATGCGCGGGTCAAACTTCCACCGAGTCCCGTGTCCATCACAAATCACATAACCCCGTTATGTTCAAGTTGGCTCTCAGGCCACCAAGTTGGCAAGACCTCGTGTCCGCCCAGTTTTCCGGGTGCACCTTTGGGTTAGTCCCCAAGGCTCCCTGCTGCAATCTACCGCGTAGAAAACCCGAAAACACCCAATAGCACGGAGTCTTCTCCGGCCTCATGCAATGCAACATCACCGATCCGGACTAACATGTCCGGGTAGGCTTCACACAAAATGCCTACGTCCGTTCTCGCATACGGACTCTAAACAACGGGGACTTTACATATCTACCCGAAGGAACGCCACCAACTCTCCGCAAACTCGCGAGAGGGGGCTTCCTATGCTAAGAAAAGGAGCGATGCAAGCTCAAGATGAGGATCGTTACCCTTGCGTTCCTCTTTGGCGCCATCGAAATGTAATCGGATAGAAATCACCGCACTTGCGTTGCCTCCGTGGATCCGGAGTCGGCTTGCGATTCGGAGCTCCGAAGCTCCTCCAATGGCAGATCTAGCTCCTCTTCCTCTTGCCTTAGCTCTTCTTTCTCCAAGGGTTTGGAGAGATAAAAAGGTAAGAAAAATGGATTTTTCTAAGTCAACTCCCGGGTATATCCTCCCATGAACAACCCCAGCCATTGGATCTTCAATCAAGGAAACGAACGGCTTTGATTCGGGGCTGAAATGCCCAATCTGGGCCGAACACGGCCTGGCACACGCCCGTGTCCAGGGCCGTGTGCCGCATTCGCCGTCAACTCATAATGCCCGTACCTCGTACTAAACGCTGTCTTCGGGATATCACTCTCCCTTATCCGCAGCTGATAGTACCCAGACTTGAGATCTAACTTCGAGTACACCGTCGATCCGACTAACTGATCAAAGAGATCATCAATCCTAGGGATCGGGTACTTATTCTTCTCAGTCAGCTTGTTTAGCTCCCGATAATCAATACATAATCTCAAGCTTCCGTCCTTCTTCTTAACAAAGAGGACCGGCGCGCTCCAAGGCGAAGAACTCGGGCGCACATACCCTTGCTCCAACAACTCTTGCAATTGAACTTTCAGCTCCGCCATTTCCTTAGGCGCTAGCCGATACGGAGATCGTGACACAGGCTTTGCACCTGGCACTAGCTCGATCGTGAAATCTATCTCCCGTTGAGGCGGGGCTCCAGGAAGATCTGCGGGGAACACATCAGGGTATTCCGATACCACTGAAATACAATCCAAAGCGGGCTTTGGCTTTGCAACCTCCACAAGTGTAAAGAACAGTTCTGCTCCGGCACGAACCGCCTTCACCACCTGAAGAGCAGACATCAACGTCTTGCTCGACCCCTTTAAGCCCGTAAAAGTTGTCTCACGACTTGCTCCCAGCTTGACTTCCTTGCTACCGCAATCTATATGGGCCTACTGCTCCGAGAGCCAGTCCATGCCAAATATGACGTCGAACTCCACTAACGGAAGTAAAGACGCCCGCAGGTCGAACTCCTGCTCCCCAATACGAATCTTAACATCGCAGATCCTAACCGCTCGCATCGAACACCCATTGGGCAACAACACATCCAACTTATCCTTCGCCATCGAAGAAGGGACTCCGATGCGTGATATAAATCCTTCGGACAAGAAGGAGTGTGAAACTCCCGTATCGAAGAGTGCTCGTGCCGAATTTTCACAAATCAATACGAATCCTAAACAAGCAGTGGTAAGGTAACATATGCATAACAAGCATATAAAGGAATTGACTTGCTATAAATTAAACCGTACCTGTCACCACGTCAGCTTGTTTAATGGCCTCCTGTTGGCCAAGATTGTAGACCCTTGGTTGGGCCGGAGCATAGTGGGATGCGGTCGACTCCACCGCCTTACCCTTCTCTTCATAAGTAGCTCCTGGCCTCCTCTCGGACTTAGGACGTCCACTCCAACAATCACGGGCGAAATGCCCCGTCTTTCCAAACGTAAAGCACGCACCCGGGGTCCGACCCGTAGTCGCCCCAGAAGCGCCAGAAGGAGCTGGACCCGAAGTCCTATGCTTCTTGAAAGTCCTCCGATAGCCTGACTTTGAAGCAGCCGGCACTCTGAACTCAGATTTCTTTTCACCCAAGCTTTTCTTCGCTTGTACACTCTTCATGTCCTTCTCCAAGGACCGGGCAGTATTGACCAAGGTTAAGAAACCCTGCGTCATCGGCCCCGACAGTAACAATCTCAGCTCATCCCTCAAGCCTTCATAAAAACGATTAGTCTTGCGCTCCTCATCCATGATGATGGAGCTAGCATAACGACTCAACCGCGTAAACTCGTGGAGATATTCATCCACGCTTCTCTCACCCTGCACCAACTTCAGGAATTCATTCTCCATTGAAATCCTCTGAGTCGAAGGGAGGTATCTTGCCAAGAACAATTCCGAGAACTCTTCCATCGGAACGTCTATCAGTTGTCTACCTCGCAGATGATGCAGCTCCAAACCTTCCCACCACATCCTCGCTTCTCCATCCAGCAGGAATGTAGCGATGGTGGTCATCTGCCACTCCTCCGTCTCCGTCGCTGTCATGACTCTCTTCACCCTAGAGAGCCAGTCTTCAGCCTGCGATGGGGTTCCCAACCCCGAGAATAACGGAGGGTTAAAGCTCATTACATGCTTCAACTGCCTCTCAGTCGCCCTCCTTGGCACTATTGGTTCTACAACCACTTGCTCCATCCTCCTCGGCTCCGCCTCTTGCAGAGGTACTTGCTCCATCACAGGAGCGGGCTGCTGCGCTTGCCTCCCAGGCTGCGCATTGATCACGGCCAACACCGCTTCAGCCACCAATCTTATATTTTCAGCCGACAAAGGTGTTGCGGGAGCAACTTCCGGTGCACTACTTGCCTCAGAAACTCGGCGTTCTGACGGCCCAACACCACTTCGGGTCACCTATAGTGGTACAAAACACCGTTAAGCGACCAAATAAATTGCAAACAGCAATTATAGGAACACGCAGGTTCCTCAAACACGAGTATTTTCATTCCTAAGTGGACATTCATGGGTTCTTTTTACTGTTATAACGATGACGCACACAATGTGCTCACCACCCCTTAAAAAGAATTCGACCACGAATTCCATTCAAGCCCGACCAAAACTAGTAGTCTGATACCAAATTGTAACACCCCCTATCCGTCGCATAGCATATAGCAGTAGGTCCGGCGGGGCCCGACGCCATATACCACAGACAGACCGGGGTGGTTACGTATGGAAACTATCCAACCAATCTCAACGTCCTACTCAGAGCATTCTAGCGGAAGCAGTTTATATAAGTTGCAAAACAAGAACCCAGCAACAAGCATGAATGTCCACTAACATGATAATAGGAATGTTATTACAAAATACTCAAAAGTCGGCGTTAAGGCCTTACAAAACGTTCCACTTGCTTAACACATGATTTACAAACCTCGGCACGCAGGCCGGCCATACATGAATAAAACATAAAAACATTTCCACTTGGGCCTTCGAGGGCCAGCTTCGCAAAAAGGCTTTAGCCCGCTATTGACCGCTTGGTCCAGCTGCACCTGCAAGCAAACAAACCACTGCATGGTGGCAAACAAGGCAACGGTCAGCAATGCTGACCAAATTATAACGATCCCGCCCCCAACTCGGGGCGGCGATGCTCCTTCCCTGCATTTCATTAGCATAAGCGAGCAATTTATAACCATAGCCATTACATCACAGGCGTTGGCTCGCACGGCCACACGCCCGTGCACTCAGGGCACATTCTCGGTGAACCGGTCCATGTCGCGTCAATTAAAGCCACCAACATTCCGGACTCACCACCGCCAACAGACGGCTAATCCTATGAGCAATTTGTCTTCCTGGCATTGGTCACGTCAATTTAAGCCATCGACCGCCGAAGACCCTATTCTATGCCAACGGTAAGTGCCACGTGCCTTTAGGTCTCTTTAACCGAACGACATAGAACGGGTACGGTTCCATCTAACCCGTGCTCACGTCGCAACGACAATTTAAGCCATATGCGCGGGTCAAACTTCCACCGAGTCCCGTGTCCATCACAAATCACATAACCCCATTATGTTCAAGTTGGCTCTCAGGCCACCAAGTTGGCAAGACCTCGTGTCCGCCCAGTTTTCCGGGTGCACCTTTGGGTTAGTCCCAAGGCTCCCTGCTGCAATCTACCGCGTAGAAAACCGAAAACACCCAATAGCACGGAGTCTTCTCCGGCCTCATGCAATGCAACATCACCGATCCGGACTAACATGTCCGGGTAGGCTTCACACAAAATGCCTACGTCCGTTCTCGCATACGGACTCTAAACAATGGGGACTTTACATATCTACCCGAAGGAACGCCACCAACTCTCCGCAAACTCGCGAGAGGGGGCTTCCTATGCTAAGAAAAGGAGCGATGCAAGCTCAAGATGAGGATCGTTACCCTTGCGTTCCTCTTTGGCGCCATCGAAATGTAATCGGATAGAAATCACCGCACTTGCGTTGCCTCCGTGGATCCGGAGTCGGCTTGCGATTCGGAGCTCCGAAGCTCCTCCAATGGCAGATCTAGCTCCTCTTCCTCTTGCCTTAGCTCTTCTTTCTCCAAGGGTTTGGAGAGATAAAAAGGTAAGAAAAATGGATTTTTCTAAGTCAACTCCCGGGTATATCCTCCCATGAACAACCCCCAGCCATTGGATCTTCAATCAAGGAAACGAACGGCTTTGATTCGGGGCTGAAATGCCCAATCTGGGCCGAACACGGCCTGGCACACGCCCGTGTCCAGGGCCGTGTGCCGCATTCGCCGTCAAAATCGAATCTTCTGAACACGCACACGGGTATCGAACACGCCCGTGTTCGAGCTGACACGCCCGTGTTCCAGCTGACACGGCCGTGTAGTCGGCCGTGTACCCCATTATTTTCTCTCGTTTTTTCAACCCGAGCACTGCACGGGTTCTAGGACACGCCCGTGTCCTTGCCCGTGTCATATTGACACGCCTGGGCCCCCAGGCCGTGTACACGGGACATTTCGTCGAGGGGAGAACGACGACTGGATGACACGGCCTTGGACACGCCCGTGTCCTAGGCCGTGTGCCTTGTCTCGACGATCGTCGAGTGAATCTCGACGATTTCACCTTGACGATCGTCGACACGGGTCGACATGCCCTGCGACACGCCCGTGTCGCAGGCCGTGTGCCCATTCTCGACGAATCGTCGATAATAACTCGACGATTTCACGGCTAAGTGTCGACACGGGTCGACACGCCCGTGTCGCAGGCCGTGTGCCCATTCTCGACGAATCGTCGAGAATAACTCGACGACTTCGCGGCTAAGTGTCGACACACGCTTGACACGCCCTGGGACACGCCCGTGTCCCAGGCCGTGTGCCTTCAGCCAGAAACCAAAACTGGCCCAAAACGTCCCCCTTTGCTCCTTTGAGTTTCGGGGCGTTACAGCAGGTATGCATATAAGGCGAGCAAGGAAGCATTTATAAGAACATGAATAGATAAAAATCGCAAAGTCTAGGCGCGGCTCGCGCTTACACCTCAAACAACCAAAAATGCATATTGTATACGTATAACAAGCAAATTTAAAGGGCGCGAGGGCGATGCGAGATCCTGGGCGGGAAGTCCTAAATGGGCTGTGTTGGGTACATTGGTCAAATGTACCTGATTTGAAGAAGCCTCACCTAACTCAATGATATACATCATAATGTATTTGATGTTTGTTTGAGTTACTTGTGCAGGATAGGTATTCACTGGACTGAAGCTAAAAGTTTCTAAGTCCATGTGTCGACACCCAGAGGGAAAGTGTCGACACTTGAGAAAGCTTGTGTCGACACCCAGACAAGCAGTGTCGACACTTGGAGTCATCGTGTCGACACCTGGGATGAAGAGTCGACACCAGACAGAAAGTGTCGACACTTGGAGCTGTGTCGACACTCAGTGAAGAAGTATGCAGAAAAGCTGTGTCGACACTTAGCAGAAGTGTCGACACCTAGAAGAGCTGAGTCTACATCAGAAAGTGTCGACACTTGGAGTTGTGTCGACACTCAGCAAAATTCTGCAGAGACTAAGGACAAGTGTCGACACTCAACACAATGTGTCGACACTCAATCAGCAGAGTCAATATATGAAGAATATGTCGACACTCAGCACAATGTGTCGACACACAAACAGAAGAATCAGTAATTGAAGTAAGTGTCGACACTCAACACAATGTGTCGACACTATGCAGAAGAGTCAACACTTGAAGAAAGTGTCGACACCCAGCACGATGTGTCGACACTTAGTTGAAGAGTCTACACTTAGCAAAGAACAGAAAAGTTTACAAAATATTCTAAGTACAAATGTCGACACTAAGGGAATGTGTCGACACTCAGCTGAAGAAATAAAATTGAAGACTTTGTGTCGACACCAAGAAGCAGTGTCGACACTTGACAGTTTCAACACATGAAGATGTGTCGACACAAAGGAGATGTGTCGACACTTAGAAGAATACAGTTAAAGAATGAAGAACAAGTACTTGTGTCGACACTCAATTTCAGTGTCGACACATGCAGAAGAATCAGTGTCGAGACATACAAGGAATTGTGTCGACACCTTGTAGACTTGTGTCGACACTTACACAGCATGTGTCGACACTTAGTCTATAAGTGTCGACACTTAAGAACAGAAAGTCTCGACACTATCTGACAGTTAGAGAATTTCAAGAAGTGACTGGTTGACATGACAGCTGCCGATCCATCCGGTCTACAGCAACTGTCAGAGAAGTCAGAAGTCTGTTATGAACCGGACCAGCCGGTTACCATGAAGGAAGCCTATAAATAGGCACCTATAGTTTACAGAAACCGATTGATTGTTATTGAAAGAATTACAAGTTGTTCTTTCAAGTAGTGAGAATAATTAAAGTGGTTGATCAGATTATTCAAGTAATCAGAAAAGTGAAACACAGAGGATCAACACAAGAAGATCTGGCAGTCTAACTGCAGATCTAAGAAGTTGGAGAGAGAGAGCTCCAATCAAGAATTCAGTCTTTGGAACTAAGGCTGAGAAGAAGGATTCAGAATCATCTGGATCTCAAGAAGCAGAGGTCAAGGATCAACTGCAGAGGATTCAGACTAATTCAGTTCTAACTCAAGAAGCTTTGAAGGAAGCTAAGTCAGTTTGGATCTAGCTGAGTTCTTCCAAAAACTCTTCAAGAAACTCTCAACTCCTCTCTTATTTTCTGAGTTGTAGAGTTAGTTATTGTAATTCAATTTTAACTTGTAGGATCCATTGGATCTGAGAGAATTGTAAGCCTATATTATAAAGGCTGAGGGTAGGGCTTGGTTGCCTGAGTGTAGGAGTTGAAGAACTCTGAGTGTAGGCCTTGATTGGCTGAGTGTAGGCCTGGGTGGCTGAGTGTAGGCCTTGGTGGCTGAGTGTAAGGCTTTGGGCCTGAGGTGTAGGAACCTAGTGGAGAAGTTTGGCCGAATCTAGTACACTGCTAGATAGGCGAAGGGGGAAAGTGGATGTACCCAAAGATTGGGGAACCACTATAAATTTGTGTGTCTGCTGTGTTGTGATGTGCTGTGGATTAATTGTTTATATTCTGTTATTGCTGTTAGCTGTAAAAATCTGTGAGATAACTGTCTTGCTGCCAACTAAGTTTTAAAAAGGTTTAGGTCACCTATTCACCCCCCCCCCCTCTAGGTGTTTAGGTACCATATCTTTCAAGTGGTATCAGAGCCAGGTTCCTCAAAAAGGACTAACTGTCTGAGGAGATCCAGTTTGGCAGATTCAGTGTAAGTCAGAACACAAAATCAAGAAAATCAAGAAACATGGGTTCTTCATAGAATCACAAGGAATTGGGTTCAATGAAACTGCCCATATGCAGAAAAGAGATTTTTGGAATCTGGAAAGAGAGGGTAAGGCTGTTCATGGAAGCCTCTGACCCTAGAATCTACATCACAGTCAAAGAGGGGCCATATGTGCCCATGAAGATCTCAGTATTGGATGCAAATCAGAGGACTCCAAAGGATTTCTCTGAGATGACCAAGGATGAAATTGTCCTAGCCACTATGGACAAAAGGGCACAAAACATAATAGTAAGTGCCATTGATGATGCAACTTTTCAGAACCTAATTCACTATAAAACAGCAAAAGAAATGTGGGATACCCTCATTGTCTATATGGAAGGTTCTGAAGAAGTTAGGCAAGATAGAAAGTCCTTGCTTAATCAAGAGTATGAGAGCTTTAGGCAAGGAAGAGGAGATAGCATCACTGAATGCTACAAGAAGTTCTATAGAATTGTTAATGAACTCATGTCCTATGGAAGAGAGTTCACTAACTATGAATTGAATGATAAGTTCTTGAGGTCCCTAACCAAAGATTGGGACACTAAGATCTGTGCCATCAGAGAAATGGCAAAGTTGGGAGAAATTCCTCCTCCCACACTGTTTGGCAAGTTGCTGTCTTATGAGATGCAGCTGTCTGTGAGAAAAGAGGAGGAAAAATCAACAAGGACTGAGCACAGGGAAAGGACTGTTGCCTTCAAGTCAGAAGTACCTAGAAAGGGCAGGACTAAGTCATCAACTCCTCCTCCAGAGGTAGTTGAATCAGAATCTGATGAGTCTGTTAGCACAAAGTCTACAAGCAGTGAAAGTGATGAAGACTTTGCTGCATTCACCAGACATTTTCAGAAATTCCTGAAGAAGAAACAGTGGAGGTCCAGACCTTCATTTTCCAAAGGGAAAGAAGTTCAGTATCAGGAGAAGAAGCCTTCAAAGAAGGACAAGAAAAGACAAAGACTAGCAAGGCAACTGGGTCTAGGATAGTGTGTTACTGCTGCAATAGACAGGGTCATGTTATTGCAGATTGTCCTGAGAGAAGAAAAGAATCCAGTAACAAAAAGAAGACTCACTTCAAAGGAAAGAAGGAGAAGTCCTTTGTTGCAAAGAATGAGAAGACACTTTCAGACATTTCTTCTTCAGACACTGAGACAGATGCTGAAGCCTACATAGGGCTATTTGCTGAAGAAGAAGAGGAGTTTATGCAGATCATGGAATCAATCTATGAACAAGAAGAGTGTCAGTGCCAAGGACTGATGGCATTGACTGAAAGTACCAAAATCCTGGAGCAGTCAGGACCTAGTCAGGTACAAAGTCCAACTCAAAGTTCAGATTTCAGTACTAGTTCAGAGTCAGATTCATCTTCATCAAGTGATGGAAGTGTTTCTGAATCTGAGGGAGATATTCATCAGCTCTTAGATGAATATAAAGTACTGTTGCAAGCCTATAAGAAAAGCAAGTCCCTTGCCAAAAGTCAGGCAAAGGAAATTGCTGATCTAAAGGCAGCTGCAACAGACTTTGAGAAGGAATTTGATCAAAAGCTCAATGAGGTAGCCAGGCTGAAACACATTACTGTGATTCAGATGGGAACTATCACTTATAAAAATGATCAAATTAAGTTACTGGAGATCAATCTCCAGAAGGAAAGAGAGCTAGTTGCTAGGTTTTCAAAACCTAAATCAGTGCTACCCTTGATTGATGAATTTGTTCATCATAAAGGAAAGGCTGGATTGGGTTTTATTAAACCAGCTAGGACTGTTCAGGATCAGTCCAAGTCCAAGGGCAAAGCCCCAACATTCAATAAGCCTGCTGTAGTCAAGACAGCCAAGTCTGTACCTAAGCAAAGGTACAACAAGTTTGAATGCTGGTGTTGTGGCAAGGTTGGCCACTTTGCCTTGGATTGTTGGCACAATGCCAGTGCCAAGTTGAGTAGCAAGTTACCTGGTGGAAAGCCAGCAGGTAGCTATGTCAAGTTGCAAACTAACAATCACCAAGGACCCAAGTTTACTTTGGGTTCTAAGGTTCATTAATTTGTTTTGCAGGTAAATCCAAGTGGCCATACCCCAACATGGTACTTGGATAGTGGATGTTCCAGACATATGACTGGAACAAGGGGACTACTGAAGGACTACATTCCAATCAAAAATGGTCCTAAAGTGACCTTTGGTGGTTCTGAAAAAGGAATCATCAAAGGGTTTGGTAACATCTCTTCAAACCTTGTTACCATTACTCAAGTGGCTTATGTTAAAGGGTTGAAACACAACCTCATTAGTATAAGTCAGTTAAGTGATGTAGGGTATGACATCTCATTTGTTAAAAATGGTTGTCATATCAAGAGGTCAAGTGATCAAGAGATCATTTAGACAGGATATAGAAAGAGGAATGTCTACTGCTTAGACATTATGATTGAGAACAATGGTTCTCCTGTTTGTCTTGTAGCTGATGAGATAGTCTCTCATTGTGTCAAGTGGCACAAGAGGCTAGCTCATCTTAACTACAAGACTATTAGCAAACTCTTTAGCAAAGAGTTAGTGAGGAATGGTCCTCAAGTTAAGTGTGTCAAAGATGGCATTTGCTCAGCTTGTCAAAAGGGCAAGCAGACTAAATCCACCTTTAGAAGCTTAGACAACAAAGATGCTGTGAGGTGTTTATACCTCTTGCATATGGATCTATTTGGTCCAATGCCAGTTCACAGCTTAGGTAGGAAGGTCTATACCTTTGTAGTTGTTGATGACTACTCAAGGTTTTCCTGGGTGTTCTTCTTAAAGCAGAAATCTGAAACACCTAGTGTCTTCTATAGCTTTGTTAAGCAAATTCAGAATGAATTGAACTGTACAGTGGTCAAAATTAGAAGTGACCATGGTACTGAGTTTCAGTCTGAAAGCATGACAAAGCTGTGTGAAGACTATGGGATATTTCAAGAATTCTCTTCACCTAGAACACCTCAGCAAAATGGCATTGCTGAAAGGAAAAATAGGACCTTGATAGAGGCTGGTAGAACCCTATTAAGTGATTCATCACTGCCAGAGTATTTCTGGGCTGAAGCAGTTAACACTGCATGCCATGTGATAAATAGGGCTACCATCACTAAAAGGTTAAACAAGACCCCCTATGAAGTTGTGAAAGGCAGGAAACCAAATCTATCCTATTTCAGGATTTTTGGTTGCAAATGCTTCATACTTAACAATGGAAAGTCTTACCTAACTAAGTTTGCTGCCAAGTCCCAAGAGGGAGTGTTTGTTGGGTACAGCAATAATAGTAAGGCTTATAGAGTCTACAACTTGACTACACAAGTTGTAGAGGAATCTGTGCATGTAGTTTTTGATGAGACACAACTAATTAACAATGAGTTGTCTAGCAATGTATGCAGCCCCACAGGTCTTACTAAGAAGATGGACAAGCTAACCATAAAAGATGTACCTGCTGCAAGACAGCAAGTAGAAGGAGATGGCTTATATCCAGGAGGGAGAACTACATGTACAAGGAGCTGAAGAAGTACAAGGAACTCAGGTTTGATGAAGATGCTGAAGAAGTTCAACCAGAAGTAAGGATGCCTCCAGCCAACAGGCATCTAAGAGATCATCCAGTAGAGCTGATAATTGGAGATCCAAGACAAGGTGTTCAGACAAGGAGCAGAAATCAGAATGCTGTAGTATATTCAAGTTTTCTGTCTCAAATAGAACCAAAGAAATTTGAAGAAGCAATACAAGATCCACAGTGGACTGAAGCAATGCAGGAAGAGCTTAATCAGTTCAAGAGGTGCAAGGTTTGGGACCTGGTTCCTAAACCTAAAGATCACAATGTGATAGGAACAAAGTGGATCTACAGGAATAAGTTAGATGAACAAGGAGTCATCATTAAGAATAAAGCAAGATTGGTTGCTAAAGGTTATAGGCAAGAAGAAGGTATTGATTTTGATCAAACCTTTGCTCCAGTAGCCAGACTGGAAGCCATAAGGATGTTCTTGGCCTATGCAACTTATCAAGGATTCAAGGTATACCAAATGGATGTGAAGTCAGCATTCCTAAATGGTAATTTGAAAGAAGAAGTCTATGTGGAGCAGCCTGCAGGTTTTGTTGATCCAACTCTACCTCATTATGTCTATAGACTTAGGAAAGCATTGTATGGGTTAAAACAAGCACCTAGAGCTTGGTATGAAACCCTATTTAGTTTCCTCATTGAGAACAAGTTCACAAGGGGGAAAATAGATAAGACTCTATTCCTTAGGGAATCTAGAGGCAAAGTCATACTTGTCCAAATATATGTAGATGACATTATATTTGGGTCTACTGAAAGGAGCCTTTGCAAAAAGTTTGCAAAGCTTATGCAAAGTCAATTTGAGATGAGTAGTATGGGAGAGCTGAAGTTTTTCTTGGGTCTCCAAGTTAAACAGACTGAAAGTGGTTATCCATATGTCAGTCCAAGTTCACCCTAGAACTCATAAGGAAATATGGTATGGATTCCTCCAGTACCATGAAGACTCCAATGGGGTCAAGTATGTCTCTAAGCAAGGATGATGCAGGGAAACCTGTAGATGAAACCTTGTATAGAGGGATAGTTGGCTCCCTACTGTACTTGACTGCAAGTAGGCCTGACATTATGTATGCTACATGTGTTTGTGCCAGGTATCAAGCCTGCCCTAAAGAGTCTCACTTGACTGCAGTCAAGAGAATCTTGAGATATCTAAAGGGCACTCCCTATCTAGGCCTCTGGTACCCTAGGAATGGAGATTTTGATCTAACAGGCTATTCAGATGCAGACTTTGCAGGATGCAAAGAAGATAGAAAGAGCACCACTGGATCCTGTCAATTCCTAGGTGGAAGACTCATTTCATGGAGCAGCAAAAAGCAGACTAGTGTGGCTATCTCCACAGCTGAGTCAGAATATGTAGCTGCAGGAAGTTGTTGTGCTCAACTTCTGTGGATTCAACATCAGCTAGAAGACTATGGATTTCAGGTAAGTAGAACTCCACTTTTCTGTGATTCTACAAGTGCTATTTCAATAGCTAATAATCCTGTATCACATAGTAGAACTAAACATATTGAGATTAAATATCACTTTCTTAGGGAGCATGTAGAAAGAAATGATATTGCACTTGAATATGTTAAAACTGATAATCAGATAGCTGATATGTTTACTAAGCCATTAGAAGAAGCTAAGTTCAATAGGTTCAAAATTGAACTAGGTATGATAAACTTAGACTAAGTTTACAGAACTAAAAATTGGCTAAGTAAAAAGGTGTCGACACATAGACAAGTCTATGTCGACACAGAATAGTAAGTGTCGACACTTCAGGAAAATGGTGTCGACACATCTAGGAAGTTGGTGTCGACACTTCAGAATGTTAGTGTCGACACATGTCGAGTTGGTGTCGACACATTTAATGAGGTGTCGACACTTAAGTTTTACACAGAATTTTCTAAGTAAAGTCTCGACTACATGTCGAGTAGTGTGGTGTCGACACATAACCAAGTGTCGACACATAAAATCTGTTGACTAAACTTGTGTCGACACATAAGTGTCGAGACATTATAAGTCAGTGTCGACACTTTTTGCCAGTGTCGACACATCTTTAGTAATCCATCCCGCCTGTTCGTCTTCAAACCAGAAAGGTATAAATAGGATTCTGTCTTTGTGTGTCGACACGCTTTCAGAGTTTCGAGACCAAACTACTATGTCGACATTTATCTCTTCTAAAGACTAATTCTCCAAACCCTAATGGCTCCCAAGCTCGAAGAGAACGTCAATGAAGGCTATGAGCTGGTTCGTGGCGCATTCGACGATGGCGATCAAGAAATCAAATTGGTGGTAACCCTAGTCACCGATTCAGGATTGGAGTACTTGGTTTCAGAACCAACTAAAATATGGAAGAAGGAAGTTCTTGAATTCCTTACTGGTGCGTCTGTAGATGACTCAGGTTACAGAATCAAATCAAGAGTGCATGGCACCAAGGTCAAGATTACACCCAAATCTCTGAGAAAGGTACTTCAGCTACCTAAAATTCAAGCTGAAGAGGAAGTGACTACATCTAAGACCAGGGAAGCACTTACCTGGTGTGGTCTAGATCCTAAGCTGAAGATAGGATCAGTATTCAACAGGAGAGGAATGAATACCCAAGGAAAGTTTCTGTCAAAAATAGTGGGAAAGGTTATCCTCAGTAAACCTAGAGGGCATGACAGGGTGTCAGCCTCCATGTTCAATGTCATGACCAGAATCATTTTAAACCTAAAAACAGATTGGTCAATGGTTATCTTTGAAAGATAAAGGAAAGTCTGAAGAAGTCCAATCTGGGCAGGATACTTAGTCTCTACCTGGCTGGTACAATACCAGAGGTAATGAGCACTGCTGCAGGTAGCAAAATCAACCACATGAGAAAGATGGACATGAGGATCTTCTCAAGGTGGGAAAGGGTGCTGTCAAAGGAACTGTCCACCCCTGAGAAGCAAGTTTCTAAGAAGGATTCCCCTCCAAAGAAGAAGAGGAAGATAGCTCCTGTGACTCAGGAGTCCTCCAGCAGTTCAGGTAGTGAAGAACATGTTGTTTTCACTCCTGATAGTCATGAGGATGTGGCTGCAGAGAAGTCACCTGCTCCTCTAGAGACAGCTGAAATCCAGGGGGAGCTGCCTACAGCTAGCCCCATGCATAAGGATCCAAGCCAGGGGGAGCCTCCAGCTATAGAACAACCCTCTACACTGGAGAGTGAGCAAGCTACACTTATTATCCAAGAGGTACTTTCTGACCTCAATACTTTAGATTTTTCTATAATAGATTCTGATTTGTCTGATGTCCATCAGCAAACTCAGCAAGTAAATCAAGAACCAGATGTTGTTCCTGATAAAGTAGTTGATGAATCCAGAACTTCTCCTGCACAGTCACCTCCTGAATACACAATGGAAGATCTCTTTCTGAATTTAGATCAAGAGGATTTTGACATGGACAAGAATGCTACTGCTAAAGAGAAGGGTGCTGCTGTTGAGGGGGAGAACTTGGAAGTTCAGGATGAGCCTTTAAGGCTAGACACTGAGAAGGCACTAAATGTGCAAGCTGAAAAACCATCAAGCCCTAAGGACAGGGTGAATATAGCCAGTACTTCAGAGTCTGAGGAAGATGAGGCTGCACAAGCTAAAAAGAAGAAACTCTATGTCTTTAAGAGAGAAGTCAGAGTTACAAGAAAGCCTTGCAATCCATTGCCCCACAGCCCATAGTTCAACAAGCCCCAACTGTTGACTATAGTGCTCTACTGATTGCACTGCAAATCAAGATGGATGAACAAAGGAAGGCTATAGAAACTTATGTTGATGAAGGGCACAAGACCCTACAATCTGATCTGGCACAGGAAATCAAGTCCATAAGGTTTGAAATGAACCTTAATAAAAAGGAGATGACTGACTGTTTTACAAAGGGTGCTAATGCAGTGGTCTATCTGGCAACCCACCAAGAGAAAATAAAGTCTCAAGTAGATGATATAGCACTGAAGCAAGGCTATGTGCTGGAAAATCAGTTGAGAATGAATGATAATTTGACTGCATCCCACAATGCTATAGTCACTGAACTGAAGAATAAGCCAGCTGAATCTTCCACATCTGCTGCTGCCAAGGCTGAATTTGATAAAGCATTTCAAGATGAAATTGCTGCTGTCAAGACTGCAATTAAGTATTCACAGAAGGTCATTTCTGAACAGCTTACAAAGCTTAGACCTTATTTTAAGGATGGCATCAGGTACTTGGACAGCCAAATCAGGTTCCAGAAAGATGATGTCAGAGATCATGTTGAACAAGAAGTCATAAATGGGGAGAGGGTGTTAGTCAAAGCTAGCTCTGACCATGCCAAATGGATTTCTAACTCCATCAGAGCTACACTGGGCTATCCTCCCCTGTGTGATGATGATAATGTAGCTGAATCAGGTATTCAAAGTGCTTATCTTGGAGGTGAGCAACAGGAAGTAGCTCAGGTGATCTATCCACCTCCAGATTTTAACATGGTTCATGCAGAAGTAAGCACAATGTATAGTCCAACTACTGGAAAGCCTAATGTTGTTCTGGAAAAGGTTGTTCAACCTGTTACAGCAGCTATGCAAGAGGCTATGGATAAAGAAGAAGAGACAAGGCTGTCAAAGAAGAAGTTCAGGGAACTAGCTGAGCAAAAACCTGATTTTGAACAGTGGAGCCCTACTTCTAGGAACATCATTCTCACAGCCTGGAAAGCAGCCAAGGACAATGCACATGAGAGGAACAAATGGTTCTCAAAAGCAGAATGGAGGAAGCATGAGATTAGGCAGGAAGCCATTGTCCAGTATAGAAGGAAGGCTAAGTTAGGAAAGCTACCTCCTACAGCTGTGGAGCCTAGCAAGTACTTTCCTAAGCCCTATCATTACTTTGAGAGACAAAAAATCAAGGCTGAAGAACTAAAGAAGAAGGACTCCAAAGGAAAGAAGATTGCTGATACTGAGCCTGCTGCTGCTGCTGCTGTAAAAGCCAAAGTGCAAGCTGGGAAAGGTATAGTTATAAAAGAACCTGATCAGAATTAGACTAAGATTAGACTGAAGAATGTTGTAATCTGTTACATCTATACATTTTTGTAAATCATTGAAAATGTATTAAAAACAATGTTTGAACAATTTTTGATAAATATATTTCATGATTGTTCAGAAGAATGTGTCTAATTTCTGTTTGTTCTGTAATGCTGAATGAGTATACATGTGTGCTTTATTACATGTTTAAGTTTACCCTGTTGACATATACCTGCTTTACATCATTCTCTAAGTTTTAATTATGAGTGGTGTATATCATTGACTAAGGGTTATGACTTCTCCAAATAGGGGGAGATTGTTGGGTACATTGGTCAAATGTACCTGATTTGAAGAAGCCTCACCTAACTCAATGATATACATCATAATGTATTTGATGTTTGTTTGAGTTACTTGTGCAGGATAGGTATTCACTGGACTGAAGCTAAAAGTTTCTAAGTCCATGTGTCGACACCCAGAGGGAAAGTGTCGACACTTGAGAAAAGCTTGTGTCGACACCCAGACAAGCAGTGTCGACACTTGGAGTCATTGTGTCGACACCTGGGATGAAGAGTCGACACCAGACAGAAAGTGTCGACACTTGGAGCTGTGTCGACACTCAGTGAAGAAGTATGCAGAAAAGCTGTGTCGACACTTAGCAGAAGTGTCGACACCTAGAAGAGCTGAGTCTACATCAGAAAGTGTCGACACTTGGAGTTGTGTCGACACTCAGCAAAATTCTGCAGAGACTAAGGACAAGTGTCGACACTCAACACAATGTGTCGACACTCAATCAGCAGAGTCAACATATGAAGAATGTGTCGACACTCAGCACAATGTGTCGACACATAAACAGAAGAATCAGTAATTGAAGTAAGTGTCGACACTCAACACAATGTGTCGACACTATGCAGAAGAGTCAACACTTGAAGAAAGTGTCGACACCCAGCACGATGTGTCGACACTTAGTTGAAGAGTCTACACTTAGCAAGGAACAGAAAAGTTTACAAAATATTCTAAGTACAAGTGTCGACACTAAGGGAATGTGTCGACACTCAGCTGAAGAAATAAAATTGAAGATTTGTGTCGACACCAAGAAGCAGTGTCGACACTTGACAGTTTCAACACATGAAGATGTGTCGACACAAAGGAGATGTGTCGACACTTAGAAGAATACAGTTAAAGAATGAAGAACAAGTACTTGTGTCGACACTCAATTTCAGTGTCGACACATGCAGAAGAATCAGTGTCGAGACATACAAGGAATTGTGTCGACACCTTGTAGACTTGTGTCGACACTTACACAGCATGTGTCGACACTTAGTCTATAAGTGTCGACACTTAAGAACAGAAAGTCTCGACACTATCTGACAGTTAGAGAATTTCAAGAAGTGACTGGTTGACATGACAGCTGCCGATCCAGCCGGTCTACAACAACTGTCAGAGAAGTCAGAAGTCTGTTATGAACCGGACCAGCCGGTTACCATGAAGGAAGCCTATAAATAGGCACCCATAGTTTACAGAAACCGATTGATTGTTATTGAAAGAATTACAAGTTGTTCTTTCAAGTAGTGAGAATAATTAAAGTGGTTGATCAGATTATTCAAGTAATCAGAAAAGTGAAACACAGAGGATCAATACAAGAAGATCTGGCAGTCTAACTGCAGATCTAAGAAGTTGGAGAGAGAGAGCTCCAATCAAGAATTCAGCCTTTGGAACTAAGGCTGAGAAGAAGGATTCAGAATCATCTGGATCTCAAGAAGCAGAGGTCAAGGATCAACTGCAGAGGATTCAGACTAATTCAGTTCAACTCAAGAAGCTTTGAAGGAAGCTAAGTCAGTTTGGATCTAGCTGAGTTCTTCCAAAAACTCTTCAAGAAACTCTCAACTCCTCTCTTATTTTCTGAGTTGTAGAGTTAGTTATTGTAATTCAATTTTAACTTGTAGGATCCATTGGATCTGAGTGAATTGTAAGCCTATATTATAAAGGCTGAGGGTAGGGCTTGGTTGCCTGAGTGTAGGAGTTGAAGAACTCTGAGTGTAGGCCTTGATTGGCTGAGTGTAGGCCTGGGTGGCTGAGTGTAGGCCTTGGTGGCTGAGTGTAAGGCTTTGGGCCTGAGGTGTAGGAACCTAGTTGGGTTCTGAGATAGTGGAGAAGTTTGGCCGAATCTAGTACACTGCTAGATAGGCGAAGGGGGAAAGTGGATGTACCCAAAGATTGGGGAACCACTATAAATTTGTGTGTCTGCTGTGTTGTGATGTGCTGTGGATTAACTGTTTATATTCTGTTATTGCTGTTAGCTGTAAAAATCTGTGAGATAACTGTCTTGCTGCCAACTAAGTTTTAAAAAGGTTTAGGTCACCTATTCACCCCCCCTCTAGGTGTTTATGTACCATATCTTTCAGGCTGGAAGGACTTATCCCCGGGGTCGACACGGGAAGGAACAGCGTCGGCTCCACCTCGCCCGCCGAGAGTTCCGCGGCCTCGCTCTTGAGGAGGTTCGCACGTCGCAGCATCTGCATTGTGTACTTCGCGGCACTGGCGGCGTTCTTTTGCATCAACACCTCCAACTCGTAGTCAGAGTGATGTTTGAGCGGGCAGCCTCTATTATCTGGCGGAGGGGCAGCGGCGGCAGCTTCCAGCTCGCGCACCCGCGCCTCCAATACCGACTTGTCCTGGCCGAGGGCGGCGATCTCATCACCCATCCGGCTGACCGTCGCCGCATCCTGAGAAAAGGAAAAAGGTGGTAAGGTGGATTCACGAAAGGAACCGGTAATTGTTAATAAGCACGTACCACCCCTCCCAAGTACTGCGCGAGGGTCTCCTCGGCCGCGTCGGCCCGCTTCCTCTGGAGATCCGCGTCCTCCTGGGCAAGTTTTCGGGCCTCCTCCTTCTCGTCCGCCAACTTCTTGAAATAAGTGGCGTTCCGCTCCAGCTGGGTGCAGCGCTTCCCAACCATATGGGCCAATTCCAGGCCATGCAGTTGGGCCTGTGCGCTTTCATGTACCAGTACTCGCGTCGTCTCCTTGTCGTAGATACCGGCGTCCTCTCGCGAGTAAAGGCCGAACGAGAAGTTATAGGCCTCCTCGCCGATGGTGTCCTGCTCCAACCAACTCGGCAACAGAGTCGAAACCACCGCGTGATTTGACTCTTTGTCCTATGACAGAAGCGGGACGCCGAGCTCGTCCAGGTATTTCTCGCCGTAGCCGAAATTGCGGTGCCCCCTTGGCACCGGCTTCGCAACAGTATGCGACCCATCCGGCGGCCCAGAAGTGCCCGCCGCCCCGCCGGGGGTGTCGCTGGTCGAAGCGGCCAAGTGGGGGAGACCCTCGGCCGACTGATCCGCCGGGGCCTTGCCTTTTTTACGGCCCACAGCGAGTTGCTGCCCCGTAGTTTTCGCCATCTTGGGCGGGGGAGCAGGCTGTTCGCGGCCCGACCGCTTCTTAGCAGGGACCGACGGGGACGTTGCGCTGGGCGGCGTCTGTGGCCTGAGCTCGGGCGAGGACCCCGGAGGCGGCCCTAGCACTCTCGTAGGGGGGGTGAAGGGTGAAAGATATGGTACCTAAACACCTAGAGGGGGGGGGGGGTGAATAGGTGACCTAATCCTTTTTAAACTTAAATGACAGCAATCAGTTATATTACAGAATACTAACTATTTTATCACAGCAAGCACACAACATCCACAGCAATAATCTCAGCACAGCACAGCATACACAGTGGTTTATAGTGGTTCCCCAAGATATGGGTACATCCACTTTCCCCCTTCGCCTATCTAGCAGTGTACTAGATTCGGTCAAACTCCTCCACTGTCTCAGAACCCAAATAGGTTCCTACACCTCAGGCCCAAAGCCTTACAACTCAGCTTTATCCCAAAGCCTACACTTAGCCAATCAAGGCCTACACTCAGCCAACCAAGGCCTACACTCAGCCAACAAGGCCTACACTCAGAGATCTCAATCTCCTACACTCAGGCTCTCAAGCCCTACCCTCAGCCTTTATAATTATAGGCTTACAATTCACTCAGATCCAAAGGATCCTACAAGATAAAAATGTATTACAAATATTAACTCAACAACTCAGAAATAAAAGAGGGGAGTTGAGAGTTTCTTGATGAGTTCTTGGAAGAACTCAGCTGGATTCAATCTGACTTAGCTTTCTTCAAAGCTTCTTGAGTAGAACTGAATAAGACTGAATCCTCCTGCAGTAGTTCCTTGACCTCTGCCACTTAAGATCCAGAATAAATCTGAATCCTTCTTCTCAGCCTAGTTCTAGAGGCTGATTTCTTGGATGTAGCCCTCTCTCCAACTTCTTAGATCTGCACTTGGACTGCAAGATCTTCTTATGTTGATACTCTGTGTACCACTTTGATAACTTGTTCTTCAACAATGTGATCCACTTGAACAACAATCTGAATCACTTGTTGATCACTGATCATCTTTTTCTGTACACAGCATATGCCTATTTATAGGCCTTCTTCATGGTAACCGGCTGTTCCGGTTCATAACTGTCTTCTGACATCTCTGATAGGTGCTGTAGACCGCTGGAACGGCAGCTGTCATGTCATCCAGTCATTTCTTGAAAATCTCTAACTGTCTGATAGTGTCGAGACTTCCTGTCTTTAAGTGTCGACACTTATAGACCAAGTGTCGACACATGCTGTGTAAGTGTCGACACAAGTCTACAAGGTGTCGACACAACTCCTTGTATGTCTCGACACAGATTCTTCTTCAGGTGTCGACACTGAAATTTAGTGTCGACACAAGTACTTGATCTTCTATCTTTAGCTGAATTCTTCTAAGTGTCGACACATCACCTTTGTGTCGACACAACTTCTTGTGTTGAATCTGTTAAGTGTCGACACTGCTTCTTGGTGTCGACACATAGTCTTCTATGTTGATACTTGCTGAGTGTCGACACAACTCCTTGTGTCGACACTTGATTCTTCTGTTGAGACTTCAGTTGAGTGTCGACACATTCCTTTAGTGTCGACACTTGTACTTAGAATATTTTGGAGATAATTCTGTTCTTTGCTGAGTGTCGACACAGCTCCTTGTGTCGACACTTTCTTCAAGTGTTGAGTCTTCAGCTGTGTGTCGACACATTGTTCTGGGTGTCGACACATACTTCAAATGCTGACTCTTTTGTTGAGTGTCGACACATTGTGCTGGGTGTCGACACTTACTTCAAGTGCTGACTCTTCTGCTTAGTGTCGACACATTGTGTTGAGTGTCGACACTTGTACTTAGTCTCTGCAGACTTTTGCTGAGTGTCGACACAGCTCCAAGTGTCGACACTTTCTGGTGTAGACACAGCTTCACTGGGTGTCGACACAGCTCCTTGTGTCGACACTGTCTGTCTGCACTTTTCTTCACTGAGTGTCGACACAGCTCCAAGTGTCGACACTTTCTGTCTGGTGTCGACTCTGCATCCCAGGTGTCGACACAATGACTCCAAGTGTCAACACTGCTTGTCTGGGTGTCGACACAAGTTTTCTTAAGTGTCGACACTTTCCCTCTAGGTGTCGACACATGTACTTAGAAACTTTTTGCTTCAGTCCAGTGATTACATAACCTGCACAAGTAAACTCAACATACATCAAATACATTATGATGTATATCATTGAGTTGGGTGAGGCTTCTTCAAATCAGGTACATTTAACCAATGTACCCAACAAAGGGGAATGTCTCGCTCGCCTGCGAAGAAGAGAGAGGGTGAAACTAAAGAAGAAAACAGCGAGACAGAGCAATGGCGAGTGGCCAACCTCCCCTAGGCGGGACGGCAGCTAGGCCATCGAGATTGCGGCACAAGAACGCGACCTCGAAGTTCTTCCCGGCAAAGAACCCCCACAGGTCGGCTTCATGGCCCCCCAGGCTGGGCGGGCGGTAACTCTCCTCTCTGAGCTGCACCGGCGAGAAGGGGACGTTGCCAAAATCCCCCTTGACGAACAAGAACTTCTTGAGCCAGTTGTGACTCTTATTAACGGTCTCCCGCACCTTGAGGTGGGCGCTGGAGAAATAGGCGGTCCCGTCCCAGTTCGCGCGGAAGGAGAATAACTTTCGGAAAACCGCGAGACTGAACTCGACCCGCTCCTCTCGTAGAAAGCAGGCGAACCCTACCATAACGGCCACAGAGTTCGGGGTCATCTGGCCTATGACGACCCTGAAGTACTTCAGCACTCGACGCACCTTCGGCCATAGGGGAAGCCAAAGACCCACCTCAAAGTGAGCCAGAGGAATGGCGAGCTCGTCCCTGGACAGATCATTAATCTTCTCCCCTTCCCCGGGCCGTCTCGACAAAAATCCAGGCAGGACGTGATCGCCAAGGGCGTCTAAGTACTCGCGCTCTGAGATAACGACATGGGGAAGTCATGCTCCGAGAAGGTCCAGGCGCATTTACTTCGCCCGTCCGCGTCGCCGCCGCCGCCACCCATTTCACAAAACGACCGCCGATCGAGCGAGATAGACCCAGAAGGCGAACGCGAGCCGTGCTTCGCAAAGAGTAGGAGAGGGGAAGGTGCTTTGAAGCGATGGAAGAACAGGAACCGACAAGGCCTATTTATAGAAAGAAAGAAAGAGCGGGAAAATTTCCCGCCGACAGAAAAAGTGCGTATAGCAAAAATCAGGCCCGACGATTCGACTTCCCGACCCGCAACCGCACCGCCAAGACCATTCAGGAGCGGATCTCGCCAGCCCGCATCCGCGCGAGGCATAAGCGGGCGAGTCACGGCCCGCGCCCGCCCAGGATTCTGAGCGAATCGGGGAGACTCATAGCCGGCGAGCTCCTCGGCCCGCTCCCGCTAAAATAAGGATGGCGGGCTGAGCGAGTCCATCCTATGACCCGCACTCGCCCGAGGAGGGTGGCGAGCGAAGGACGCGGGTACGCTCGAGCCCGCCCCGCGGAGAATAAAGCAACAACATGGTAAGCACGACATGTATCAGAAATCAAAAACCAGGCCCATAGGTGGGCGAAGAGAGTCGCAAATCGTTACAGATACAGAATAAATCTTTGAAATAATAGTACCCCCACCCCCCCGAGCGAGTCGACTCGAAGCACAGACACGGCCCGACCCAGCGACATTCCGCGAACGGGGAGAAGAAAGGGTGGATCAGTACTGGATCCACTTCCATCTGCCCCGCCGTTGCGTTCCGGTTCGCGGCGGCACGCGGGGGTAATGATAATCGCGCACCGCCACCAACTCCTGTTGGGCCAGACCAACTTGTTCCGAGACACTCTTTAGACGCTCCTCGGCCTGCGTAATGTGCACGCCAGGCGAAGTGACCACGCCATCTTCTGCTGCGCGCGGAGCCCCCTCCAAAGCCGTGAGCCGAGCCTCGGTCTCGGCCTTATCTCGGTCGACCCTCTTGACGAGCTCCTGAAGCAGCAGAGTATGTTTCTGGAACAGCCGTGTCACTTGCCTCTTCATCCCCACCGTATCCGTCGGGTCGCCCAGATAATCCGAAACGCCCTCCACGTCAGGCGGAGGCGAGTACCCCTCGCTCATCTCAGTTTCGGAGGAAATCGCGTTGTAGCCTGCAAAAGGGAAGTTTAGAGGGAACGGGCGAGAACGAGGCAGGCGTCAAATACAAGCTTATCAGGGGTTGGCACGTCGCCCATACCGGCGGAAGGACGGGAAGAGCCTAGCCGACCCAGAAAAGGTTCTCCCTCGAACGCCGCAAGAGATTTCCCTAGTCTGGGGGAACCGGCGAACGAGGGGTATTCGGGGGTGGACGGTCCAGACCCGAGGGACTAACAACCCTCTCAGACGACAGGGGAGGGGAGCGATCCTCCCCCCCGTCACCCTCGTATTCACGAGGCAGTACCTGTTAAATTTTCTCAACGTGGTCAGCAAGATAGCCCAAACGCCAAATTAATATCTTCGGAACTACCCAGTTCGCACGTTGAACCAGCGGAAACCAAGGACTAGAGGTACAAAGGTTAATCCCAACAAACAATGGAGGCACAAGCAGGTCTTTTATACATTTACTTCTTTACAATGCAAGGCATACATAGCGAGACATGATTTCGCTAGTATCACAGCTGTAAACAGAAAGCACCAAAAACAAGCCGGGCGGACAGCACCGGAGTCCGCCGAGACCGCGAGGTCGCCGAGACCGCTGAGCTCGCCCATGCTATGCTGCAATCCGCCGAATAGACACGGAGTCCGCCGAAGCCGCGAGGCCGAGCGGACACACCATTATTCGCCTCCTGCTGAACCTGAACTGAGGAACACCCCTACCCGCCTGAAGCAGGCGGACAGGTTATTGAAGCTGGCAAAGATGAAACAGAACTGACAAGCCGCAGAGCGACCTCCTGCTGAGTCCGCAGAGACCGCACACTTCCAAGCACTTGACCGAAGTCACAGCCAAACTCCTGGCTCCTTGAAGCTATCCGCGCGACCTGCACACAGCAAACCGTCAGCCTGAAACAATCTGCGCGGACTGACAAACACAGACCGCAACACTTCGCTCAACCCAACTTACTGTTCACTCAAGTTACTTTAGATGTGCCAGGGGGGTCCTATTTATAGGCAAGGTGAGGAGTGTGGTCACCGCCCAAGAGATAGCGACACCACCCCAGCCCGCGCGATAGCAAAAACACCGTCCGCTGAGTCCGCATGGACTTAGCCGGATACCAAGGCAAACCGCCAGGAGCAAGGCAAACATTGGCGAACCCTCTCCAGTCCGCTCAAGCTATGCGGACAAGGCATCAGCCCGCAAAGCTCCAACCACTGCAGACAGCAACCCCCTTCAATGGCAGTCCGCACCAACCCGAGGCAGTCCGCAAGACTCACACCTCAATCCGCCACAAGTTCACGACCAAAGGAAGACAGCAACAGTCCGCCCGGTCACAGCGGACTTGGCGGATACTGCGGACACCATGGCCTTGGCACAAAGTGTGACCAAGTCCAAAACCACCAAAGGCCCATGCGAGCATGGCGGACTCAAATTCCCGTCCGCCAAACACCCTAGCACAGACCGCCATCAGTCCGCGAGCTCCTCGCACTTCTGTCCAAAACAGCAGCCAACCCCAGACTCCAAACCCAGTCCGCCAATCGATCTCCACAGCAAATCGCCTGTTGTGCCACCAGAGCTTGACAAGGCCTCAGCCAAGCTCTAAGCTCAGTCCGCAACAGCCCACACCGCGGACACTCCAGTCCGCAAGCTACCCGCGGACACGAGCCAAACCGCCTATCAGCACAAGCTTGCACCCGCGGCCACTGAGCAATGTACCAGTCCGCAAGCCTTTATCCGCTCAGGCCGCTCCTTGGCAAAGCCAATCAGCAAACACCCTATCCGCAGAAACTAGGCCGCATAGTCCGCGGACTCAACCCGTACAAACCGCCCAGAAGAACAACTGGCTTCTCACTAGACCTTCCACCAGGCCGCACATCTCAGTCTGCCCAGTCCGCCTAGTCCGCCAAAGCTGTCCGCCCCAGGCCGCCCGGCCTGTCCCGTCACCCACTTCCACTTCATAAATTTCAACACTCCCCCTTGAAGTGGGAAGTGGTGACCAAACCCAGCAAGCTGCGCAAGCGTTCAAATGGCCCCTTCGACAGTGGCTTCGTGAAGATGTCAGCAAGATTATCTTCACTCCGAACATGCCCGACCAGCAGAGATCCTTCCAACACCTTCTCCCTGATGAAGTGGTGATCAATCTCTATATGCTTGGTCCTGGCGTGACACACTGGATTGTTAACCAGTTTGAGAGCACTCTCATTGTCACCCCGGAGTAAAGTAGGCCCTTGCACTTCTTCATGGACATCCTCTATAAGCCTCCTCAACCAAACGGCTTCCCGAGCAGCCAAGGTCGAAGCCTTATACTCCGCCTCCGTGGTTGAAACCGACACCGAGTCCTGCTTCTTGCTACACCACGAGATGCCAGCTGAACCGCAAGTGAACACATAACCAGAAGTAGACCTTCGATCATCCGAATCACCGCCATAGTCAGCATCCGTGTACCCGAGCAATACAAACTCTGCGTCCCTTCTATAGAGGAGTCCCATGTCAGAAGAAGCCTTGACATACTTCAGAATTCCTTTTGCCGCCACTAGATGAGATTGCCTTGGTTCAGCCATATACCGACTTACTCGGCCAACAGCATAAGCAATATCCGGCCTTGTAATCGTCAGGTAAATCAAGCTCCCAACAAGAGCCCTGAACACCAAGGGATCATGAAGAACCCTTCCCTCATCTCGTCGAAGCTTCAGCCAGATTCCAGTGGAGTAGAGCACTTCTTCCCTTCGCCCATGCCAAACCGCTTTACAATGCGATCAGCATATCCTTTTTGGCTAATGAGAACCCCGCACTCCTTCCTCTCCACTTCCAGACCGAGAAAGTGATGCAACTCTCCCAAGTCTTTCATCTCGAAGCGTATAGCAAGCTCATCCCTGAGCCTTACTACTTCCCCCTCCGAGTTTCCTGTGATGATCATGTCATCCACATACAGCAGGACCAAGACTCGTAGCTCTCCCTTCTTCTTGACGAACAAGCTTGAATCCGAGTTAGAAGCAAGGTATCCATAGAATTGCAAGTACTCTGCAATCTTCCCATACCAAGCTCTAGGAGCTTGCTTCAACCCATAGAGAGCCTTCCTGAGTTTGCAGACATAGTCCGGATGCTGCTCAGAGACAAAACCAAGTGGCTGATCGATGAAGATGTCCTTGTCAATCTCTCCGTAAAGAAAGGCATTCTTCACATCGATTTGCCACAACCTCCATCCCTTGCTAGCAGCTAAGGCGATCACCACTCTTACAGAAGTCATCTTCGCAAGTGGACTAAATGTCTCCTCATAGTCTTCTCCATACTGCTGTGAGAATCCTCTAGCGACCAGGCGAGCCTTGAACCGATCAATGCTCCCATCAGCCTTTTTCTTCAACTTATACACCCACTTGCAAGTAACCGGAGTAATGCCATCAACCTTGGGCACAAGGTCCCAGGTTTCATTCTTCTTCAGAGCATCAATCTCTTCTTTCATGGCATCATCCCACTCCTTTACTCCAGTGGACTCGTTGAAGTTTGCAGGCTCTCGCTCATCCAGAGGACCTGCAAAGAAGCAGGAGACAAAGCTCACTGCATTCCCATCACAGTACCGAGCCGGTGGCTTAACCACCCTCTTCGATCTCCGAAGACACGGCTCCTTGCTCATGGCTTCCGTTGCTTCTTCGGGCTCCACTCCTACCTGGGGCAAGCATTGAGCAGTGCTCCCCCTGCTTCCTGAGCCAGAAGGCTCAGCCTCGGAGTTCGAAGCAACAGGAGCTACTGGTGAAACAACAAGCTCCTCCTCCAAGCCTTCAGCAGCCTCCACCGGTGCTTCATCAACCTTGCTACTTCCGGTTAGCTCCACCAAGCCACCACCATATGACGTCAGCTCGTCAAAGACAATGTATCTTGACACCACGAACTTCTTCATCACAGGGTCCATGCATTTCCATCCCTTCTTCCGCTCATCATAGCCAACAAAGACAAGTTTCCTTGCCTTCGCATCCAGCTTTGTCCGTGAAGCATCCGAGACATGCACGTAGCAAGTTGAATCGAACACCCTAAGGTGTCCAACACTCGGCTTCTCCTTCAGCAACAACTCAATGGGAGTCTTCATGTTGATAGAGCTGAGTGGCATCCGGTTGATAACATAAGCAGCACAAGACATTCCCTCCGCCCAAAAGGACCTTGGGATATCTTTCGCATGAAGCCAGCATTTGCAGGTCTCCGTCAGATGACGGATCTTCCGCTCCGCTACCCCATTTTGTTGTGGAGTGTGAGCACAAGTAAGCTCACGTTGGATCTCGTGCTTCCTGCAGAAGTTAGAAAACTCGGAGGAGACAAACTCACCCCCATTATCAGTTCTAAACTTCTTAATCCGCAAGCCAAGCCGGCCTTCTACCAACTCCTTAAACTCCACAAACAAACGGAAGGCTTCCGACTTCTCCTTTAAGAAGTACACCCAAGTATACCTTGAGTAGTCATCAACCAAGACAAGCATGTATCTGCTTCCGCAAAGGCTGGCAGTAACCGTCGGTCCCATCAGGTCGCCATGAACACACTCCAGTGGTTTCTTGCTCCTTGTTTGTGATTTATCAAACGAAAGACGATGTGCCTTACCGTATTGACAACCAGCACAAACATGCCCATCACCAAAGGAGGACAATTTCGGCAACCCCCTCATCAAACTTCTACTCGTCATTGCCTTCAGCTTGTCCATGCCAACATGTCCCAGCCTCTCATGCCAGATAGCAGCGCTATCATTGGCCCTCATTCTATCAACATAGGCATTGGTGGAAAGAACAAACAAGTTCTTCACCTTCCTCCCAAGCACTCAGAGCAACATCAGCCTTCACGCTGATACGTTGCGAAGGAACCTCACGTCTGTTGGCCCAAACAGAACGTGATACCCAGCGTCCACCGCATTGGTCACCAGAAAGAGGTTTTTCTTCATGCCCGGCACGTGATACACACTCCTTAACGTGAGTGGCCCCTGATCACTACCCAAGACACGACCCCCTCTTTATCTACTGCATAAACAGTATTATCAGCAGTGATAATAGCTTCATTACCTGAGTAAGGCTGCATGGAGGTGAACTTCGATTTGTCTCCGGTAAGGTGATGACCACACCCGGAGTCCACGATCCACTCGCTGTTGAAGTCCTCAGCCAGACAAAGGCCATCGGACACAAGTGCCCGTCATGAAAGCTCCGCCCCATTCTGCTTCTTCACTTCTCGAGCAAGCCTCCTCCTTTCCCGCAGCATGCCCAGACTACAGTTTGACCTTGCAGTCCCGCTTGAAGTGCCCTCGCTGATGACACCGGTAGCACTTCAGATTCTTCTTCCAGTCCTTAGGAGCATTGCTCCTCTCCGGTGGATATGAAGTTGAAGTCTCCTTCTCACCAGCGGCCTGCACCTTCTTCTTCTTCCCTTCCCATCCTTTCTTCTTTCCTGAGAAGAGAGCTTCGCTGCCTTCCTGATTCAGATTCACTCCAGCCATCTGCCTTGCTAAGCTCTCCTGCGAGGTAAGCATATTCTCCAGCTCCAGCAACGACGGCTGAGTAGCCCACCCTTGAACAGATGTAACAAAGACCACATACTCCTTCCGCAAGCCGCAGATAATGTGCCTTTTCATCTTTGCCTTAAAGATAGGCTCATCAGGATCCAGTGCCGACAGCTCAGCACACAAGCTCTTCATCTTTAAGAAGTACTTGGAGATGGAAAGGTCTCCCTGAGTTGCCCGGCCAACTCATTCTCCAGGAACTGAAGCAGCGCCACATTCTTCCTATTGAACAACTCATCAATGGTTGTCCAAATATCAGCAGCCGACTCACATCCAATGATGTGATCAAACAGTTCCGGAGACACGGCTCTCTTCAGAATGAACTCTGCCTTAGCATTTGTTCTTCTCCATAGCCTAACCTGCTCAGCAGTACCGAAAGCAGCAGTGACTTCCTGTCTGTCGTCTCCACCGACGACTTCCCACAGCTCCTCGCCAAGAAGATAACTCTTCATGCACGACTTCCACTTATTGAAGTTAGTCGGCGTTAAGAGTTCAATGCCAAGACCTCTTCCAAAACTTCCTTCCATTGCAACACCTGTTGGCAACCTTTCAGCAGCTCCGAGCAACAACACAGGTTGATCACCACTCAATCACTGAGTAACAACACTGGCTGACTTCCGCTCACGCAGCTAAACCTCAGAAACCTCCGCTTTGATACCATGTTAAATTTTCTCAACGTGGTCAGCAAGATAGCCCAAACGCCAAATTAATATCTTCGGAACTACCCAGTTCGCACGTTGAACCAGCGGAAACCAAGGACTAGAGGTACAAAGGTTAATCCCAACAAACAATGGAGGCACAAGCAGGTCTTTTATACATTTACTTCTTTACAATGCAAGGCATACATAGCGAGACATGATTTCGCTAGTATCACAGCTGTAAACAGAAAGCACCAAAAACAAGCCGGGCGGACAGCACCGGAGTCCGCCGAGACCGCGAGGTCGCCGAGCTCGCCGAGACCGCTGAGCTCGCCCAAGCTATGCTGCAATCCGCCGAATAGACACGGAGTCCGCCGAAGCCGCGAGGCCGAGCGGACACACCGTTATTCGCCTCCTGCTGAACCTGAACTGAGGAACACCCCTACCTGCCTGAAGCCGGCGGACAGGTTATTGAAGCTGGCAAAGATGAAATAGAACTGATAAGCCGCAGAGTGACCTCCTACTGAGTCCGCAGAGACCGCACACTTCCAAGCACTTGACCGAAGTCACAGCCAAACTCCTGTCTCCTTGAAGCTATCTGCGCGACCTGCACACAGCAAACCGTCAGCCTGAAACAATCCGCGCGGACTGACAAACACAGACTGCAGCACTTCGCTCAACCCAACTTACTGTTCACTCAAGTTACTTTAGATGTGCCAGGGGGGTCCTATTTATAGGCAAGGTGAGGAGTGTGGTCACCGCACAAGAGATAGCGACACCACCCCAGCCCGCGCAATAGCAAAAACACCGTCCGCTGAGTCCGCATGGACTTAGCCGGATACCAAGGCAAACTGCCAGGAGCAAGGCAAACATTGGCGAACCCTCTCCAGTCCGCCCAAGCTATGCGGACAAGGCATCAGCCCGCAAAGCTCCAACCACTGCAGACAGCAACCCCCTTCAATGACAGTCCGCACCAACCCGAGGCAGTCCGCAAGACTCACACCTCAATCCGCCACAAGTCCACGACCAAAGGAAGACAGCAACAGTCCGCCCGGTTATAGCGGACTTGGCGGATACTGCGGACACCATGTCCTTGGCACAAAGTGTGACAAGTCCAAAACCACCAAAGGCCCATGCGAGCATGGCGGAATCAAATTCCCGTCCGCCAAACACCCTAGCACAGACCGCCATTAGTCCGCGAGCTCCTCGCACTTCTGTCCAAAACAGCAGCCAACCCCGGACTCCAAACCCAGTCCGCCAATCGATCTCCACAGCAAATCGCCTGTTGTGCCACCAGAGCTTGACAAGGCCTCAGCCAAGCTCTAAGCTCAGTCCGCAACAGCCCACACTGTGGACACTCCAGTCCGCAAGCTACCCGCGGACACGAGCCAAACTGCCTATCAGCACAAGCTTGCACCCGCGGCCACTGAGCAATGAACTAGTCCGCAAGCCTTTATCCGCTCAGGCCGCTCCTTGGCAAAGCCAATCAGCAAACACCCTATCCGCAGAAACCAGGCCGCATAGTCCGCGGACTCAACCCGTGCAAACCGCCCAGAAGAACAACTGGCTTCTCACTAGACCTTCCACCAGGCCGCACATCTCAGTCCGCCCAGTCCGCCTAGTCCGCCAAAGCTGTCCGCCCCAGGCCGCCCGGCCTGTCCCGTCACCCACTTCCACTTCACAAATTTCAACAGTACCTACAGGACAAAGGGTCAGAAACGTAGGAACAAGCCGGGAAGGGAGATCACGTACCTCAGTAGCGACCTCGACACCGGCAGGCGAGCTGGAACCCGGGATGTTATTCGTTGGGGACTGCCTCACAATATTTCCCTTTACCGGTCTAAAGAGAGGGCCGGGAGACCCACGCGCTAACCAGGGGGCGGCCTCGAGGGCCTCCTCCCGAGTCTGCTGGCCCGCGGCCGCCAGGCGGGCTCGCACCTCTTCGCTGACCTGCATCAAGAAGTTGTAGTCTGCTTGAAAAGACGAGATGGCCTGGGGAGACCCCCCTGGGCTCAGTGGCATATTTATAGCAGAATAGTGGGGCCCCACCAGAAGATTCCGTGCCAGCTCAGCACAGTACTCACCGAACACGTGAGTTGGATGGTTCTTTCCGAGCTTGTACTAACCTCGAAAAGAGCGGAGATTGTGTACAACCCCGTGTTCGTCGAGCGGGCCCCACCAGGAAAATCGAGCGAACCAAGTTCCACGGCCCGCACCCAAGCAACATGCGGGCATGCTTGTTCAAGCGAGCGAGCCAAGGCAGGAGGCTGGTCCTCTCCCGCTCAGTTCATGTGAGTGAGCCAGGCGAGACGACTCCCTCACCCCTCTCGCTCGCTCGGAGAATCGTCGACCAGAGCGGGAGGCGCTATTCGTCGAGCCGATATTCGCGGATGGGTTCGACGACCCGCGACCTGCGAACCATTCTAATGTTCGCAATGACCATCAGCCCGTTTCCTACCCGCGACCTGGCCGCCTGACCGCCTCAGCAGAGGATGGGCGGGTCGCGGTGGCCCGGCTCGGACTCGCCCAAGAAGAATACGCGAGCCGCTGGAACCAGGTCGCGCCCGCCTCTCGCGGAGAGGGATTAGTGGCGAGCTGGCCTCCCAATCCATGGTGGGGGCCAGTAGAAGCCCCGAGGAGAAATTACATGGATGCCCTCCCCATGGGTGCGAATAGCTTCTCAGAACAGCGGAGCTACGCTGTTGGCAGACCAATTTGGACTGCACATAGCTGTTCAAAACAGCGAGGTTTGGCTATTGGCAGACCCAACCAAGGGCTTTCTGGTAATTTCAGGTCAGTTCTTTTGGTTATTGACAATTCAGATTCTAAAAACTATAAATAGAACCCAAGGGGGCACCTCAAGACACACACTCTCATTTTCTCTTGCTCCCCGATTTAGTAGTGCTTCTTGAGGTAGCCTTAGCTCGGTCTGTGGTTAAGGAGGGGAAGTATTCTCTAGTCTTCTGGGTGTGTGGTGGGTCCTCCCCGCCGAGCCCTTGAGTCTGTTTCTCCGTGTTTCCTCTGTTGTTTTGCTTGCAGGAGTGAAGTAGGTGCGAGACTACTCCTTCCCCAAGGATCGAACTCCACAGAAGACCGAATCTCTGTTTCAACATCGTCATCAACACTAGTCTAGCATAATAATAGCATTGATTATATTTGAATTATAAATCTATTTACTTAAACATTATAATCTATAGTCATGGCATGTTCCTTCTTCTAAAGTGTCATCAATCAAGCAATTAAATAAACGGTTGATTTCGAGTCTAAATCCACTAGTAATTTATCAAAAATACAGTCACTACTATAAACATGTTTCCCAACAATCCGGCTCATTTGGCATCAAAATAAATCATAATAATTTATAACAAAAATATTCGATTAAAGAATAATTTCAGAACAAATTATTATGATATTTCTACCATAGTTCATAATTACCATTTTAATCATTACCATAAAGTTTCAGCCTTATAAGATATTACAATAATTTTTTATGACAAAATAAATTTATATGATGTGATTGATAAAATCACTATAAATATATTTCCAAAATTATGGAACATAGCAAAAATGTTAACAATATCATCACGCACATATCTATCAAATTTTATAAGCAAATGATAAATTTTTTAAGAGAAACTCATAAAAACATTAAAATCTGTACTAGTGTATTGTTGTTTACTATAACACAATTTCTGGGATTACACTCCACCAAAAATAATGTGCTACCTTATTCTAGAAATGTCTCTTTACGGACTGCAACTTTCATTTTGAGTTTGAGGTCAGTATCTAAGTGTATCATACCTAAAACTGGGTTTGAACCTAGTTATATAAAACTAGACAAACTGTTTAGTACTTAAGTTATATTTGTTCTCCGTATAGTAATTTTGCTTCCAAATCTAGGGAGCCACAATTCTCACAAAAAAACATGCAATCATTTGTTGGGAAAGTATTTTCAAGAGTTACAACTTTCATGTTGAGTCTGTGGTCTGGATCTGGCTGGAACATGCCTAAAAAGTGACTTGTGCCCAACTGTGATCATAAAACAGATCCAATTTGGGTTGCAGATATAACAAATCTGCACATATATTAATGTAGATCTAAAGGAGGTTGTTCATCTTCTTCCTCCAGCCGATTAATGGGATAAACACAACTTTTCTCCTCCAATACTCCCTCAATGGATCATAATTTTTCACTAGATTAAGTACTACATCTTCGTATTAAAGAGTTGAGTTGATTGAAGTTGTTTTTTTCAGCGAACGACGCCCTAGAACAATAGTCCTAGCGCAGTCTATTCCTATGAAACTTCATGGATCTCACAAAAATCAAGCTCTATTGAGCCCAATATCTCTCATATTTTGATCTAAAGACCTGACACTAAGGAAGAGGGGAGAAAGTCACCTGATTTGTGGTCATGGATCGAATTTGTCTTCTTGGTGACATGACGGCGGTGGTCGACAACGTTCCAACTTTTCCTCCTAAGTTTCTTCCTCTAGAAAAATCCTTCACTCTTTGGTTAGTGGGTTGAGAACAAAGATAAAAAACTAAGAGAAGAAGGGAAGGCATTTCATGTGGGGAAAAATCTTCACGCATAGCTAGCCATTAGTGGAAGTTATTTCACATGCCTTGAAATTAAACAACAATAATGAAGAAATATTTTTCATGGCTTTAAAAGTTTTGTTGTGCCAAATGTCACCTCCATAGGTCAATATCAATTCTTAGCCACAAAAAATAATTCTATAAGGTGAGGGGGGCCATGTCGCACCATCCTGGAGAATTTAATAAATTTTCCAAGTACACATCTCATGGGCATGCCCGTGTCCAAGGGCGTGCCAGCCTAATTCTGCCTCCCGAGCATAACATAACGATATTGCTCTCAACACAATGAATTTTTCCTATGTTACGCTAATGAGCCTTAGGTCATGCTCGTGTATATAGGGTCTTACCCTATGATACAACAAAACTGGAACCCCAATTGATCACGACGATATCGTCGTGTGATCACGGTGATATTATCATATGATCATGATGATATCGTCGTGTTATCATGTTGATATCGTCGTGTGATCAAGACGATATCGTCGTGTTATCATGATAATACTGTCGTGTGATCCACATGGCTATCATCGCGATGACATTTTATCAAGTCACACATGTGTACTTGGATTTTTCTCCCAATTGCAATTCCCTAAGTTTTGGCCTACACCCATGTTGACCATGATTCAATCTTGACCACCTCAAAGTCCTGGTGATTCACCTAGCCTGAGTTAACTCCCAAGGTCACAAAACACTCACGGGGGGCCTAGTTCGAATTGTGATGTTACGAATCCAATAAACGAAGAAAAATTTTGTCCCCAAAATTTAGGTTAAGACTACGAGATTAAATGACAAATTATAAAAAATCAAACACCTTGTACAGTAGAAGTGTGTTGGAGCCAATGGTTCGCATCTCTTTAGTTTGACAATATCAAATCCCATGTTCTATTTGATCATATGAGATTTGGGTTTAGTGTGCAGGTTTACAGGTACAAACGAACGAGAAAATCAAGCTCTAGAACCTACTATTGAGCGCTACTGGCCGGGCTAGCTTCATGATTAATTCAGGACAAGCGCTCTGTGGGCTACCGCATGGCGCTAGCCTTTACCATGGCACGCTAGTTCTCCTAACGAGCGTCGAGTCAGCATACTACCGTCGGGTGCTAGCTCCGTACCGCTATGCGCTAGCTCTCTCAACGAGCGTAGAGACATCTCGCTACCGCCAGACGATAACTCTGTACCGCTTCGTGATAGCTTGAAAAGGCAGAAAATATTTTATTCAGATATTTTCTAAATCGACTGGACAAGTGTCACATCCATGCGCATTGACCTACCGTTGGGCGCTATCTCTACCACCGACGGTGGATTATTTTGTCAAGACGTATAAAAGCACGCCTCTTTTCTTGGAGACACATAGAGAGACATTCTGATTCTAGGGTTAGTGTGCCGTCTCAGAGCAACGTTCCACCGTCTCCATCGAAGGAGGAGAAAGTCCTCTCCCTCCCATTCACACATGAAAATCTCCGTCGAGCAAAGGACTACAACGATGAAGAGAAGTTGATCAGGTGTAATAGAACAAAGATCTTTAGCATCGGTCATGCACCACTCAATGGAGGAATCATCTTAAGAGAGAATCACTTCAAATCTTATTTAATCTCTTATTGTAATTTTCTCTTTCTAATTGTTTGTGGGTGAGGAAAATCGACTGGTGAAGGTCGTCGGAATCCGAGAAGGGTTCTGTGAGAGATCGTCCCGAAGAAGGGAAGTCTAAATCGTGGGATCTAGTGGAGCTCTAAACCACTTCCGAGGAGGAAGGTGAAGAGCTGGCTCAAAGATCTTTCCAGGGAGGGAAAGGGAGAGAGCCAACCGGTTTGGGTATAGGGTCGTTATATAAACAGACAAAGAAACCTTATCACCCACCTCTAAGGTTAGCCACCCGATCCAACATGTGATATCATAGGTAGGTTACTTCAAAAAAGGTTAAAATCCTGAAGTAGAATGGCCAACGTTAATCATGCTTTCCCTGAGGATCAAGGTGTTACTAGACCCCCACTGTTTATGTGGAGTGATTATAGCCACTGGAGAACTCGCATAAAGATATTCTTAATGATACAAAACATTGACGTATGGGCCATGGTAGAAACAAAATACACTGCACCCACTTTAACTGTAGGCGATACAGTTTTAATCAAATCGCAAGATAAATGGGATGAAGCTGATAAACTGAACTGTACTAACAACGCAAAAGCCGTGAACTCTTTATTCTATGCATTGGATAAAATTGAATTCAATAGAATTTGCAATTGTGAAACTGCTTATGATATTTGACGTTTACTTGAACTGACACATGAAGGTACCTCGCAGGTGAAGGAGTCAAAACTATTCCGACTGGAATCTGAATACGAACAGTTCCGGATGGAGATCGACAAGAAGCTGGATAACATGTACACTCAATTAACTAAGATTGTGAACGCCTCTAGATATGTCGGGAAGACATACATAAATTTAGACCTGGTGAGGAAGGTCCTGCAATTTTTGCCTCCGAGATTCAACCCGAAGATGATAATGATTATTGAATCACACGATATCAACACTCTGGAGATAGAGAGCCTCATTGGTAACATGAAGACCCATGAGCTCGAACTGAAGATACAAACTAAGGAGTATCCCAGGGAAATGAAAAAGAAGGGACTGGCACTGAAGGCCGCAAAAGAGAGGAAGGTTGTTGAAGAGTCTGAGGACAAAGATGAAAAAGAATCTATTTCTAGAATTCAAAAGATTCATAAGGAATCACACGAGGTAAGGAAAGTTCAAGAAGTTTCTAAAGGGAAGTGTTGAAGAGAAAAAGAAGTGGAAAAAACCATCAAAGGAGACGAAGAGTGAAAGTGTTACCTCAGATGCTAATGGAAAGTGAGCGATTGATCTAACTAACTCTAGAGGGGGGGGGGGGTGAATACAGTATTTTAAAAACTTTAAGTTATTTTTACAGCGAATTAAAATAGGTGATACTTATAAATATAAGAAAAGAAATATCACAGAACAGCAAATAAAAATTAGAGCACAACCAGACGACACAAGCAAATTTATAGTGGTTCCCCAATAAACCTGGGTACATCCACTCTTCTACCACCATGGTAGAAATCCACTACAGGTTTTTGATCAGGTGCCTTGCCACCAAAAGTTTTTGTTCAGGTGCCCTGTCACCATATGTTTTTGTTCAGCTGCCCTGTCACCACAAGATCTATTTTCTAATGGAGATCTAGCAACCATTTGAGCTTTTGATCAGGTGCCCAAAAAACAAACCAAGTCTTTTGATCAGGAGACTTGAGAACCAAAAGGTTTAACTTTTAAAAACTAGTGGATTAGTTAATGTTGTCAAAGCTCTCCCTGAGGTTTAGAAATCTGGTCAGGAGAGGAAACTTTGCTTCAGGGTGTGGGCCTTCAAAGATAAACACTTCTTCTTCCAGTAATTGATTCTGAGAGAATGAGGTTTTTGGTCTCAGATTGAATATTGTGTTGCTGGAAGAAAAGCTTGAAGAGAGGAATGGCGAACAAGAAGTTTCTTTGTCTCTGTTTCTTGTTCTCTGCTTGCAGATGTTCTCTTTCTTCTCCTCCTTGTTCCTGATTACTAATTTTGTAAAATTCTTCTTGTTATGGACTACTAGCAATCTTCTAAAAATTTTTCTTTATCTATCGAATGCTGATTTGAATTTCAAATTCTTTGAAATCTTCTGCATATTTTTTGGGAATTGGAATGGCTATTTTTGTCTTCAATGTATTTCCCCAACTGTCACAGTAAATATGGTAGTGTAATAACTTTATGAAATCCCTAATTAATGATGTCAGAAACAGCTATATTCATAAGAATATTGAGCATTAATTAACAAAGTATTACTGTCTTAATATCTGAAATTATACTGCTTTAGTCGATCTGAGAAACTGAGGAATTTAGTCGAACAAAACCTAGAAGGAGTTAGTCGAACTCAGTAAAGTTTTGGTCGACCTGAGCTCCAAGTTCGTCGAACTGATAATTCTCCTTCGTCAAGCTGAGCTCCAAGATCGTCGAATAAAAAATATACTTGCCAATCTGAGCTCCAAGTTCGTCGAGTTGAGAAGGCACTTCATCGAGCTGAGATTCTGATATAAGCTCACAGTTCGTCGATCTCAGCTGGACTTTCGTCGAGCTCAACTCAGAGAAGGAACTCTGAGTTCGTCGATCTAAGATCGACGATCGTCGAGCTGAGTTCAGCTATCGTCAAACGACTTTTTTGCAATCTTCAAAACTACCTTGTCTCTTAAGTCTTAAGTCTCTGAAGTCTTCTGAAGGTAGGTTTCAGTAATCTAACCTTATTTGATTGACCTTAACCGTGGAACTAACTTATGACCCTTGACTATAAATGGTGGGTCATCAATCCTAATAGTGAACCTAGCCCAAATCACAAGTAGGATTCCAACAATCTCCCCCTATTTGGGTGAGGTCACTATATAAAATAAAAATAAACAAAATCACAAAGCAATAAAAATATCTGACAAAATTATAAAACATTCAGCAGATATGAACAAATGTGCCTTGTGAATATATACAATCATTAATAAAGTTCAAAAATGCAAAATCAGAAGATTAAGAATTTTTCTTTGAAGCATCTGAAGAAGGAGAAAGTTTTGTGAAAATCATCTTTCTTTTGGGATCCTCTACTTCTCTCTGAGTCATATTCATGTCTTCAACACCAAGAATCTTTACTGATGCAGCTCTAGGCACTACAGCTTCTGGATGCAAATTCATATAAATATCAACATTGAAAAGATTTTTTCCGGATGTTTGTCCAATTCCTTCTTCCTATAAGACGACATGGTAGAAAATGGAGAGGAATGTTTTCCTTCTTCTTTGGCCTTCCTTATCTGAGAGAGAGCAATCAGCTCATTAAACCTGGCCATTCTAAAATTATGATCCAACTCTGGATCATAGGTTGGAGAGTGAGGTCTCTCTGGACTTGATTTTTTTGCTGACTTTCTTCGGATGTCTGCTGTTGACTGCTTTGCTTCTTATGCTATTGTTGTTTGCAGCTTCAGGAGCTATGATGCTATCTACTATCGTTGTAAGATGGTCTGGTATGATGAGAAGATGTAGACCTTTGTACTTGAGAAATGTTTCTTGTTGATCCTGCTGTAGGAGGAGGAGGAGGACCTCTCCTGAATTATGGAGGTGGAGAGTATCTCCTGCTCTTCTTCCTAGCTTTCATTTCATTCTTTGAGAACCTCATCCAGTGAGGAGTATCTATAGTGAAAGTAATATTGTGCAGGATATAATTGGGTGTATCAGCAGTAGGTCAGGGTTTATGAGTAGCCCTGGGTGGAACCTTCTTCTTGAGTTTTCTCTTTTTAGAGTTGGAATCTTCTGAGTCATCTGACTCATCATCATCATCAGATTCATTTGCAGAATTGTCATAAAGAGCACTAATCTGTTTAAGCATTGCATCAGATAATACTGGATGAGCCTGTGGCTTTATACATGTATCTATTATCTCAGCCTGTAGTTGTTTAGCTACATTTTCTTCCTCAGCCCGAGGCTGTGCTTGAACTTCTGGCTCTATAATTTTTGTATCTATATCTTCAAACAAGAAATCATCAAGATTAGGCATGGGGGATTCAACTCAGCAAAATGTTGGAGGTGAGAGAGCCTTTGACTCTGTAGTAGTTATTTGCTTTATAATATTCTCTTTAAGTGCAAAACTTTTCCTTAGTTGTTCCAATACTAGAGGACTTATTGATGCTGTATAGCAGACTATAGCCTTAGAGTCATTGGTAAAAACTGGTAAATTGCTACAAACTGTATCAAAAGAATAAAGGAATGAAGAAATATCAACTATGGGATTAATGGTAAAATCACCAATAGTGATGATTTCTGGAATTGAGAAATCTGGTGCTTCTTCTTCTGTACAAACTGGAAGCATTACTGTATTTGTTTCTGGAATACCTGTTGTTGCTACTGGAATTACTGCTGGAGCTTCTTCATGAATTTCTGGAGCTTCTTCATTGAACATGTCCCCCTGCCTGGATTTAGAGAGTCGTGAACTCAGGCCCTGAGAAGAAGGGATAATGGAGAAAGAAGCAAGATGTGAAGAGAGTGTAGTGATGGAAGAAGCAAGTGGAGGAATGGCCTCATCTATGAGTTTCTTGAATGTAGGGGTAATAAGCTCAAGAATTGTGGCTGATATAGAAGACGATGACATGGAGCAGGTTGGATAGATAGTGAATGCTTGTGGAATGGATGATGTTTGAATGTCAGTTGGAATGTTGGATGTTGAGATATCAGGGAGGATAGTATCTTCCTGAATATGGGAATGTTGTGGAGATGGTTGTGGAGATAGAGATGATAGTAGATCAAAATTGAGAGATGACAGAAGTGGATCTATGCCATCAATATGTGATGGTAGATGTGGTGGTGGAGGTGATTGAGGAGGTGGATATGGTGTTTCCTCAGGAATGTGGATTGGTGAGGGTGGTCTGGATGGTGAGTTAGAAGGGATGGAAGTAGAAGGTGTGTCAGTGGATAGTTGTTGAAGTGTAAAAACATCAACAAGAGTAATTGATGAAGGAAATATTGGATGATGTGGAGATGGAGGAGGAGAGGGAATATGAGGAGCAGGAGCTTCTTCAGGGGTTGGTGAAGTGGCTATTGCAGCCCTGGTGTCCTCTGAAGCTATCCTGGAAGAGGAAGCCATGCAAGGCTTGGTAATAACCCTCTCCCATTTGCCAAAGAGAGCAGAGGTAAGCCTCTTAGAGGCATTTATGAATATGGTCTAGGAGACCAATAATTCTGGAACCTTTGTCTGTAAGAAGATTCCCAAAATTCTACCAAAACTGACATCCTTCTTACTAATTTTCTTCTTAATCAAATCAAACACAATTTCTCCTCAGTTCACTGATTTTTCGATTAACTAGGGCGCACATCAGAAGGAATTAGTGCCTGGTTATGTAGTCATGGGCAGAGTGTTTGCCCACGATTATCTTACCAACTACATCTGCCAGGAACTTGTATTCAACTAACAAGTTATTCAACAATTTGTTAGGGTTTCCCTGGGAGTGACCCATTATAGCTAGCATATCATCAAACTCTATACTAGATAGTTCAAAATTATCTTCTTCATTGATAAATCCAAAAACTTCAGTTAGAAAAGTAGGGAAAGAGAAACCTGGTGTCAAAAAATTGATCCAGAAATGGAGGTTTGATCTGGAAAGGTTGCTGTGAATACCCATTCCTTGATTTTCTGCACTGGAAGTTTGATCCTTAGAGTCAAGAACTGTCTCAACTGTGGTGCCTCAAACAACTGAAGTATGTTCTTGAAGATTTGATCGAAATGGGTGAACGAATCGATGTCGATGTCAAACCCTGCATCAAATTTTATTCTAGAGAGTGTCGCCGCCAAAATCGCCATGCCTGCAAAAACAAAAGATCAAATGCACAAGAATTGGAAAGCGCGGGATGGAGTTCGATGAAAACCCTATTATAAGTTTTCAGAAGATGAAAAGACAAACTCCGTCCCACGAAAAATTTAAAAGTTCGAACTCAGTTCGATGAAAAATCTCATAAAGAAATAAAAGTGTCGATCTAAGTATGAAGAGGGGGAAAACAGTTCGTCGTCCTCCGTTCGGCGAAAAAATTTTCTGAAACAAATTTCATCGATCTCCGTTCGATGAAACAATTTCTGAAACAAATTCGTCGATCTCCGCTCGATGAAAAAGTTTTGCAAAGGAAGGTTCATCGATTTCTGTTCGACGAACACTCCACGAAGAGATCGTAGTTCGTCGATCTCCGTTCGATGAATCATGAACAGTTCGTCGACCATAAACAAAAATTAAATTAAAGTTTCTTCATTAGTCATACCCAACTGATTTATGAAGAACAAATGTTTTTTTCATCTAAGAGTTTGGTAAAAATATCTGCTCTTTGTAAATCAATAGAGATAAAGACAAGTTTAATTTTATTTTTGTCCACACAATCTCTAATGAAATGATATCTAATCTCTATATATTTTTTCTTACTATGATGCACTGGATTTTGTGTAATAAAAACTGCACTGGTGTTATCACAATAGATAGTTGAATTATTTAAGTTGAACCATAATCCATGAGATGATTTTGTATCCACAAAATTTGTAAACAACAACTACCTGATGCTATGTATTCAGATTCAGCAGTTGATGTTGACACAGAAGTTTACTTTTTGCAAAACTAGGACATTATCCTATCACCAAGGAACTGCCAAGTTCCTGATGTGCTTTTCCTGTCAACTCTATATCCAGCAAAGTTAGCATCTGAGAATCCAGATAATTCAAATTCTGACTTAGTAGGATGCAAGAGTCCTAGATTAGGACAACCCTTTATATATCTTAAAATCTTTTTCTAATAAAATAAGATGTGATTTTTTAGGATTGACTTGAAATCTAGTGCAAATGCAAGTAGTAAACATAATATCAGGCCTACTAGCTGTAAGATACAATAAGGACTCAACAATAACCCTATATATTTTCTGATTAACTGGTTTGCCCTGTTCATCAGAATCAACTACATGATTGGATGACATGGGTGTTTTCTTTGCTGAGGCATTAATCATCCCAAATCTTTTGAGTAGCTCTTTAACATATTTTGACTGGGATATAAAGATACCATCAGGGGTTTTCTTCACATGGAGACCAATGAAGTAGGATAGTTCACCCATGCTACTCATTTCAAACTCTGAATACATTAGGTCAGAAAACCTTTTGCAAAGTTTGGAATCAGTATAACCAAATATTATATCATCTACATAGATTTGGACTAGCAAAGTTTTTGATTTATGACGTCTAATGAATAAAGTCTTATCTAGAATACCTCTAATAAACTTATGTTCTAAAAGAAAGCTAACAAGGGCCTCATACTAAGCTCTTGGAGCTTGCTTTAAAACATAAAGAGCTTTCTGTGGCTTAAAACATAAGATGGATGAGTTGAGAAGATAAAACCTGGAGGTTATTCAACATAAACTTCCTCTTTTAGTTCTCCATTGAGGAATGCACTCTTGACATCCATTTGGTATACTTTGAACTTTTGATAGACAACACATGCAAGAAATATCCTGATGGTTTCAAGTCTTGCAATAGGAGCAAAGGTTTGATCATAGTCAATGCCTTTTTCCTGTGAATAACCTTGGGCTACCAGTCTTGCTTTATTCCTCACAATTGATCCTTGTACATCTAATTTGTTCCTAAAGACCCATTTAGTTTAAGTGACTGGGTAATCTTTAGGTCTTGGAACTAAATCCCAAACTCTACACCTCTCAAATTGATTGAGCTCCTCTTGCATTGCAATAATTCAGTGGGGATCTTGCTCTCCATCTTTTATAGATTGAAGCTCAATTTGAGAAATGAAGCAAGCATACATCAGATCTTGGTTGAGTTGATGCCTTGTTTGCACACCGGCTAATATGTATCAAATCACTTGAGATAATGGATGATCTCTAAGTGTAACAGGATCAGCAGGAGGAGTTAGTTCATCGACAGCTTGTGGAATTAATTTCTCTTGTGGAATTATATTTGTTGTTATTGGTTCAACTGCTTCAGCACTTTCTTCTTGACTTTCTTCATCAATCTATGGAGAAGAATGAAATATAATCTCTTGGGTAAGGTTTAAATCATCCAACTTCTCACACAGATAGGGTACCTGCAAAGTGTCTTTGGTCGAATAATCCTTTTCCTTGTAAAACATATTAGCTTCATCAAAAGATATATGTACAGATTCTTCTATTTTTAATGTACATTTATTAAATACCCTATAAGCTTTGCTGATTTGGGAATATCCAAAGAAAATTCCCTCTGCGGCCTTAGCTTCAAATTTTCTCACGTGTTTCTTATTATTATTGTAAATATAACACTTACAACCAAAAATTTTAAAGTAATCTACTTTAGGTTTCTTCCATTTAAGTAATTCATAAAGAGTCTTACCCTTTAGTTTATGAATTAAACATCTGTTAAGAACATAATTTAATGTGCTTACAGACTCTGCCCAAAAGAATAGGGGCAAATAAGTATCTACATGCAATGTCCCAGCAGATTCAATAAGGGTTCTATTTTTTCTTTCTGCTACCACATTTTGTTGAGGAGTTCTAGGAGAAGAAAAACAATGCTTGATACCTTCCTTCTCACCAAATTCTTGCATGAGAAGAGATTCAAACGCGGTGTCATGATCACTTCTGATCAATACAACCCGAGTAGAGTACTCAATCTGTATGCTCTTAAGAAAATCTGTAAGAACTTTAAAGTTATCTGACTTATTTCTCAGAAAGAATATCCAAGTGAATCTAGAGAAGTCATCAACAATAACTAGAGTGTATGACTTTTCTCCCAAACTTTGAACAACAATAGGGCCAAATAGGTCCATATGTAGCAGGTATAAAATTCTGGGTGAATCATTTTTATTTATGGATTTGAAACTATTTTTGGTTTGCTTGCTTAATTGACAGGCCCTGTAGAGTCCTTCCTTCTTTTAAGAACCAGAAGGAAGTCCTCTAACAAGTTTGTCCCTAGATAGTTTAGCAATATTCCTAAAGTTTACATGGCCTTGTCTCTTATGCCATAAATCATTAGTTGAACTAATTTGATTAAATAGATAAATTTCTGTATTGGCAGATTTAAAGTTTACTACATATATGTTTTCTTGTCTAATTCCAGTTAAAATAATTTTTTTTTTAATCAGAAGTAATAATACAAGATGACTAATTGAATGATACCTAATAACCTTCATCACATAACTGTCTTATGGATATTAGGTTATACTTGAAACAACTTACATATGCTACCTTCCTGAAGGTAATAGCTCTAATTTTGAAATTTCCATATCCTTCTGTCTGTCCACAGTTGGAGTCTCCAAAAATCACATTTGGTACAAGTTTGGCTTTGAAATCAGTCAGGTTGTCCTTACTTCCTGTCATATATTTTGAATAGCAACTATCCAGATACCACTGTTGCTTTGTGATATGATAGTTCTTTACCTGTACAAAATAAGATTAGTTGTTCTTGACCCAGGTAATCTTGGGTCCTTGATTTAATTCAAATTTAAAACTAGAAATTTAAGAAAATTTAGGTTGGTCCTTATATCCAAGCGAATGATATCTCCTAGGAGGAATAATCCACTGAGTAAAAGGATTGATAAATGTTTTAGTTTTAAAATTTTGAAAATAATTCAAGTTTCTGTTATAAGAAACCGGGTTCGATGAATTATAATAGGTTCGTGGATCTGCGTTCGACGAATAGGGATGAGTTCGTTGAACTTCGATCGCAGAATGAAAGTGTTCATTCTCTGAGCCCCTCGTTCGTCGATCGTGGTTCGACGAATCATATTGAGTTCGTCGAGCGCAGTTAGACGAATAATTATACCTAAAATCTGCGTTCATAGTTCGTCGATCTGAGTTCGACGGACCATATTCATTTCGTCGAGCTTGGTTTGACGAAATTTGTTGACCATAATTTTTGTTAAAATTTTTCTTTTTCTTAGGTTGAGTCTTAGATAAAATTTCTGTTTCTTTAATATTAACTTCTACCTTTTCTTTACCTTTTTCATAAACAAATTTTATGTGGGTAGACAATATATTTTTCTGTAAAAGAGATGGAGGTTGATTAGATGAAACTCCCAAGCCCAGCTTGCCATTAAGCCTGACATTCATTATGCTTGTGATGTCCATCAATTTGATGCTTCTCCCATTAAGAGATTCTTCAAATTGCTTAGCCTCTTTTAATTTGTTTTCTAAAGAAAGTATTTGTTCATTAGCAGTATTTAATTCTTCTTTAAGTTCTAAGTTTTCAGAAGAAACATTTTCAAATTCAATTAATTTCTCTCTGAGAAGTTTGATTTCCTTCTCAGATTTAATTAAATCATTACATAATAATTTGAAATCAATTTTAAATTTATCAGAAGAAAAATCAAAAGAAGAGATTACCTGACCTTATTCTGACATGAATTCATCTTTTGAATTGTCTGCTTCTGAATCAGTAGCATCAGAGTTGCTGCAAGATGCATTGATTGCCATCAAGCATATCTCTCTGGCTTTAGCTTCTTCTTCATCCTCACTGGAGCTGGATGAAGATTCTGACTCAGATTCACTCCAAGTCTCCGCAACAAATCCTCTTTCCTTCTTTTTATATTTGTTGGAGGATTGCTTGCTGGAATGCTTCCTGGAGTCGTTCTCCTTTCTCTTATCTTTCTTCTGTATTTCTGGACATTCTGGTAGTATGTGTCCAACTTTCCTGCACCCATAACAAACTATTTCTTTAGTAGGGGTTTTATCATACCTTGGCTTGCCATCTTTTCTGGAAGACCTTCTTTTGAAATCCTTCCTTGCCATCTTGTAGATTCTCTTAGCCAAGAGACTCAGCAGATCCTCATTATCTAGAGTGGCTTCAGCTTCTTCACATGCTTTGAAAGAATTACTTTGAGCTTTCCTTGCTGAAGATGAAGTGGTCCTTTGCTTAGCTTCTCTGGTCTTGATGAGTTGCTCATGAGACTTGAGCTTGCCCAATAAGGTTTCAATAGATATCTCATTCAAGCTTCTGGCTTCCTTGATTGGACATACAGATCCTAGAGTCCCATGTGCTAGGAAAGTACATAAGAATCTTGTCATTTATCTCTGTTAAAGAGATGCCCTTGTCCAGAGTTTTCAGCTCATTGATTATGAGGCTGAGTATGTTGTACATATCTGCAACTAACTCTGACTCTTCCTTCTTAAAGTTCTCATACTAAGAGATCAAGTGTGATCTCCTATCCTTCCTTTCATCAGCAGATCCTGCCATCATAACATTCAGTGAGTCCCAAATGGCCTTTGCTGAACTGCATTCTGCAACCTTCTGGAATATGTCATCATATATAATTTGGGCTAGTATATTCATGGACATTGCATCTGCAATCTTTGCCTTCTTTTGTGCTTCAATCCACTCAGGTGGTGGAACAACACTTGCGCTTGTAGTTGCTACTGGAAGTGGAGGACCTGTCAAAATAGAATTGTATATGTCTTCATCAATGGAATTCATATATAGCCTAATCCTTGCCTTCCAAAGTGCAAATTTATTAAGATTGCACACTGAAGGTCTGTTGCTTGAATACTCCTTATTTTGTGCCATGATATAAAAGACAACTAGAGTATATAAGATCAAACGATGATCTTTTGGTTCAAGTGTTAGCCTGTACAACCAAATAACGTATCCTTTTGATACCAATTGAAAGTGATACCTCAGATACTAATGAAAAGTGAGGGATTGATCTAACTAACTCTAGAGGGGGAGGGGGGGTGAATAGAGTATTTTAAAATCTTTAAGTTATTTTTACAGCGGATTAAAATAGGTGATACTTATAAATATAAGAAAAGAAATATCATAGCGCAACAAATAAAAAGTAGATAACAAATATATGACACAAGGAAATTTATAGGGTTCCCCAATAAACCTGGGTACATCCACTCTTCTACCACCCTGGTAGGAATACACTACAGGTTTTAGATCGGATGCCCTGCCACCACATGTTTTTGTTCAGGTGCCCTGTCACCACATGTTTTTGTTCAGGTGCCCTGTCACCACATGATCTATTTTTTAAGGGAGATCTTGCAACCATTTGAGCTTTTGATCAGGTGCTCAAAAACCAAAACAAGTCTTTTGATCAAGAGGCTTGAGAACCAAAAGGTTTAACTTTTGAAGGGAGTTATAACCCTGTACACAGTGAAGGAAAATAAAATATGTTGTCTTCTCTGTCTCAATCCTCTGAGAAGACTAGTGGATTAGTTGATGTTGTCAAAGCTCCCCCCTGAGTTATAGAAATCTATACAGAAGACGAAACTTTGCTTCAGGATGTAGGTCTTCAAAGATGAACACTTCTTCTTCCAATAAATGATTCTGAGAGAATGAGATTTTTGTCTCAGATTGAGCATTGTGTTGCAAGAAGAAAAGCTTGAAGAGTGGAATGATGAATAAGAAGTTTCTTTATCTCTGTTTCTTGTTCTCTGGTTGCAGATGTTCTCTTTTTTCTTCTCCTTTTTCTTGAGTACTGATTCTGTAAAATTCTTCTTATTATGGACTACTAGCAATCTTCTGAAAATTTTTCTTTATCTATTGTCTACTAATTTGAATTTTAAATTCCTTGAAATCTTCTGCATATTTTCTGGGAATTGGAACGACTGTTTTTGTCTTCAATGTATTTCCCCAACTGTCCCAGTAAATATGGTAGAGTAATAGCTCTGTGAAATCCATAATTAATGTCGCCAGAAATGGCTATATTGATAAGAATATTGAGCATTATTTAATAGAGTATTATTGTCTTAATATCTAAAATTATACTACTTTAGTCGATCTGAGAAACTGAGGAATTTAGTCGAACAGAACCTGGAAGGAGATAGTCGAACTCAGTAAAGTTTTGGTCGACCTGAGCTCCAAGTTCGTTGAACTGATAATTTCCTTCGTCGAGCTGAGCTCCAAGATCGTCGAACAGAAAATATACTTGCCAATCTGAGCTCCAAGTTCGTCGAGCTGAGAAGGCACTTCGTCAAGCTGAGATTCTAATATAAGCTCATAGTTCGTCGATCTCTGCTAGACTTTCATCGAGCTCAACTCAGAGAAGAAACTCTGAGTTTGTCGATCTGAAATCGACGATCGTCGAGGTGAGTTCAGTTATCATCGAACGACATTTCTGCAATCTTTAAAACTGCCTTATCTCTTAAGTCTTGAGTCTTTGAAGTCTTCTGAAGGTAGGTTTCAGTAATCTAACCTTATATGATTGACCTTAACCCTGGAACTAACTTATGACCCTTGACTGTACATGGTGGGTCATCAATCCTAATAGTGAACCTAGCCCAAATCATAAGTTGGGTTTCAACAGAGAGTGATGATGAGAAGTCTCTACCATAGTGCTACCACTGTCATATGCCTGGGCATATCAAGAGGGTGAAAGTGAGGGATAGATCTACTTTACACTAGAGGGGGGGGGGGTGAATAGTGTATATTCAAAAATTTAATTTAGTTTATAGCGGATTTAAAAACTAGTGATGTATATAAATATATAAAGCAAAAAACAAAACAAATTGCAACATACAAACAGAGAGAATAATAATCACAGATGACACAATGAGTTTATAGTGGTTCTCCAATAAACCTGGGTACATCCACTCTTCTATCACCCTGGTAGAAATCCACTACAGGTTTTTGATCAGGTGCCCTGCCACCAAAAGATCTATTTTCTAAGGGAGATCTAACAACTCTTTGAGCTTTTTACCAGGTGCCCACAAACCAAAGTAAGTCTTTTGATCAAGTGACTTAAGAACCAAGGGGGTCAACTTTTGAAGGGGGTTATAACTCTATACACAGATAGAAAAATAAAACTAAAAGTGTTGTTGTCTTCTCTTTCAAATTTCTCTGAGAAGACTGTGTTGGAACACCATATTACTAATTTGGGTCAGGATCACTATGTCTTTAGGAAACCTGTTTTTGACCTCCTTGTATAGATCTAAAGGTCAATTAGAATTGAGTCTAAGGGCTAGTAGTTAGGTTTGGAAGCTACCCTCAAGACCAAGGTTTTTCAGTTTGGAGACAAAGTCATTTCGTCGAGCTCAGTACGACGAATCGTCGAACTCCAATCGACGATCGTTGAGCTCACTTCGACGATCGCTGAGCTCAACTTCAACAAATCGTCGAACTCCATTCGACGATCTTCGAGCTCAGTTCAACGATCTTGACTCCAGTATTGATTCTCTATCACTGAGCTCAGTTCGATGATAGTTGAGCTCAGATCGACGATCTCTATTGCTGTATAAATCCAAATCGCTGAGCTCAGTTCGACGATAGTAGAGCTCAGTTCGACGATTTTCTGAAGAGTTAAATGACTTTCAAGATTCAAATTCAGAACAGTTAAGGAATTATTCTCAGCAATTAATTCAGAAGATCTTGTAGCCGTTTTCATTTATTCTGGACCAAGTTTCAAGGGATTATCAAGGAATGTTTCATTGGACTTTCCCCAGAAGACAATTGTAATTAAGGAAGTCATTTAATGACAGGCTAACGGCTATTCTTGACAGATGATCATTTTTTATTCAAAAAAAGGAATAAAAGACAAGATTTTTGAATCCCTGAGAACAACAAGGACAAGCAATCAAGAAAAAGAGAGTGCACAAGAAGAAGAAAAATATTCTCTGCTACAACTCTTCTCTGGAACAACAGCATTCTCAACAACAATCACTCAAGATAAAAAGAAAGAAAGCTGTAGACATTCTCTGTCTCAAGATTCTCACAAGAACACCATCACCAAAAGGAGATCAACAAATCTGAAATCTTCAGATCTCTTTTGATTCAAGTGTTCAAGGCCATCATCATTCAAGACTCCAAACACCTAACATTTCAGCTGTTGCTGAAATCATCATTTGCTGGAGATCTATTTTCTGAAGGCCTATCACCCTACATCAAAGCTTCATTTCCTGAACATCTCAAGAACTCAGGGGGAGCTTTGACAACATCAATATCCACATAGTCTTCTCAGCTGCTTTGAGAAAGAGAAGACTTCCATCACTCTCTCATCCCCATCTCTGTAAAGGGTTTTTCAAACTCCCTTCAAAAGTTTGTGTTTGGTTTTTGAGCACCTTATCAAAAGCTCATTGGTGGCAAGACACCTGATCAAAAAATCTGGTTTGGTTTTTGAGCACCTTATCAAAAGCTCATTGGTGCCCAGGGCACCTGATCAACTCATCCTGCAGTGGATTCCTACCTAGGGTGGTAGAAGAGTGGATGTACCCAAGTTTAGAGGAACCACTATAGCTCCTTGTGTCTTCTGGTTGCTCGTCTTTATTTTTGTTTCTGGCTGTGATTGGTTTGTGATCTGTGATTAGTTTCTTTTGTAGATTGTGATTAGATAGCTGCTGTGTTTAGATTTATTATTTGCTTCTCTGTTCACTCAGATTACAATAACTGTTGTAAAAAGTGTTTAAGCATCATACTCTTTTCACCCCCCCTCTAGAGTATATCAGATTAGCTGCACTTTCAATTGCTATCAAAGCCAGGTTGGTTAAACATACCACACCTTGGTGGTTGCACAGGCTAACACCTGAACCCAAAGATTCCTAGCTAGATCTGCTTGTTGTAGATTTTGTTATTAGAATCTTTTCTTCACAAATCATGGCCCAAAACAAAGATTATGCTAGCACCAGACCTCCAGTGTGCAATCTGTCTAAGTTTGCACTTTGGAAAGCAAGGATTAGACTATACATAAATTCTATTGACGAGGACATTTTTAATTCTGTTTTGACAGTTTGTCCAAGACCTCCAGAGAACACAAGTACAAATGCTGTTCCACCTCCATCAGGAACAGATGCTGATATCAAGAAGTGGAAGGTAGCAGATGCAAAGGCTATGAATATCTTAGCCCAGACTATGTCTGATGACATCTTCCAAAAGGTGGCTGAATGTAATTCAGCAAAGGAAATCTGGATAAGCTGTCTGAAATAGTCTCAGGATCAGCTGATGAAAGAAAGGACAGGAGATCCCATCTCATATCCCAATATGAGAATTTCAAGAAAGGAGAAGCTGAGCCAATAGCTGAAATTTATAACAGGCTCAGTCTGATAGTCAATGAACTCAAGACTTTGGATAAGGAGATCTCACTGACTGAACTAAATGACAAAATCCTAATGTGCTTCCCAAGAACTTGGCACTCAAGAATCTAGCCAATCAAGGATGCCAGAAGTCTGAATGAGATCACCACAGAAGCTCTCTTGGGCAAGCTCAAATCTTATGAGCTGCTCATTAAGAACAGAGATGAAGAGCAAAAGGCTGCCTCACCAGCCACAAAAAAAGAAAAGACAATAGCTTTCAAAGCAACTGAAGATCAGCCTGACGACAAAGTCACAGGCAATGATGAGCTGCTCAGTCTATTGGCCAAAAGATTTTACAAGATGGCCAGAAAGGACTTCAGAAGGAGACCATACAAAGAGCATGATAAGCTAAGGTATGACAAGTCAAATAATAAAGAAATTGTTTGCTTTGGTTGCAGGAAACCAGGGCACATTGTACCTGACTGTACAGAGAACAAAAACAAAGACAGAAGGGACAAGAAAGAAAGAAGAAGAGATAAGGACTTCAAGAAGAATGACAATGGCAAACCCTCCTCCAGCAAGAACAAACACACAAGGAAAGGATTTGTTGCTGAATCTTGGAGTGAGACTGAAGAGGAATCAGAATCTTCATCCAGCTCAAGTGATGATGAAGATGATGTTGAAGAGAAGGAGTTCTGCATGATGGCAATCAATGCCTCTCAACATAATTCTGATGAAGAAGAGTCAGAGTCAGACTCAGAGACTCAACTTGAAGAGGACCAGGTAATTAGTTCTTTTGATTTCAATTCTGAGGACTTTAAGCCTGAGTTTAAAGCATTATGTTTAGACTTACTAAAATCTGAGAAGGAAATTATTTCACTCAGAAATCAATTGTCTGAACATAGTTTCTTAAAGTCAAAAAACCTCAAAATCTCTGAGGAGTTGGAGTGCTGTAGGGAGCAGATAACTTCACTGAAAGGTGAGCTATTAGAGGCCAAGAAGCTTGAAGAATCCCTTAATGGGAGAAGTATCAAGCTGATGGACATCACAAGCACAGTGAACTCCAGATTCAATAGTACACTGGGCTTGGGTGCTTTATCCAGCCAACCTATAGTTCTAACAACCCCAATCAAGTTTATTTCTGATAAAGGGAAGGGAGTTGTAGAGGTAGCTAGGAAGAATTCTGATCTGCCCAAGAAAACCAAGTTCCAGCAGAAATCGTCGAACGGAGCTCGACGATCGCCGAACGCAGATCGACGATCTCGGGCAAAATCGTCGAACTCAGGTCGACGATCTCTAATTCTTGAACTCTGCCACAGTTGACCGTCGAATGGAGCTCGATGATCTGACCCAAGATCGTCGAACGCAGCTCCACGATCGTCGAATAGAGATCAGAGCTCTGGAAATTCTTTCAAGGGCAAATCAAAATCCAATCCTAGGGGTCCTTCATCCCAAAGCTTTAACCCTTATACTGAATGGATAATACCTCCAAGGAGATATCATCATAAAGGTCATAAGAGTCAACCTGGGATGTCTTTTATTTCTGAATTTAAAGGTTATCAACATAGGCCCAAGGTAAACTGGGTCAAAAACAAGTGAATTATTTTATGTGCAGGTGAAGACCTATCCAACATCAAACCAGCAATGGTACTTGGATAGTGGGTGCTCTAAGCACATGACAGGAAATAAGGACAACCTCACATCCTTTAAAGCCAAGCTTGGACCCAAAGTCATATTTGGTGATTCAAACTTTGGACAAACTAAAGGATATGATGCAGTCCAGATTGGGACAGTGACATTCAAGAAGGTAGCCTATGTGGAAGGACTGAAGCACAATTTGATAAGTATCAGTCAGCTATGTGATGAAGGCTACTAGGTGACTTTCAGCAAAGCCTTATGCAAGATCAAGTCAGAGGACAACACAACTGTGTTGACAGGTAAAAGGAAAGGTAACATCTATTTAGTAGATTTTCTTTCAACAGATGTAGACATTTGCCTGTTCAATTCTGTTTGTAGACCTAATGTTTTATGGCATAAGAGACTAGGACATTTAAACCTTAGAACCATTGCTAGGCTATCCAAGGACAACCTTGTTACAGGACTACCTTCTGGCCCCTACAAGAAGGAAGGACTCTGCAGGGCTTGTCAATTAGGCAAGCAAACTAAAAATAGTTTTAAGTCACTTAATAAGAGTGATTCACCTAGGATTTTGTATCTGTTACACATGGTTCTCTTTGGACCCATTACAGTACAAAGCCTAGGAGGGAAATCTTATATCTTAGTAGTTGTAGATGACTTCTCTAGATTCACATGGGTGTTCTTTCTGAGGAAGAAGTCTGATAACTTTAAGTGTTTGACAGAGTTTCTCAAATGTATACAGATTGAGTTCAATACTCACATTGCCCTGATCAGAAGTGATCATGGGACAGAGTTTGATTCTCTTCTTATGCAAGAGTTCTGTCAGAGTGAAGGGATCAGGCATACTTTCTCAGCTCCTAGAACTTCTCAACAAAATGGGGTAGCTGAAAGGAAAAATAGAACCCTTATTGAATCTGCCACTACATTATTGTCAGATGCTCACCTTCCTCTATCTTTTTGGGCAGAGGCAGTGAACACCTCCAACTATGTGCTGAACAGAAGTTTAATACATAAACTAAAGGGCAAGACTCCCTATGAATTACTCAAAGGGAAGAAACCTAAAGTTTATTATTTTAGAATTTTTGGTTGTATTTGTTATATACACAATAATGACAAGAGATATTTAGCAAAATTTCAAGCTAAAGCTGTTGAAGGAGTGTTTCTGGGATACTCCATGATCAGTAAGGCTTATAGGGTATATAATAAATCATCTCTTAAAATTGAGGAAACTGTTCACATATCATTTGATGAATCTAACATGTCTTTCAAGGAGAAGAACACTTCTACCATAGAACCTTTGCATGTACATTCTCTTGCTGAAGATTTGAACAGGTTATAGGTTACTCAAAAAGTGGAAAGTAGTGAAGATGAAGAAAGCATCAACATATTGAAGAGAAACAACTTGAAGAGCTAGTTGTTGTACCACAAGAGGAAACAACAACACAGGTTGGTGAACAATCAACACCCCCTGTTGATTTAGTAACATCAAGAGACCATCTAATTTCCTAAGTAATTGGAGACATCTCAGCTGGTGTGCAAACCAGAAATCAGGTCAACCAAAACCTGTTGCACACTTGCTTCCTATCTCAAATTGAACCTCAATCCATTCAAGATGCAGAGCAAGATCCATACTGGATCATTGCAATGCAAGAAGAGTTGCATCAATTTGAAAGGAACAAAGTTTGGGAACTAGTTCCAAGGCCTAAGGATCACTCCATTGTTGGAACAAAGTGGGTGTTCAGAAACAAATTGGATGATCAAGGAGTAATTGTAAGGAACAAGGCAAGGCTAGTTGCTCAAGGATACTCGTAAGAAGAAGGCGTAGACTATGACCAGACTTTTGCACCAGTTGCAAGATTGGAAGTCAGAATCTTCTTAGCTTATGCAGCACACAAAGGCTTCAAGGTATACTAGATGGATGTAAAGAGTGCATTTCTAAATGGAGATATCAAAGAAGAAGTCTATGTCAGACAACCTCCAAGTTTTATCGCTCCAACCCATCCTGATTATGTTTTTAAATTGAACAAAGCATTATATGGTCTCAAGCAAGCTCCTAGAGCATGGTATGAGACCCTAGCATGCTTCCTTCTAGAAAATGAATTTATAAGGGGTATAGTAGACCAAACTCTTTTCATTAGAACCCATAAGTCCCATACCCTACTAGTACAGATTTATGTAGATGATATTATCTTTGGTTCTACAATTCAAATTTGTGCAGAAGGTTCTCCAATCTAATGCATTCTAAATTTGAAATGAGTAGCATGAGTGAGCTATCCTTCTTTCTAGGATTGCAAGTCAAACAACATGCTGAAGGCATCTTTATTTCTCAAACCAAGTATGCAAATGAATTGGTTAAGAAATTTGGTATGTCTGAAGCATCTTGCATGAAAACACCTATGCCTACTAATGCTGTATTGGATGCTGATGAACATGGGAAACCTGTTGATCAGACAACATATAGAGCAATGATTGGCTCTTTATTGTACCTTACATCTAGTAGACCAGACATAATGTTTGCTACATGCATATGTGCTAGATTCCAAGTGAGCCCTAGAGAGTCACACCTAACATTAGTAAAAAGGATTCTCAGGTATGTTAAAAGTTGTCCAAATCTAGGTTTCTAGTATCCAAAAGAATCAGCATTTGAATTAACTGGATTTTCTGATGCTGATTATGCTGGATGCAGAATTGACAGGAAAAGCACCAGTGGAACTTGTCAGTTTCTTAGTGACAGACTTGTCTCTTGGTTTTGCAAGAAACAAACATCTGTGTCAACTTCAACTGCTGAGGCTGAATATATGGCTGCAGGCAGTTGTTATTCACAAATATTGTGGATTCAAAACAAACTCCTAGACTATAACTACAACTTAGAGAAGTCAAAAATATTTTGTGACAACACCAGTGTTATTTCTATAGCTCAAAATCCAGTCCTCCATAGTAGGACAAAACACATAGAAACTAGGCATCACTTCTTAAGGGATAATGTTGAGAAGAATAAAATTGAACTTCAATATATCCCAACTGATTTGCAAAGGGGAGACATTTTCTCCAAACCCTTGGATGAAAAGAAACACACCTTCTTCCTAAATCAGTTAAGAATGTTAGATGGAGAAAGTCTAAAATAAGTTCCAAGATTTTAAAACTTTAAAAATTGACCAAGACTAGGCAAACATCTTGATTTTTCTAGTGTCAATAGTGTATTTCTGGTCTCTGAACTGTGCTCGACGATTTTCCCCCAGATCGTCGAACGGAGATCGACGCTTTCCGAAATCGTCGATCGGAGTTCAGCGCTTCTCAGATAGTGTTCAACTATCTCTCCAGGTCAACGATCGTCGAACGACGCTCGACGATTTTGTTCTCTGAACTATCGTCGAACGGAGCTCGACGCTCTCCAATATCGTCGAACGGAGATCGATGATATTAAAGACCTTTAAGATTCCTTTAGAAGCCCCGATCGTCGAACTGAGTTCAACGATCTTTCCTTTTCTGCGTCGAACCCTAATATAAAATTCATTTTTCGGCCGTCGTTCTCCTTTTGCGCTTTCAATCTCTCTGCAAAAATTCTCTTTCCCTCCAAACATCTCTACACTTGGTCGGTTGTTTGTTGATTTTTGCAGGTAACAATGGCCGTCTCAGTTGCCGTTCTAGCCGCAATGAAGTTTGATGCCGGATTTGACATAGACATGGATTCGTTCAACACCAGTGATCAGGTTTTTCAAGACATTCTAGAACTGTTCAAGGAGCAGAAGCTTGTTACCATCATGTCCACAAGAATCAAATTGGCTGCTGATGAGATCAAGGAGTGGGTCTATACTGCCCACAACCAGAACCAAAACACAGTGGTGGGTTCAATTTCTGGAACCCAGGTACCTTTGACTCCTGCTATTCTGACAGAGGTTTTTGAATTAAGTTCTGGAAGAGATTCTGCTGAATTGTCTGGAGAGGAATTTTCTACCATGCTTGCTAGAATGGGTCACTCTGATGCTAACCCTAGCAAGCTGCTGAAAAAGAACTTAGCTGTGGAATATAGATTTTTAGCTGATGTAGTGGGAAAGGTTTTGTTGGCCAAGCATTCAGCACATGATACCATATCCAGGTATCAGCTGTGCTTGATGGGTGCTTTAGTGGATAAGAAACAGTTAAACTGGGGAGATATCTTCTTTGACCTGATTAAGAAGAAAATAAATAAGAATTTTGTGAATTTTGGAAGGATCCTAGGTCTGTTTCTCCATAACAGATGCCCTGCCCTGCTAGTCTCTTCTGGGATGCATATCAATGCCTCAAAGAGGCTGTCCTGTGCCCTCTTTGGCAAATGGGACAGGCAGATAGTGAAGCCCAGCAGGCCCTCTGCAAGCACAACTTCAGGTACAAGGACTCTTACAGTCTCTTCCCCTCAAGTCTCTGCCCCTGCAGATGACTTGCCTGCTGCTTCTTCTCCTCCTCCAACTCTTATCTCCTCTCCACCAGTCACCTCCACCATTCAAACTTCATCCACCATCATTATTTCCAGCCCATCTCTTACATCAATTCCCTCTCCAACTCTTCCAATGACAGAGGAAATCTTCCATCCATTACATCACTACCCTCAACCAGACATTGACACATCATCCCACATTCCATCTTTCACACTTCTAGATGATTCCTTCATGGATGATTCACCCTCATCCCCTCCTGATCTACCCTCCTCATCCACAACATATCAACAACTTCAACAAGACATCATTGATCAACCCTCCTTCACACCTTCTATCTCCATACCACTTTCTTCCATTTCCACAATCCCCACACCTCAACCTTCACTTCTACCATCCACCAGCTCTCCACCACCATCACCAGTTGCTCCTCCATCCTTCTCTACCTCTGCTCAAGTCCCTGCTGAGCAAGTAGATATTCCTGCCTTAGCTGATACACTATATGAGCTGATAGCCCCCAGGCTCTCACTTCTGTTGGAGACCTCTTTGGCTCCACTCCTAAAGTCAGTTGTAGACTTATCTGTCAGGCTCTCCTCCATCTTTCCTCCTAAGGAAATACCTTCATTTGGGTGCCTTGATCCAGCTCTCTCTGAATCTAGGCAGGGGGAGATGCCTCATGAAGATATGAGATTGCCTGCTGCTGCTGCCATTCCTTCAGTTCCTGCTGCTGCTGCTACTGATGTTACCCCAACTCAAGCTCCAGTTTCACCACAACAAGTTGCAGTCTTCTCAGTGGACCTCAGGTCCTTACTATCAGTTTTTGACTCATTATATTTCAGCTGTCTTCCAGTGAGTAATGCAGTTCAGCCCTCTGAAGATCTTTCCAAGGACATTGTGCCCTTCTCCAGATGTGACACCAGTGTTATCCATTCATTTGTAAATTCAGTTTATGCTGCTGAAAATGTTGTTGTTTCTGTTGGTTCTGATGCTGCTGATGTTTCAGTTTCTGATGATCTACATATGGCAGAGGCATATGACCTTGAGCCTGCTGTCACTGATGATGCTACTCCTGCTGACATTTCTGTTTCTGAAACTGTTATCTCTGTATCTATTATATCTGAAACTCCTATCTCTTCTAAGAGTATTGCTCCTGAAAGTTATGTATCTATTGTTACTCCTGCTGCTGCTACAACTTCTGCCAGTACTATATCTGCTGTATCTGCTGCTGCTACAACTGCTGTCTCATCTGCTCCAACCCAACTTCAGAAAGATTATCTGAAAAAGATTGACGCTTTATATGATGAGCAAAGCTCTGAGAGTGATGAATACAGGATTGATTCTGATGATTCCCCAGCCACCATAGCCAGGAAAAGAAAGGCAAGGAGCAAGGCTATAAAAAAAGTTCCCCCAGCCAAAGTCAAAGATACAAATGACATACCTTATTACATTCTTCATGACTGCCCCATTACTGAACATTGGATGCAATATTCCAAGAATCAACTTAAAGCCATGAAGAAGAAGAGGAAATATGAGAAAGGATCTTCTCAGTTTCATCATCCTCATCCTCCTCCACCACCTACTCCTGATACAGGTGCAGGTGGAAGCTCAGCTGCTCATCCCTCTGCTAGAAGCCAAACCCCCTATCAGCCTCATGCAAGATCTCAATATAGGGGAAGCCAATCCAGAGGTTCTCAATCAAGAAAAGGAAATTATAGAGGAAGCCATAGGGAATTCCAAGTCTACTCCAAAGGCTATTCAAGGCAACACCTTTACTCTAGGGAAGGACAAGCTTCATCAGACACAACTTCAGGTCCTTTTACCTACAAGTTAAAAGAAGTAGTCTCATCCAGAGCTCCTCAAGATAATCTTTCCAACAGATATGAACCTCCAGTGCCCTTTGAGAATCTAGGAAATAATCCTACTGCATGGACTGCTAGAATGAAAGAGTTAACTGCCTTGGATCTGATTAAGAAAGCCAGAGAGCAAGGCAAGGACTTCTCCAGCATTTTTACTATGTCTGAACAAAGAAAGAAGGAACTTGAAAGATATGCCTCTAGCAAATTCTTTGACTCTGAAAGATACATGGAGCTGCACCCTGAAGCTGTGGTACCAAGGCCTAAACAACAAACTTCTTTAGGTGCAGCTGATGACAGAAGATCCAAAAAGGAAGCTCTTAATCCTAATAGAGAAATTAAACTTATAAAGAGCAAGGAGAAAGAATAATTCTGTAAGGTGACAATTATTCTGTTTTTTGATCTGTCTGAGATATATCTATGCTTCTGCAATGCTATGTTTATTGCATTTCTGTATTGTTGCTTTGTATGTTGTTTTTTATTTTTCCAATTCCTGTAAATAGTAATCCTAACCCAAATAGGGGGAGATTGTTGGAACACCCTATTACTAATTTGGGTCAGGATCACTATGTCTTTAGGAAACCTATTTTTGACCTCCTTTTATAGATCTAAAGGTCAATTAGAATTGAGTATAAGGGCTAGTAGTTAGGTTTGAAAGCTGCCCTCAAGACCAAGGTTTTTCAGTTTGGAGACAAAGTCATTTCGTCGAGCTCAGTACGACGAATCATCGAACTCCAATCGACGATCATTGAGCTCACTTCGACGATCGCTGAGCTCAACTTCAACAAATCGTCGAACTCCATTCGACGATCTTCGAGCTCAGTTCGACGATCTTGACTCCAGTATTGATTCTCTATCTCTGAGCTCAGTTCGACGATAGTTGAGCTCAGATTGACGATCTCTGTTGCTGTATAAATCCAAATCGCTGAGCTCAGTTCGACGATAGTAGAGCTCAGTTCGACATTTTTCTGAAAAGTTAAATGACTTTCAAGATTCAAATTCAGAACAGTTAAGGAGTTATTCTCAGCAATTAATTCAGAAGATCTTATAGCCGTTTTCATTTATTCTGGACCAAGTTTCAAGGGATTATCAAGGAATGTTTCATTGGAATTTCCCCAGAAGACAATTGCAATTAAAGAAGTCATTTAATGACAGGCTAACGGCTATTCTTGACAGAGGATCATTTTCTATTCAAAAAAAAGGAATAAAAGACAAGATTTTTGAATCCCTGAGAACAACAAGGACAAGCAATCAAGAAAAAGAGAGTGCACAAGAAGAAGAAGAAAAATATTCTCTGCTACAACTCTTCTCTGGAACAACAGCTTTCTCAACAACAATCACTCAAGAGAAAAAGAAAGAAAGCTGTAGACATTCTCTGTCTCAAGATTCTCACAAGAACACCATCACCAAAAGAAGATCAACAAATCTGAAATCTTCAGATCTCTTTTGATTCAAGTATTCAAGGCCATCATCATTCAAGACTCCAGACACCTAACATTTCAGCTGTTGCTGAAATCATCATTTGCTGGAGATCTATTTTCTGAAGGCCTATCACCCTACAACAAAGCTTCATTTCCTGAACATCTCAAGAACTCAGGGGGAGCTTTGACAACATCAATATACACATAGTCTTCTCAGCTGCTTTGAGAAAGAGAAGACTTCCATCACTCTCTCATCCCCATCTCTGTAAAGGGTTTTTCAAACTCCCTTCAAAAGTTTGTGTTTGGTTTTTGAGCACCTTATCAAAAGCTCATTGGTGGCAAGACACCTGATCAAAAAATCTGGTTTGGTTTTTGAGCACCTTATCAAAAGCTCATTGGTGCCCAGGACACCTGATTAACTCATCCTGCAGTGGATTCCTACCTATGGTGGTAGAAGAGTGGATGTACCCAAGTTTAGGGGAACCACTATAGCTCCTTGTGTCTTCTGGTTGCTCGTTTTTATTTTTGTTTCTGGCTGTGATTTTTTTGTGATCTGTGATTAGTTTCTTTTGTAGATTGTGATTAGATAGCTGCTGTATTTAGATTTATTATTTGCTTCCCTGTTCACTCAGATTACAACAACTGTTGTAAAAAGTGTTTAAGCACCATACTCTATTCACCCCCCTCTAGAGTATATCAGATCTAGCTGCACTTTCAGACTGAGTGGATGATGAAGCTAAAAGCTCCCCCTGATTTGTGTAGAGATTGTAATTAGTTGAGGGAAACTTCGCTTCAGGGTGTATGTAACACCCCCTATCCGTCGCATAGCATATAGCAGTAGGTCCGACCAGGGCCCGACGCCATATACCACATACAGACCGGGTGGTTACTCATGGAAACCATCCAACTAATCCAACGTCCTACACAGAGCATTCTAGCGGAAGCAATTTATAAGTTGCAATTAAGAACCCAGCACAAAGAGCACGAATGTCCACTAATACACCAAATAGGAATGTCGTACATACACGAGTACAAGCCTTATGGCCTTACAAAATTGTTTACTTAATATTACATGATTTACAAACCACGGTACGCAGGCCGGTCATACATGAGTAAAAGCAGTAAACATTCCAATTAGGCCTTCGAGGGCCGGCTTCGTAATTTGGGCTTTAGCCCGCTATTGACCGCTTGGTCCAGCAGCACCTGCAAGCAACAAAACCACCGCACGGTGGCAAACAAAGAGCAACGGTCAGCAATGCTGACCAAATTATAACGATCCCGCCCCCAACTCGGGGTGGCTATGCTCCTTCCCTGCACTTATTAGCATAAACAGGCATTATAGTAATGTCACAACATCACAGGCGTAGGCTCGCACGGCCACACACCCCGTGCACTCAGGGCACATTCTCAGTGAACCGACCAATGTCACGTCAATTTAAGCCATAGACATTCCGGACTCACCACCGCCACTTTGACGACCAAACATATGAGCTTTTGTCTTCTTGGCATTGGTCACGTCAATTTAAGCCATAGACCGCCGAAGACCCTCATCTATGCCAACGACTCTAACCGAACGACATAGAATGGGTACGGTTCCATCTAACCCGTACTCACATCGTAACAACAATTTAAGCCATATGCGTGGGTCAAACTTCTCCCGAGTCCCGTTTCCATCATACTTCACATAACCCGGTTATGTTCATGTTGGCTCCCAGGCCACCAAGTTCCCAAGATCACGCATCTGCCCAATTTTCCGGGTGCACCTTAGGGTTAATCCCCAAGGCTCCCTACTGCAATCTACCACGTAGAAAACCCGAAAAACAACCAATCACACGGAGTCTTCTCCGACATTTATGCAATGCAACATCACCGATCCAGACCAATATGTCCGGGTAGGCTTCACACATCATGCCTATGTCCGTTCTCGCTTACGGACTCTATACAACGGGGACTTTACATATCTACCTGAAGGAACTCCTCCAACTCACCGCAAACTCGCGAGAGCAGGCTTCCTATGCAAAGAAGGAGAGCTTCACATGCTCAAGAAGTGAATCGTTACCCTAGCATTCCTCTTTGGCGCCATGGAAATGTAAGCGGATTAAAAGCACCGCAATCTCTTTGCCTCCGTAGATCCGAAGGCGGCTCGCGATTTGGAGCTTCGAAGCTCCTCCAATGGCCGGATCTAGCTTCTTCTTCCTCCTTAGCTCCCACCTCTCTCTTGACTTAAAAAGAGAACCACTCAAGTAAAAGTGAGGGTTTCAAAGGTCCAATCCCGGGTATATCCCATCAGGAACAACCCCCAGCCGTTGGATCCCAAATTAAAGAAACGAACGGCCTTGATTCGGGCCTGAAATATTAAAACTGGGACGAACACGGCCTGGCACACGCCCGTGTCCAGGGCCGTGTCCCCCATTTGCCGTCAAAATCGACGCGCTTGGAACAACACACGGGCATCCAACACGCCCGTGTTTGACCTGACACGCCCGTGTTCGACCTGACACGCCTGTGTTCCAACTGACACGGTCGTGTCGTCGGCCGTGTGCTCCCATCGACACAGCCCCGAAAACAACCCGAGAGTCACACGGGTGTTGGACACGCCCGTGTCCTAGCCCGTGTATACTCGAACATGCCTGGGCGCCAGGCCGTGTTCACAGTCTCGATACTTCGTCGAGTGAAGTTCGTCGACACCCGACACGGCCTTGGACACGCCCGTGTCCTAGGCCGTGTGCCTTGTCTCGACACTTCGTCGAGCGAAAATCGTCGACTTCCCTGGCCGATCGTCGACACGAGCTCGACATGCCCTGTGAAATGCCCGTGTCTCAGGCCTTGTCCCCCGTCTCGACACTTCGTCGAGCGAAATTCGTCGACACCCCGGGCCGATCGTCGACACGGGCTCGACACGCCCTGAGACACGCCCGTGTCTCATGCCGTGTGCCATGTCTCGACACTTCGTCGAGCAAAATTCGTCAACCTCTCGACCAAATCGTTGACTCCTGTTGGGTATTTCATCCACATGAACCCAGATTTGATGAAGTCACCCTGGAACTAAGATGAATTAAGTTGTATTTGATGCTTGATTTGAGCTATATGTTTGCAGGTGTTTCACTGGGAAGTGTAGACCAATGTCAGCCCACAGTGGGTCACCAAACACAGGAACTGTGCAATGTAATCCCTCATTGCATATTCCAAGGTGTTGACTCATGTGTGGTCTCTCTATTGGGATACACTTCATATTCAAGCTATTGGACTATGGGAAAGACATTGGGAGTTGGCTACTCTAGAAGAATCAATTTTTCCAACATCAGAAAAATTCTAAGTGTTTTACTATAGTAGTGCTTTCACTTACTCGAGTAGTCTGGGTATAAGTTACTCGAGTAAAGGAATCTTGTACTCGAGTAGACATAGTTATATACTCGAGTAGCTAAGTCATCTACTTGAGTAGACTAAGTCATATACTCGAGTAAGTTTACTCACATACTCGAGTAGATAGAAACATACTCGAGTAGTTCACTTTACATACTCGAGTAGATAGAAACATACTCGAGTAGTTCACTTTACCTACTCGAGTAGTTCTTGTGTTACCCGTGTACCTTGCAATTTCCCTACTCCAGAATTTTTCTAAGTCTTTTACTCGAGTAGAACCTTCACCTACTCGAGTAGGTTACTTCCTCTCGAGTAGTTTAGTTCAACTACTCGAGTAGTTGCCAGCAGAACTCTTCAGAATTTTTTTTCTAAGTATTCCACTCGAGTAGTACTTCATGTACTCGAGTAGGTTATGTAATATACTCGAGTAGCTCTTCCAGTACTCGAGTAGATCCTCTATATACTCGAGTAGGTCTCTTAGTATACTCGAGTAGTTCTGTCTATATACTCGAGTAGTTGATCTCTATATACTCGAGTAGTCTGTTTATACTTACCCGAGTATGTTTCCCATCATATACTCGAGTAGCTATTCAACTACTCGAGTAGTTATTGACTTACTCGTGTAGTTGGCCATATATTTCCGAAAATTTTCTAAGTCATTTTTCTGACGGGATTTTTCAAATCACGCGACATGATTGGTCCACGTGTACATCATTAAGACCGATTATGACCGTTAGTCTCTCCTATAAAAGGTCCTATCAGAAAATGACAAACCCTAAGTTTTTCTCAAAGCTTTCTTGTAATCTCTTTTTCAAGAAATATTCTTCAGCCGCCTCTCTCCGACTTTCGCGAAAAGGAAGCCGCCACCGCCGCCTTCTTCTCCGGCCAAAGCTTCTACTTTCAGAGGTTTATTCTGAAGAAAAGTTACAGATCGAGATCGACTTCACTGATCACATTCTCTCTCGATTTCTGTAAAAGGAAGTAGATCCAGATCGAGGCCAAGACCTTCTTCACCGATTTCTGAAAAAGCTGCAAAGTTGAAAAGAAGAAGATCCTGGTCATTTCTTTCAGATCTGAGTGATTTACTGTTTGTACTCTTGTAAACTCTTTGTTAATCTTGTAGGAGAAATCTTCTCCGAGTGTAGGAGTTTTTCACTCCGAGTTTGTAGGAAGTGCTATCTTCCGAGGTGTAGATCCGTTTTGTTGGATCGAGTTTGTAGGAACTTTGTTCCGAGGGTAGGATCGATTTTTGATCCGAGATACTGGAGTAGCCGAGTCTAGTTGATTGCTAGATCGGTGAGGGAAAGTGGATGTACCCAAGGTTGGGGAACCACTATACATCTTGTATCGTCTGTGATATTGGTAGATATTTCTGTGCAGTGCTCTAATTAATTTTTATTCCACAAAAGACGCACAAACCACCTATTCACCCCCCTCTAGGTGATTTAGGTCGACAACAGTTTTCTTTCAATTGGTATCAGAGCCTGGTTGATCGTTAAAAAGTTAACACCTTGATCAGATCCAGATCTGTTGTCTGAAAAATTCTACCATAAAATGGACAAGGGCAAAGATTTCGCCAAGCTTCCTCTATGCAACAAAAACAACTTTCCCATGTGGAAAGAAAGGATAAAAGTTTTCATGGAAGCTGTGGATCCAAGGATCTTCATGATCGTTGAAGAAGGTCCTTATGTTCCCATGACTGTGTCCACTATCGACCCTACCAAGAAAGTTCCCAAAAAGCTAATGGATCTCGACAAAGACGAGATTGCACTTGTCTCTCTCGACAAGAAAGCTAAGAACATCATAGCAAGTGCAGTCGATGACTCGATGCTGTAGAATTTGATTCACTGTCAATCAGCTAAGGAGATGTTGCACTCCTTAGTCACTTTGATGGAAGGGACTGAAGAAGTAAGGGATGATCGGAGATCCCTCCTCAATCAAAAATATGAAGCGTTCCGACAAGGGAACAAGGAAACAATTGCCGACACCTTTGAGAACTTCTTCAAGATTGTAAATGGCCTAAGGGTGTATGGCCGTGTCTTCACAAACGGAGAACTGAACGATAAATTCTTGAGATCCCTAACCAAGGAATGAGATAACAAGGTATGTGTCATCAGGGAGTTCGGGAAGCTAGCTGAAACGGACCCGCAAAATCTCTTTAGAAAGCTTATGTCCTATGAACTCCAAATCAATACAAGAAAAGCTGAAGAAGAGAAGGGCAGGTCTGCTCTAAAGGAGAAATCTGTCGCTCTGAAGGCAGACACCTCCAGAAAGACTAAGACTGCCTCCCCTGCTCCAGCTCCAGAAGTTGATGAAGAAGAAGAAACATCAGAGCCCAGCACCTCAGGCTCTGAACTATCTGAAGGAGAGTTCTCCTTGCTCTCAAGGCAATTCAAGAAGTTTCTTAATAAAAAGAAACAATGGAAAGACAAGGATGCCTCACACAAAAGATCGTGGCGCGATGACGATCGAAAAAGAAAAGGCTCAAGCAGCCACGACAGGTATAACACTAAACAGAACAAATACGTTTCAACTGACATCATTTGCTACTGTTGCAATAAGCCAGGTCACGTCATTGCTAACTGCCCTCACAAGAAGAAGGAGGGCGGCAGAAGGGAAGACAAGAAATCCTCACACAACAGGAAGAGGAAAGAGAAGAGTCTCATAGCCAAAAGGAGCAAGACTCTTAGCGACTCCGACTCCTCAGAGTCAAGAGAAGAAGAAGAAGCTTACTTTGGGCTAATGGCTCAAACAGATGATGAAAAAGAGCCCCAGTTCACTGGGAAGGTAAACTCTCACACCCCTCTCTCAGAGTCTGAAGTCTCTGAACATGATTGCGAGAGTCGCTCCTCTGACGATGAGTCAGAATTGATGGCCCAGTATAAGGAGTTAATCATGGCTTACGACAAATGTCGTCGAGTCGTGAAGACTCAGGCTAAAGAGATCAAATCTCTAAAAGCCGAAGAGAGCAACTTGAGAGAGAAAGTCGCAAAGACTGACTCCCTCGAAGAAAACTTCAATAATGTTATTGAAGAATACAACAAGGCTCTCGAGCACCTTGACCTGAAGGAGAAGATCATCAAAGGATTGGAAGTCGAACTCGCGGCTGAAAGGAAACTTGTTGAGAGTTTCTCTAAGCCCAAGACGGTTCTTCCATTCGTTGCTGAATTCTCAGCAAAGGCCAAGGGAGCTGGACTAGGCCATGAAGAAGCTCCTAGTAAATCCTCTAGGAGAAACAAGAATCAACGGAAAAATAAGGCCGCTAAAAAGGCCTCAGCCTAAGAAAAGGGAAAGGCCCTGTTGGGTACATTGGTCAAATGTACCTGATTTGAAGAAGCCTCACCCAACTCAATGATATACATCATAATGTATTTGATGTATGTTTGAGTTACTTGTGCAGGTTAAGAAAGTACTGGACTGAAGCAAAAAAGTTTCTAAGTCCATGTGTCGACACCTAGAGGGAAAGTGTCGACACTTAAGAAAGCTTGTGTCGACACCCAGACAAGCAGTGTCGACACTTGGAGTCATTGTGTCGACACCTGGGATGCAGAGTCGACACCAGACAGAAAGTGTCGACACTTGGAGCTGTGTCGACACTCAGTGAAGAAAAGTGCAGACAGAAAGTGTCGACACAAGGAGCTGTGTCGACACTCAGTGAAGCTGTGTCTACACCAGAAAGTGTCGACACTTGGAGCTGTGTCGACACTGAGCAAAAGTCTGCAGAGTCTAAGTACAAGTGTCGACACTCAACACAATGTGTCGACACTAAGCAGAAGAGTCAGCACTTGAAGCATGTGTCGACACTCAACACAATGTGTCGACACTCAACAGAAGAGTCAGCATTTAAAGTAAGTGTCGACACCCAGCACAAAGTGTCGACACTCAACAAAAGAGTCAGCATTTGAAGTATGTGTCGACACCCAGAACAATGTGTCGACACACAGCTGAAGACTCAACACTAGAAGAAAGTGTCAACACATGGAGCTGTGTCGACACTTAGCAAAGAACAGAATTATTTCCAAAATATTCTAAGTACAAGTGTCGACACGGTGGGAATGTGTCAACACTCAGCTGAAGTCTCAACAAGAAGAAGGTGTGTCGACACAAGGAGCTGTGTCGACACTCAGCAAGATTCAACATAGAAGACTATGTGTCGACACCAAGAAGCAGTGTCGACACTTGACAGATTCAACACAAGAAGATGTGTCGACACAAAGGAGATGTGTTGACACATAGAAGAATTCAGCAAAAGCTAGAAGAACAAGTACTTGTGTCGACACTCAATTTCAGTGTCGACACATGCAGAAGAATCTGTGTCGAGACATACAAGGAATTGTGTCGACATCTTGTAGACTTGTGTCGACACTTACACAACATGTGTCGACACTTGGTCTATAAGTGTCGACACTTAAAGACAGAAAGTCTCGACACTTTCAGACAGTTAGAGAATTTCAAGAAGTGACTGGATGATTTGACAGCTGCCGTTCCAGCCGGTCTACAGCAACTGTCAGAGATGTCAGAAGTCAGTTATGAACCGGTCCAGCCGGTTACCATGAAGAAAGCCTATAAATAGGCACCTACAGTTTACAGAAACTGTTGTTCAAAGAAGTTGAAAGTAGTTCAGAGTTGTTAAAGTTGTTGATCACCTTGTTGAAGTAATTATTAAAGTGGTAAAAAGAGTATCAACACAAGAAGATCTAGCAGTTCAACTGCAGATCTAAGAAGTTGGAGAGAGAGGGCTCCATCCAAGAAATCAGCCTCTGGAACTAGGCTGAGAAGAAGGATTCAGATTCAATTCTGGATCTTAAGTAGCAGAGGTCAAGGAACAACTGTAGAGGATTCAGTCTAATTCAGTTCTACTCAAGAAGCTTTGAAGAAAGCTAAGTCAGGGTGAATCCAGCTGAGTTCTTCCAAAAACTCATCAAGAATCTCTCAACTCCCCTCCTTTAATTCTGAGTTGTAGAGTTATTATTTGTAATACATTTTTAACTTGTAGGATCCTTTGGATCTGAGTGATTTGTAAGCCTGTATTTATAAAGGCTGAGGGTAGGGCTTGTTAGCCTGAGTGTAGAAGATAGAGATCTCTGAGTGTAGGCCTTGTTGGCTGAGTGTAGGCCTTGGTTGGCTGAGTGTAGGCCTTGATTGGCTGAGTGTAGGCTTTGGGATAAAGCTGAGTTGTAAGGCTTTGGGCCTGAGGTAGGAACCAATTTGGGTTCTGAGACAGTGGAGAAGTTTGGCCGAATCTAGTACACTGCTAGATAGGCGAAGGGGGAAAGTGGATGTACCCATATCTTGGGGAACCACTATAAAACACTGTGTGCTGTGCTGTGATTGTGCTGTGGATTAGCTGTGTATATTTTGTTATTGCTGTTTGCTGTGCAAAAGTAGTTTGAAATCTGTGATATAACTGTTTGGCTGCCAACAAAGTTAGAAAAGGATTAGGTCACCTATTCACCCCCCCTCTAGGTGTATAGGTACCATATCTTTCAAGTGGTATCAAAGCGAGGTTCCTCAAAACAAGGACTAACAGTCTGAGGAGATCCTGTTTGGCAGATTCAGTGTAAGGCAAAACACAGATTCAAGAAATTCAAGAACATCAAGAAACATGGGTTCCTATGAGAATCACAAGGAATTGGGTTCCATGAAATTACCCATATGCAGAAAGAAGATCTTTGGGATCTGGAAAGAAAGGGTAAGGCTATTTATGGAAGCCTCTGACCCTAGAATCTACATCACAGTTAAGGAAGGGCCTTATGTGCCAATGAAGATTTCAGTATTGGATGCAAATCAGAGAACTCCAAAGGATTTCTCTGAGATGACTAAGGATGAAATTGTCCTGGCCACCATGGACAAGAGGGCACAGAACATAATAGTGAGTGCCATTGATGATGCAACTTTTCAGAACTTAATTCACTGTAAAACAGCAAAAGAAATGTGGGATACCCTCATTGTCTATATGGAAGGTTCTGAAGAAGTTAGGCAAGATAGGAAGTCCTTGCTAAATCAGGAGTATGAAAGCTTTAGGCAAGGAAAGGGTGATAGCATCACTGAGTGCTATAAGAAATTTTACAGAATAGTTAATGAACTCATGTCTTATGGAAGAGAGTTCAGTAACTATGAACTAAATGACAAGTTCTTAAGGTCCCTAACCAAAGATTGGGACACCAAGATATGTGCCATAAGAGAAATGGCTAAGTTGGGGGAAATTCCTCCTCCCACACTGTTTGGCAAGCTATTGTCTTATGAAATGCAGTTAACAGTGAGAAAAGAGGAGGAGAAATCAACAAGGACTGAGCACAAAGAGAGAACTGTTGCTTTCAAAACAGAAGTTCCCAGAAAGTGCAGGAACAAGTCTTCAACTCCACCACCAGAGGTAGTTGAATCAGAGTCTGATGAGTCTGTCAGCACAAAGTCTAAGAGCAGTGAAAGTGATGAAGACTTTGCTGCTTTCACTAGACACTTTCAGAAGTTTTTGAAAAAGAAACAGTGGAGGTCAAGGCCTTCTACATCACAAGGAAAGGAAGACTCTTATCAGAAAAAGAGGTCTTCAAAGAATGACAAGAAAAGGACAAAATCAAGCAAGGCAATTGGTTCAAAGATTATTTGCTATTGCTGCAATAGACAGGGCCATGTTATTGCAGATTGTCCAGAGAAGAGAAAGGAATCTGGTGACAGGAAAAATACTCACTTCAAAGGGAAGAAAGAAAAGTCTTTTGTTGCTAAGAAGGAGAAGACTCTATCAGATATTTCTTCTTCAGAAACTGAGTCTGAGGCTGAAGCCTACATAGGGCTGTTTGCTGAAGAAGAAGAGGAAGAATTCATGCAGATCTTGGAGTCAATTTATGAACAAGAAGACAGTCATTGCCAAGGGCTAATGGCTTTGACAGACAGTGCCAAAATCCTGGAGCAGCCAAGACCCAGTCAGGTACAAGGTTCATGTTCAAGTTCAGTTTCTTGTTCTAGTTCAGATTCAGATTCTTCTTCATCAAGTGATGAGAATGTATCTGAGTCTGAGGAAGATATTCATCAGCTTATAGATGAATATAAGGTACTGTTGCAAGCCTACAAGAAAAGCAAGACCCTAGCCAAAAGTCAGACAAAGGAAATTGCTGATCTTAAAGCTGCTGCAACAGATTTTGAGAAGTAATTTGATCAAAAACTGAATGAGGTAGCCAGGCTGAAACACATTACTGTGATTCAGATGGGAACTATCACTTTTAAGAATGATCAAATTAAGAGACTGGAGATCAATCTTCAGAAAGAGAGAGAGCTTGTTGCTAGGTTTTTAAAACCTAAATCAGTGCTACCTTTAATTGATGAATTTGTTCATCATAAAGGCAAGGCTGGACTGGGTTTTGTTAGACCTGCAGGGACTGAGCAGTCCAAGTATAAGTCCAAGGGCAAAGCCCCAACATTCAACAAGCCTGCTGTAGTCAAGACAGCCAAGGCAGTACCTAAGCAAAGGTACAATAAATTTGAATGTTGGTGCTGTGGCAAAGTTGGCCATTTTGCAGTGGACTGTTGGCACAATGTTAGTGCCAAAGTGAGTTCCAAATTACCTGTTGGAAAGCCAGTAGGTAGGTTTGTCAAATTGCAAACTAACAATCACCAAGGACCCAAGAATACTTTGGGTTCTAAGGTCCATTAATTTGTTTTGCAGGTGAATCCAAGTGGCCATACCCCTATATGGTACTTGGACAGTGGATGTTCCAGACATATGACTGGAACTAGGGGACTACTGAAGGACTACATTCCAATCAAAAATGGTCCTAAAGTGACCTTTGGTGGTTCTGAAAAAAAAGGAATCATCAAAGGGTTTGGTAACATTTCTTCAAACTTAGTTACCATTACTCAAGTGGCTTATGTTAAAGGGTTGAAACACAACCTAATAAGTATAAGTCAATTAAGTGATGTAGGGTATGACATCTCATTTGTTAAAAATGGTTGTCATATCAAGAGGTCAAGTGATCAAGAGATCATTTTGACAGGATATAGGAAGAGGAATGTCTACTGCCTAGACATTATGATTGAGAACAATGGTTCTCCAGTTTGTCTTGTAGCTGATGAGACAGTCTCTCATTGTGTCAAATGGCACAAGAGGCTAGCCCATCTTAACTACAAGACAATTAGCAAACTCTTTAGTGAAGAGTTAGTGAGGAATGGTCCTCAAGTTAAGTGTGTCAAAGATGGTATTTGCTCAGCTTGTCAAAAGGGCAAGCAGACTAAATCCACCTTTAAAAGCATAGACAACAAAGATGCTGTGAGGTGTTTGTACCTCTTGCATTTGGATCTCTTTGGTCCAATGCCAGTTCACAGCTTAGGTAGGAAGGTCTATACCCTTGTAGTTGTAGATGACTACTCAAGGTTTTCCTGGGTGTTCTTCTTAAGACAGAAATCTGAAACACCTAGTGTCTTCTACAGCTTTGTCAAGCAAATTCAGAATGAACTAAATAGTACTGTGGTCAAAATTAGAAGTGACCATGGTACTGAGTTTCAGTCTGAAAGCATGACAAAACTATGTGAAGACTTTGGGTTATTTCAAGAATTCTCTTCACCTAGAACACCTCAGCAAAATGGCATTGCTGAGAGGAAAAATAGAACCTTGATAGAGGCTGGTAGAACCCTATTGAGTGATACATCACTGCCAGAGTATTTCTGGGCTGAAGCAGTTAACACTGCATGCCATGTTATAAATAGGGCTACCATCACTAAAGGGCTAAACAAGACCCCCTATGAAGTTGTGAAAGGCAGGAAACCAAACCTATCCTACTTCAGGATCTTTGGTTGCAAATGCTTCATACTTAACAATGGGAAGTCTTACATAACTAAGTTTGCTGCCAAGTCCCAAGAGGGAATTTTTGTTGGGTACAACAATAATAGTAAGGCTTATAGAGTCTACAACTTGACTACACAAGTTGTAGAAGAATCAGTGCATGTAGTTTTTGATGAGACTAAACTTATTAATGATGAGTTGTCTAGCAATGTATACAACCCCACAGGTTTGACAAAGAAAATGGACAAGCTTACTATAGAAGAGGTGCCTGCTGCAAGACAGTAAGGAGAGGAGAGTAGCTGCTGTCCAGGGGGAGAACTACATGTGCCAATAGCTGAAGAAATCCAAGGTATACAGCATGATGCAGATGCTGAAGTGGTTCAACCAGAAGTAAGATTGCCTCCAGCCAACAGGCATCTTAGAGATCATCCAGTAGAGTTGATTATTGGAGATCCAAGACAAGGAGTTCAAACAAGGAGCAGATATCAGAATGCTGCAATCTATTCCAGCTTTTTGTCTCAAGTTGAACCTAAAAGATTTGAAGAAGCAATACAAGATCCACAATGGACTGAAGCAATGCAAGAAGAGCTTAATCAGTTCAAGAGGTGCAAGGTTTGGGAACTAGTTCCTAAACCTAAAGACCACAATGTAATAGGAGTTAAGTGGATCTACAGGAATAAGATGGATGAACAAGGGGTCATCATTAAGAATAAGGCTAGACTGGTTGCTAAAGGATATAGGCAAGAAGAAGGTATTGACTTTGATAAAACCTTTGCTCCAGTAGCCAGACTGGAAGCCATAAGGATGTTCTTGGCCTATGCAACCTATCAAGGATTCAAGGTATACCAAATGGATGTCAAGTCAGCATTCCTAAATGGTAATTTGAAAGAAGAAGTCTATGTGGAGCAGCCTTCAGGTTTTGTTGATCCAACTCTACCTCATCATGTCTATAGACTTAGGAAAGCTTTATATGGGTTAAAGCAAGCTCCTAGAGCTTGGTATGAAACCCTATCTAGTTTCCTCATTGAGAACAAGTTTTCAAGGGGGAAAATAGATAAGACTCTATTCCTTAGGGAATCTAGAGACAAAGTCATACTAGTCCAAATATATGTAGATGACATTATATTTGGGTCTACTGAAAGCAGCCTTTGCAAAAAGTTTGCAAAACCTATGCAAGGTCAGTTTGAGATGAGTAATATGGGAGAGCTGAAGTTTTTCTTGGGACTCCAAGTTAAATAGACTGAAAGTGGTTTATCCATTTGTCAGTCCAAGTTCACCCTAGAACTCATAAGGAAGTATGGTATGGATTCATCCAGCACCATGAAGACTCCTATGGGGTCAAGTATGTCTCTTAGCAAGGATGATACAGGGAAACCTGTAGATGAAACCTTGTATAGAGGGATAGTTGGCTCCCTATTGTACTTGACTGCTAGTAGACCAGACATCATGTATGCTACATGTGTTTGTGCAAGGTATCAAGCCTTCCCTAAAGAGTCTCACTTGACTGCAGTCAAGAGAATTTTGAGATATCTAAAGGGCACTCCCTATCTAGGCCTCTGGTACCCTAGGAATGGAGACTTTGATCTAACAGGTTATTCAGATGCAGACTTTGCAGGATGTAAAGAGGATAGAAAGAGCACTACTGGAACCTGTAAATTCCTAGGTGGGAGACTAATTTCATGGAGCAGCAAAAAGCAAACCAGTGTGACTATCTCCACAGCTGAGTCAGAGTATGTGGCTGCAGGAAGTTGCTATGCTCAACTTCTGTGGATTCAACATCAGCTAGAGGACTATGGATTTCAGGTAAGTAGAATTCCACTTTACTGTGATTCTACAAGTGCTATTTCAATAGCTAATAACCCTGTATCTCATAGTAGAACAAAACATATTGAGATTAAATATCACTTTCTTAGAGAACATGTAGAAAGAGAAGATATTTCACTTGAATATGTTAAAACTGATAATCAGATAGCTGACATGTTTATTAAGCCCCTAGAAGAAGCTAAGTTCAATAGATTCAAAATTGAACTAGGAATGATAAACTTAGAGTAAGTTTACAGATTTGAAAATGACTAAGTAAAAAGGTGTCGACACATAAACAAGTCTATGTCGACACAGAATAATGGTGTCGACACTTCAGAAAAAAGGTGTCGACACATCTAGGAATGTGGTGTCGACACTTCAGAATGTTAGTGTCGACACATGTCCTGTAGGTGTCGACACATCCAATGTGGTGTCGACACTTAAGTTTTACTCAGAATTTTTCTAAGTAAAGTCTCGACAATGTGTCGAGTTATGTTGTGTCGACACATAACCAAGTGTCGACACATAAAATCTGTTGACTAAACTTGTGTCGACACATGTGTGTCGAGACATTATAAGTCAGTGTCGACACTTATTGCCAGTGTCGACACACTTTAAGCTAGCTGTCCCGCCTGTTCATCTTCAAAATCAGAAAGGTATAAATAGGGTTCTGTCTTTGTTTGTCGACACGCTTTCAAAGTTTCGAGACCAAAACTATTGTGTCGACATCTCTCTTTTCTAAAGACAAATTCTCCAAACCCTAATGGCTCCTAAGCTTGAGGAGAACGTTAACGAGGGCTATGAGCTAGTGCGTGGCGCATTCGACGATGCAGATGCAGAAATTCAGGCGGTAGTAACCCTAGTCGCCGATTCTGGTCTAGAATTTCTCTTGTCTGAACCTACAAAGATTTGGAAGAAGGAAGTTCTCGAATTCCTTAATGGAGCTGCTGTAGATGAATCTGGATACAGAATCAAATCCAGAGTTCATGGATCTAAGGTCAAGATTTCTCCAAAAAGTCTGAGGAAGGTACTCCAGCTACCTAAAACACAAGATGAAGAAGAAATAACTGCATCCAAGACCAGGGAAGCACTTACCTGGTGTGGTCTTGATCCTAAGATGAAGATAGGATCTGTATTCAACAGAAAAGGCATGAATAACCAAGGGAAGTTCATGTCTGAGATTGTAGGAAAAGTCTTACTCAGCAAGACTGGAGGGCATGACAGAGTGTCTGCCTATATGTTTGAAATCATGACAAGAATAATTTTCACTCTGAAAACAGATTGGTCTCAAGTGGTGTATGAGAAAATCAAGGAGAGTCTGAAGAACCCCAACCTGGGCAGAATACTTAGTCTCTACCTAGCTGGTACCATACCAGAGGTAATGAATACAGCTGCTGGAAGTAAGATAAACCACATGAGGAAGATGGATCTAAGGATCTTTTCCAGATGGGACAGGGTGTTGTCCAAGGAAATGCCTACTCCAGAGAAGCCAGTTACTAAGAAAGATTCTCCTCCAAGGAAGAAAAGGAAGACAACTCCTATGACACAGGAGTCCTCCAGCAGTTCAGGGAGTGAAGAACAAGTTGTTTTCACTCCTGATAATCAAGAGGAAGTGGCTGCAGAGAAGACTCCTGCTCCTCCAGCTGATGCAGAGATCCAGGTGGAGCTGTCTCCAGCTAGCCCCATCCACAGGGATCAAAGCCAGGGGGAGCATCCAGTTGTAGAGGAACCATCTACACTGGACAGTGAGCAAGCCACCATCATTATCCAAGAGGTACTCACTGACCTAACAACTTTAGAATATCTTATAGAAGATGCTGATTTGTCTGATGTTCCTCAGCAAATTCAGCTGCCTAGCCAAGAACCAGATGTGGTTATCAAAGACACATCTGCTATTCCAGTGGTTGAAGAGCACAGAATATCTCCAGCTCAATCACCTCAAGAGTTCACCATGGAAGATCTATTTCTAAATCTAGATCAAGAAGATTTTAACATGGACAAGGATGCTGCTGCTGAAGATAAGACTACTGCTGCTGAGGGGGAGCTAGTACAAGATCTGGAAGAGCCTATTAGGCTGGACACTGAGCAAGCACCTGATGTGCAAACTGAGAAGCCTCAAAGCCCTAAGGATAGGGTTGATATTGCCAGCACTTCTGCCTCTGAAGATGAGGAGAGTGCTAGGGACAAGAAGAAGAAACTCTATGTCTTCAAGAGGAGAAGCCAGAGTTATAAGAAAGCCTTGCAATCTATAGCCCCACAGCCTATAGTTCAACAAGCTCCAACTGTTGACTATAGTGCTTTACTGATTGCACTGCAGATAAAGATGGATGAACAAAGGAAAGCCATAGAGGCTTATGTTGATGCAGGGCACAGATCATTACAGTTTGATCTTGCCCAAGATATAAAATCTATAAGGTTTGAGATGAATCTCAACAAGAAAGAGATGACAGACTGCTTCCACAAGGGTGGCAATGCAGTGGTGTATCTGGCTACACACCAAGAGAAGATCAATGCCCAAGTAGATGATATAGCATTGAAGCAAGGGTATGTACTGGAAAATCAGTTAAGGATGAATGACAACTTGACTGCTTCACACAATGCTATAGTCACTGAATTGAAGAATAAGACTGCTGAACCTTCTACATCTGCTGCTGCAGTAAAGACTGACTTTGATAAAGTATTTCAAGCTGAGATTACTGCTGTCAAGACTGCAATTCAAGATTCCCAGAAGGCTATCTCTGAACAGCTCACTAAGCTCAAACCTTACTTTAAAGATGGAATCAGGTACTTGGATAGTCAAATCCGATTCCAGAAGGATGATGTAAGAGATCATGTTGCCCAAGAAGTCATAAAGGGGGAGAGAGTATTAGTCAAAGCTAGCTCTGACCATGCCAAATGGATATCTAACTCCATCAGAGCTACACTGGGCTATCCTCCACTCTGTGATGATGATAATGTTGCTGAATCAGAGATTCAAACTGCATATCTTGGAGGTGAGCAACCAGAGGTAGCTCAAGTGATTTATCCACCTCCAGATTTTGACATGGTTCATGCAGATGTAAGCACAATGTATAGCCCAACTGCAGGGAAGTCACATGTTGTTCTGGAAAAGGTTGTTCAACCTATTTCTACAGCTATGCAAGAGGCATTAGAGAAAGAAGAAGAGACAAGGCTGTCAAAGAAGAGGTTTAGGGAACAAGCAGAACAAAAGCCAGATTTTGAACAGTGGAGCCCTACCTCTAGGAATATCATTTTAACTGCCTGGAAAGCTGCCAAGGACAATGCTCATGAAAGGAACAAATGGTTCTCTGAAGCAGAATGGAGGAAACATGAAATAAGATAGGAGGCCATTGTTCAGTATAGAAGAAAGGCTAAGATGGGAAAGCTACCTCCTACTGCAGTGGAGCCTAGCAAGTACTTCCCTAAGCCATATCATTATTTTGAGAGGCAGAAAATCAAAGCAGAAGAGCTGAAGAAGAAGGACTTAAAAGGCAAGAAGCCTGCTGATGTTGCAACTGCTGAAGCCACTGTCAAAGCTCAAGTCCAATCTGGCAAAGGCATTATTATCAAAGAACCAGACCAGAAATAGATTAGGAATTGACTTGAAGATTGTTGTAATCTTTTGAATGAAATACATTTTTGTAAACCATTGAAGATGTATTAGAAAAATGTTAGAACAATATATGATAAATATATTTCATGATTGTTCTGAGAATATGTCTATTTCTTGTTTGTTCTGCAATGTTGAATGTGTATACATGTGTGAAATCTTACATGTTTATGTTTACCCTGCTGAATATAATCTGCTGTACATCATTTTGTAATCTTTAATTATGAATGGTGTATATCATTGACTAAGAGTTATGACTTCTCCAAATAGGGGGAGATTGTTGGGTACATTGGTCAAATGTACCTGATTTGAAGAAGCCTCACCCAACTCAATGATATACATCATAATGTATTTGATGTATGTTTGAGTTACTTGTGCAGGTTAAGTGTTGAATTCTGTGAAGTGAAAGTGAGTGAATGGAAGGCTTGGGAAACCTATCCGCGCGGACTACGCGGACTGGGTTGGCGGACTGCTAGGACGGCAGGGATGTTGCAGACGGTTTGCTCTATGGCGGCCTGGGCGGTCTGTTCGCGCGGACTACGCGGACAGCAGCGGCGGTCTGACAGGCCAGTGTATGCTCAGCAGGCGGTTTACTCCCAGGAAGTAACCGGGCGGATAGGAATGTTATCCGCGGAGTCCGGCTTGAAGCGGACTGAAGAACTGGAGCTCGGCAGACCGGTTTGGCAGATGCCTTGGTCTTGCTCTAGTGAAGCGGCAAGTGGAAGCCGCGGAGACCGCCGCTCAGCGCGGACAGGAACTGGAGGTCGCCCGGTATGGCGGGCTAGATCCAGTGTCCGCCTGTAAGTGCGGACTGGCCCTTGCGGCCAGTGGGCTGGACTTGGTGGGAACTGAACCAAGTCCAGGAGGCTCAGTCCGGGGAGATCGCGCAGTGGAGCGCGGGCTGGTTTCTCAGTCCGCCAAGCGTAGTAGAAGTGCAGTTGCCTTGTGTGCTAGCTTGGGGATATGCGGACTGAAGAATTGCTTGTGCAGGAGCGTGCGGACTGGAGCCAGAGTCCGCTGAGTCCGGTTGAGCCTTGTGATGAGGTTATGGACTCAGGGATGCGGACTGGGGTCTGCTGTCAGCGGACTGGATTGGCGTGTCCGCTAAGTCCGGAGGTGCCTTGGAGTTGAGGTAATGGACTTGGGATATGCGGACGGAAGCCGGGTGTCCGCTGAGTCCGGCAGGCGTCTTGATGGCGAGGCTGCGGGCTCGGGTTTTGCGGGCTGATGCCTTGTCCGCAGAATGGCGGACACGGCTTTTGTGGAGTCCGGCTGTGGTGGTCCTGGCTTGGCCTCTGGCGGCAAGGCGGGCTGGATATTGGAGTCCGGCCTTGGAGAAGCTATGGCGGACTGGCTATCTACACAGGAGCGGCGGACTGGATTGTGTGTCCGCGGGCTGGCGGACACACTATGTTCTTGCTGCGGGTTGTGGCGGTTATCCTATCGGGAAGGGCGGTGACCATACTCATCGTCGTGCCTATAAATAGGACCCATGTCACATCAGGAAAAACCAACCAGAGGAACCTGGACCGAAGTAAGTGAACAGTTATTGAGCTCGCGTAAGTTGCTGCGGCCTGGACTTTGTGTCCGCGCGGATAGAGTTGACCCGGTTGTGCTGTGCAGGTTGTGCGGATAGCGCTGGAAAGCCAGGACTTGGCTCTGATTGCGGTCAGGGACAGTGCGGACTCTGCGGTTTAGCAACAGGCGGTAAACAGCAGGTCGCGGATAGCGACCAGGCGGTCTTCTCTTTGGCGACTTGGTTCGGGGTTCAGGAAGTCGCCTGCTTCAGGCGGACTGTTCCATTCGGTGTCGCAGCTTGTGCGGTCTGGCGGCGTGCAGACCGGCGGTGAAGAGCTAAGCATTGGAGAGAGGGTGAGTCCGCGCGGCTTGGGTTGCGGTCTGGCGACCTGGCGGACTGAGCGGACTCCACAGCAGTAGGTCGGCGGCTTGTTGATTGAGTCCGCGCGGCTTGTTTGTGTTCTTGTCTTTGTAACTGTCTCTGCTCTCCCGGTGTTGGGTTTTGGTGAAGCATGTCTCGCCATGTATGTCTCGCCTTGTAAAGAAGTTTGCTCTTGATCAATAAAGAAGCTTGTGCTGCATGTGTTGCTGGTTGTTACTGCTTTATTGAGATAACCCCTGCTAACTCCACGATCCGGGAAAACTTTCAACATATAAGTGGGCGTATTCTCCTTCGGTTTGTTGAATTTTCAGCAGGGTATCCAAGGGGGCGTCTGCGGTTTGTTGAATTTTAACATGGTATCAGAGGGAGGTTGTTGGAGTGGTCAAGCAGTGCTCAATGGAAGTAGTTGCTCTTCTGAAGAGGATACCAGTGGTAGAACCATGGCAGTGGAGGATGCAAGTTGTCTTGGTATTGATCTTCTTACAGAGACGAACTGTGAACGGTGGAAGTCCTGTATGAAGAGCTTTCTTCTTGGCGAGGACCTTTGGGAGGTTGTATGCGGAGCAGGAAGACAAGAGGATACTGCTGGCAATGCTGAGGCGATGAGAGCTTGGAAGGAGGCAAATGCGAAAGCGGAGTCTATTCTCAAGCAGGTGATCTCATCGGAGCTCTTGGACCACATCAGTGGATGTCGGTCAGCTGCGGAGGTTTGGACTTCCCTTGATGGGTTGTTCAGGAAGGAGGTGAAGGTTGCTGCTGATGATGGTCCCTCTACTTCATATCAGGAAGAAAGGAGTGTTTCTCCTAGGCGTGATAGGAAGAGGAAGGAAGGACCACAGTGCTATAAATGCAAGCAGCAAGGTCATCTTCGGAAGGAGTGCAAGGTTACCTTGCTCTCGGCGAACGTTGCTCAGGTAGGGAGGAAGGAGAAGAACGTAGTTGGGACTTCAACTAGTTCTGGATCTGATCGGCTGGATGCCAGTGATAGTGCAGCTATCTGGCATGAAAGACTGGGGCATGTAGGGATGGACAAGCTGAAAGCAATGGCGGAAAGAAGACTCGTAAGAGGCTTGCCTAGATTGTCATCCTATGGCGATGGTCGGGGGTGTGCGGGATGTCAGGAAAGTGGAGCCTATCGCTTCATGGTCGACAAAGCACAAGCCAGGAGTAATGCATCATTGGCGGTTGTCCATTGTGCTCTGGTGGGACCGACCGTCACGGCCAGTCTTGGAGGCAGCAGGTTCATGCTGATATTGGTTGATGACTATTCTGGGTATACTTGGGTATACTTTATGAAGACGAAGTCCAGTATGGTACGCTTGTTTGTGGAGTTCAAGAAGCTTGTCGAAGGCCAGCTTGGCCGGAGGATCAAGGTGTTGAGGACAGGTTTCGGTGGTGAGTTTGACTCAACCGAGTTCTCACGCTTTTGCAGGAAGCAAGGGATCCGGATGGAGCTTTCTTGTGGACATACTTCACAACAGGGTAGTGTTGCAGCTCGGATGATCCGTTGGTTAACGGAGACCTGCAAGTGTTGGCTTCGGAGTAAAGGCGTTCCGAAGGCTCTTTGGGCGGAAGGAATGGCCTGTGCTGCTCATGTCATCAACCGGATGCCTCTTAGTCCGATCATAGTAAAGACTCCTTATGAGCTAATGTTCGGAGTGAAGCCCTCAGTGAAGCACCTTCGGGTGTTTGGATCTACCTGCTATATACACTCTCCGGGTTCTCTCAAAATAAAGCTAGTCTTTGTAGGGTATGATGAGCAGAAAAGAAGATGGAGGTGTATGGATCCTGCGACGAAGAAACTCATAGTGTCGAGAGACATTGTCTTTGATGAGTTGACGCCGTATTGGGGTAGCTCTTATGTGGAGCTAGAAATAAGCAGGTCAGATGGTGGGCTGAAGGAGGCTGCTGCTAAGGAAGTGGAGTTGCCTGAATCACCAGGTGCTCCAGGTTGTTCTAGCTCCGGGGCAAAGGCGTCAGAGTCGGGAAGAAGGGGGAGCGATGCTCCAGGACCTTCTGGCTCAAAGACGGAGGCTTCCTGTTCAGGAAGCAAGGGGAGCGATGTTCCAGGCTGTTCATGTTCAAGAGGGGAGTCTTCTGGTTCAGGTAGCAGGGGGAGCGTTGCTCCAGGTGCTCTTGGTTCCAGTAAGGAGGCGTCTTGTTCAGGGAACAAAGGGAGCATTGTTCCGGGTTTGCCCGGGAACGGAGCTGGTTCAAAAGCAGCGGAGGTGGTTAGCCATGATCAGGTTCTTCGGAGATCGAAGAGGATCAGTAAGCCACCAGCTCGATATAGTGAAGGAAACACGACGGACTTGGTCCCGTGTTTCCTTGTTAGCCCTCAGGTCGAGCAAGGGACTTCTGGCTGTGATGACCCCACTAGAATCAAGGAGGTGGTTGACACCAAGTCTGATGAGGTGACTTCTCTCAGAGGCAACGAGGCTTGGGCTTCTGGGTCCAAGGAAGTTGGTGATACTCCTATGATGCATGAGTGGAGGTTGAAGCTAAAGAAGGCAGAGGGAAGCATGGCTCCTTTTGGGAGATGCTGGAGGGCTCCCTCATGGTCCATGATATGCGGGGCGAGGACTATATCTTGGACATCTCTTCGTAGATGCTTTCGGAAGGACCAGGTGCATGGTTACGGGAGCTGCTGGAGTTATTCACCACTTCTCACTTCAAGGGGGAGTGTTGAATTCTGTGAAGTGAAAGTGAGTGAATGGAAGGCTTGGGAAACCTATCCGCGCGGACTACGCGGACTGGGTTGGCGGACTGCAAGGACGGCAGGGATGTTGCAGACGGTTTGCTCTGTGGCGGCCTGGGCGGTCTGTTCGCGCGGACTACGCGGACAGCAGCGGCGGTCTGACAGGCCAGTGTATGCTCAGCAGGCGGTTTACTCCCAGGAAGTAACCGGGCGGATAGGAATGTTATCCGCGGAGTCCGGCTTGAAGCGGACTGAAGAACTGGAGCTCGGCAGACCGGTTTGGCAGATGCCTTGGTCTTGCTCTAGTGAAGCGGCAAGTGGAAGCCGCGGAGACCGCCGCTCAGCGCGGACAGGAACTGGAGGTCGCCCGGTATGGCGGGCTAGATCCAGTGTCCGCCTGTAAGTGCGGACTGGCCCTTGCGGCCAGTGGGCTGGACTTGGTGGGAACTGAACCAAGTCCAGGAGGCTCAGTCCGGGGAGATCGCGCAGTGGAGCGCGGGCTGGTTTCTCAGTCCGCCAAGCGTAGTAGAAGTGCAGTTGCCTTGTGTGCTAGCTTGGGGATATGCGGACTGAAGAATTGCTTATGCAGGAGCGTGCGGACTGGAGCCAGAGTCCGCTGAGTCCGGTTGAGCCTTGTGATGAGGTTATGGACTCAGGGACGCAGACTGGGGTCTGCTGTCAGCGGACTGGATTGGCGTGTCCGCTAAGTCCGGAGGTGCCTTGGAGTTGAGGTAATGGACTTGGGATATGCGGACGGAAGCCGGGTGTCCGCTGAGTCCGGCAGGCGTCTTGATGGCGAGGCTGCGGGCTCGGGTTTTGCGGGCTGATGCCTTGTCCGCAGAATGGCGGACACGACTTTTGTGGAGTCCGGCTGTGGTGGTCCTGGCTTGGCCTCTGGCGGCAAGGCGGGCTGGATATTGGAGTCCGGCCTTGGAGAAGCTGGGGCGGACTGGCTATCTGCACAGGAGCGGCGGACTGGATTGTGTGTCCGCGGGCTGGCGGACACACTATGTTCTTGCTGCGGGTTGTGGCGGTTATCCTATCGGGAAGGGCGGTGACCATACTCATCGTCGTGCCTATAAATAGGACCCATGTCACATCAGGAAAAACCAACCAGAGGAACCTGGACCGAAGTAAGTGAACAGTTATTGAGCTCGCGTAAGTTGCTGCGGCCTGGACTTTGTGTCCGCGCGGATAGAGTTGACCCGGTTGTGCTGTGCAGGTTGTGCGGATAGCGCTGGAAAGCCAGGACTTGGCTCTGATTGCGGTCAGGGACAGTGCGGACTCTGCGGTTTAGCAACAGGCGGTAAACAGCAGGTCGCGGATAGCGACCAGGCGGTCTTCTCTTTGGCGACTTGGTTCGGGGTTCAGGAAGTCGCCTGCTTCAGGAGGACTGTTCCATTCGGTGTCGCAGCTTGTGCGGTCTGGCGGCGTGCAGACCGGCGGTGAAGAGCTAAGCATTGGAGAGAGGGTGAGTCCGCGCGGCTTGGGTTGCGGTCTGGCGACCTGGCGGACTGAGCGGACTCCACAGCAGTAGGTCGGCGGCTTGTTGATTGAGTCCGCGCGGCTTGTTTGTGTTCTTGTCTTTGTAACTGTCTCTGCTCTCCCGGTGTTGGGTTTTGGTGAAGCATGTCTCGCCATGTATGTCTCGCCTTGTAAAGAAGTTTGCTCTTGATCAATAAAGAAGCTTGTGCTGCATGCGTTGCTGGTTGTTACTGCTTTATTGAGATAACCCCTGCTAACTCCACGATCCGGGAAAACTTTCAACATATAAGTGGGCGTATTCTCCTTCGGTTTGTTGAATTTTCAGCAGGGTATCCAAGGGGGCGTCTGCGGTTTGTTGAATTTTAACATTAAGAAAGTACTGGACTGAAGCAAAAAGTTTCTAAGTCCATGTGTCGACACCTAGAGGGAAAGTGTCGACACTTAAGAAAGCTTGTGTCGACACCCAGACAAGCAGTGTCGACACTTGGAGTCATTGTGTCGACACCTGGGATGCAGAGTCGACACCAGACAGAAAGTGTCGACACTTGGAGCTGTGTCGACACTCAGTGAAGAAAAGTGCAGACAGAAAGTGTCGACACAAGGAGCTGTGTCGACACTCAGTGAAGCTGTGTCTACACCAGAAAGTGTCGACACTTGGAGCTGTGTCGACACTCAGCAAAAGTCTGCAGAGTCTAAGTACAAGTATCGACACTCAACACAATGTGTCGACACTAAGCAGAAGAGTCAGCACTTGAAGCATGTGTCGACACTCAACACAATGTGTCGACACTCAACAGAAGAGTCAGCATTTAAAGTAAGTGTCGACACCCAGCACAAAGTGTCGACACTCAACAAAAGAGTCAGCATTTGAAGTATGTGTCGACACCCAGAACAATGTGTCGACACACAGCTGAAGACTCAACACTAGAAGAAAGTGTCGACACATGGAGCTGTGTCGACACTTAGCAAAGAACAGAATTATTTCCAAAATATTCTAAGTACAAGTGTCGAAACTGTGGGAATGTGTCAACACTCAGCTGAAGTCTCAACAAGAAGAAGGTGTGTCGACACAAGGAGCTGTGTCGACACTCAGCAAGATTCAACATAGAAGACTATGTGTCGACACCAAGAAGCAGTGTCGACACTTGACAGATTCAACACAAGAAGATGTGTCGACACAAAGGAGATGTGTCGACACATAAAAGAATTCAGCAAAAGCTAGAAGAACAAGTACTTGTGTCGACACTCAATTTCAGTGTCGACACATGCAGAAGAATCTGTGTCGAGACATACAAGGAATTGTGTCGACATCTTGTAGACTTGTGTCGACACTTACACAACATGTGTCGACACTTGGTCTATAAGTGTCGACACTTAAAGACAGAAAGTCTCGACACTTTCAGACAGTTAGAGAATTTCAAGAAGTGACTGGATGGTTTGACAGCTGCCGTTCCAGCCGGTCTACAGCAACTGTCAGAGATGTCAGAAGTCAGTTATGAATCGGTCCAGCCGGTTACCATGAAGAAAGCCTATAAATATGCACCTACAGTTTACAGAAACTGTTGTTCAAAGAAGTTGAAAGTAGTTCAGAGTTGTTGAAGTTGTTGATCACCTTGTTGAAGTAATTATTAAAGTGGTAAAAAGAGTATCAACACAAGAAGATCTAGCAGTTCAACTGCAGATCTAAGAAGTTGGAGAGAGAGGGCTCCATCCAAGAAATCAGCCTCTGGAACTAGGCTGAGAAGAAGGATTCAGATTCAATTCTGGATCTTAAGTAGCAGAGGTCAAGGAACAACTGCAGAGGATTCAGTCTAATTCAGTTCTACTCAAGAAGCTTTGAAGAAAGCTAAGTCAGGGTGAATCCAGCTGAGTTCTTCCAAGAACTCATCAAGAATCTCTCAACTCCCCTCCTTTAATTCTGAGTTGTAGAGTTATTATTTGTAATGCATTTTTAACTTGTAGGATCCTTTGGATCTGAGTGATTTGTAAGCCTGTATTTATAAAGGCTGAGGGTAGGGCTTGTTAGCCTGAGTGTAGGAGATAGAGATCTCTGAGTGTAGGCCTTGTTGGCTGAGTGTAGGCCTTGGTTGGCTGAGTGTAGGCCTTGATTGGCTGAGTGTAGGTTTTGGGATAAAGCTGAGTTGTAAGGCTTTGGGCCTGAGGTAGGAACCAATTTGGGTTCTGAGACAGTGGAGAAGTTTGGCCGAATCTAGTACACTGCTAGATAGGCGAAGGGGGAAAGTGGATGTACCCATATCTTGGGAAACCACTATAAAACACTGTGTACTGTGCTGTGATTGTGCTGTGGATTAGCTGTGTATATTTTGTTATTGCTGTTTGCTGTGCAAAAGTAGTTTGAAATCTGTGATATAACTGTTTGGCTGCCAACAAAGTTAGAAAAGGATTAGGTCACCTATTCACCCCCCTCTAGGTGTATAGGTACCATATCTTTCAGGCCCCTCAAAATCAAACCACATTCAGAAAGGTCATCTTTCCAACAAATGAGTTTGATTTTGACTCATCATACGGGCACTTTGCTAGGCCTACTCATGTAGAGCCAAAGTCCCGCTATCAAGGATGGGCTCGACCCCGAAACTTTGGCGAAAGTGTCTTTAAGACACCTTATGAAGAAGTTGTTCTTCAGAGCTATGGCCCTTTCAATCATGGGCATAACTTCAAGAACACACCAAAGACAAAGCCTGCTGTAGAAAAGCCTATAAAGGAGAAGAAGCCATGTGATTGCCATCACCATGAGGCATCTTCCTCCAAGAATACTACCCCTGCTAGACCAAAGTTCCAAAAGGTCAAGCAGGAGATTTTGAGGCAAAGGTACAACAGATTTGACTGTTGGTGCTGTGACAAGGTTGGTCACTTTGCCATAGATTGCTGGTTCAATTCCAGAAACGCTGCAACCCCTCATGTCAGCAATATGAGAAAGACCGCTTATAATGCCAACACTCGCAGGGGGAGCACTCTAACCCGAGACCAAGGACCCAAACGTGTTTGGGTTCCTAAGGCGAATTGATTGTGATTGCAGGGATGTCCAAAGGCCAACAAAATACCTATTTGGTATTTGGACAACGGATGCTCTCGGCATATGACCGGGACGAGAAGCCTCATTCAGAACTTTACTCCAGTCGTGAACGGACCAAAGGTCATCTTTGGAGGTTCAGACCGTGGAATTACTAGAGGCTATGGTATGATTACTAACGACAATGTATCCTTCTCGGATGTGGCCTATGTTGAAGGATTGGAACACAATCTCATTAGCATAAGCCAACTCTGCGACAAAGGATACATGGTTGAGTTCCATGCTGATAAGTGCTTGATAAAATCCGTTGACAATATGGAAACGATTCTATCCGGCACTCGAAGTAGGAATATTTTCTGTTTAAATTTCATCTATATAGATTCCTCCACACCAGTGTGTCTTTTGGCAAAAGATAGTGCGTCTCTTGGTGACCAATGGCACAAGAGACTAGCACATACTAATTTCAAAACAATTAATAAACTATTTTCAATGAACTTGGTACGTGATGCCCCAAATGTCAAATGCGTCAAAGACAGACCTTGTCATGCATGCGTAAAAGGCAAGCAAACAAGGGCTACCTTTAAAAGCACTGTTGGCAAAGACTCTAACAGATGTCTCCATCTATTGCACATGGACTTGTTTGGTCCACTGCAGATTAGAAGTTTGGGAGGCAAGGAATATACATTGGTAATTGTTGATGACTACTCGCGCTTTGCGTGGGTGTTCTTTTTGAAACACAAGTCAGATACCTTCGATATCTTTACCAATTTTGTCAGGCAAGTCCAGAATGAATACAACTGCTCCATAGTCAAAATCAGAAGTGACAACGGAACAGAGTTCAAATCTGGGGTCATGACAGAATTCTGTGAAAGCTTAGGTATCTTTCATGAGTTTTCCTCTCCTCGTACTCCACAACAAAATGAAGTGGCTGAGAGAAGGAACAGAACACTCATAGAGGCCTGCAGGACTATGTTGAGTGATGCTTCACTACCGAAGTATTTCTGGGCTGAGGCCGTCAACACTGCATGCCACGTGCAAAATCGAGCACTCATAAACAAAGACCACAATAAGACTCCTTACGAACTTCTGAAAGGCAGAAAACCAACAGTCGCTTACTTTAGAATCTTTGGCTGCAAATGCTTCGTACTTAACAATGGCAAGTATCATACCACCAAGTTCAGCAAAAAGAGCTTTGAAGGTACTTTTGTAGGATATAGTAGCCATAGTAAGGCATATAGGATTTTTAATAGAAAAACCCTGGTGGTGGAAGAATCGATACATGTTGTATTTGATGAGACGAGCTTGCTGCAAAGCAATCCGTCTAGTGTGCTCATTGAAGATGCAGGTGAAAAGCTGAAAGAAACTAGCTTGGATGATCCGTCCGAAGAAGAAGGCGAGAAGTTCATTAAGATCACCACTCCCACTCCCATTGGAGAGGCTGATGATCAAAATGAAGAAGTCATCCAGGATGAAGAAATCACTCCGGTGCTTGAAGATAATCCAGATGCAAGGACTCTAAAGCTCAGACATCTGAAGGATCACCCCATGGACCAGATCATAGGAGATCCCCGAGATGGTGTCAGAACTCGGAGAGGTTCAACTAATGAGAATCTTCATTTGAGTTTTCTCTCACATGTTGAACCAAAGAAATTTAAGGAAGCAAACTCAGACGCATCGTGGATAATGGCTATGGAGGAAGAACTAAATCAGTTCAAGCGCTGCAATGTGTGGATGCTGGTTCCAAGACCCAAGGGAAAGAACATCATTGGAACAAAATGGGTCTTCAGGAACAAGATGGATGAAGACGGGACTATCATAAAGAACAAGGCCAGACTCGTCGCTAAAGGATATCGTCAAGAAGAAGGAATCGACTTCGACCAGACCTATGCTCCAGTGGCTAGGCTGGAGGCAATAAGGTTGTTCCTAGCATATGTTGCCTTCAAAGGCTTCACCGTCTATCAGATGGACGTGAAGTCGGCCTTCCTGAATGGTAACTTAAAGGAGGAAGTGTATGTGGAACAACCTCCAGGTTTCGTTGATCCTAACTTTCCCGATCATGTCTATTTCCTGCACAAGGCCCTATATGGTCTGAAACAAGCTCCTCGAGCTTGGTATGAAACGCTGTCTACCTTTCTGCTTGAGAACAAGTTCACAAGGGGAAAGATAGACAAGACATTATTTCTTAGGGAAATAAAAGACAAGATTTTGCTAGTGCAAATCTATGTCGACGACATTATCTTTGGCTCTACAGATAACCACCTCTGCAAAAAGTTCTCAAAACTTATGCAAGGGAAGTTTGAAATGAGTAGTATAGGCGAGCTGAAGTATTTCTTAGGGCTTCAAGTGAAACAATCTGAAGATGGAATTTTCATCTCACAGACCAAATTCACCAAAGAGCTAATTAAGAAATTCGGAATGGAGAACGCAACCTCTATGAGGACTCCAATGGGTTCAACTATGTCTATGGACAAGGATGAGAAAGGGAAACCTTTTGATGAAACCAAGTACAGAAGCATAATTGGATCCTTGCTCTACCTTACTGCCAGTAGGCCTGACATAATGTTCTCAACATGTGTCTGTGCTAGATTTCAGGTGAACTCTAAGGAATCTCATTACGCTGCTGCAAAGCGGATCCTGAGATATCTTAAAGGCACACCAAATCTTGGCTTATGGTACCCAAGAAGTAATGACAGCGAACTAATTGAATTTTCAGATGCAGATTTTGCAGGTAGCAAAGACGACCGAAAAAGCACCTCAGGGACTTGCCAATGCTTCGGAAGAAGGCTAATTTCCTGGAGTAGCAAGAAGCAGAACTGTGTCGCAATCTCAACGGCCGAGTCAGAGTACATCTCTGCAGGCAGTTGTTGCGCACAGTTGCTATGGATATAGAATCAGTTTGAGGACTACAACCTGCAGTTCAAGGATATACCCTTGTACTGTGATTCCTCCAGCGCAATTGCAATAGCCAACAATCCAGTCTCTCACAGCCGGACAAAGCACATTGAGCTAAGGTACCACTTCATCCGGGAACATGTGGAGCATGGAGACATAGATCTCCAATATGTGCCTACAGAGAAGCAAGTTGCAGATATCTTCACCAAGCCGCTGGACGAGACCAAGTTCTCGTTCTTCAAGAAAGAGCTTGGGATGCTCAACAAGGAGGACTAAAGAAGGCTGAATGACTAAGAAGCAAGTATTTGCAAAAGGGTTAGTCACAAAATCCACTCTCTCTCAACTTTTTCAAAATTCCACTCGAGAAGTATGCGACATACTCGAGTAACTAAAGACCTACTCGAGTATATGAAAGAACCTACTCGAGTATGTGTACTGACCTACTCGAGTACCTAAAGATCTACTCGAGTGCGTTTCTGACCTACTCGAGTAAGTCAAGATCTACTCGAGTAAGTTTCTGACCTACTCGAGTAAGTCTCTCACCTACTCGAGTAAGTCCTTATCTACTCGGGTAGTTCTTCTTACATACTCGAGTAGCTCCAGTCGACCTACTCGAGTAGCTCCTTTATCTACTCGAGTAGCCTTCCTCTCTCTCGTGTCCTGATTTCCAGTTTTTCAAAATTTGTTCTATTCGCCACCCAAGGCTATATGCCGCCTCTTTATTTAAATTAATTAGCGGAAATTAAAGAGCTATATATATATATGAAATTCGGAAAACATCAAACCTACTCGACATCTTTCTGTCTCTCGAGTACTCTGTCTCTTCGTCTACCCTGCCGACTCGCCTCCGCTGAAGTTGCAGAGCTCTCCCTCTCTCTAATTTCCTCCAGACAGTTGCATCCATGGCGACTTCTCACAAGATTGGCGTGGGCTCCGAACTCGTCACCGATGGTATTGCAGAACTTTTCGAGATTTCCACAACCTCCTCATCCTCCTCGACACCGCCGGCCTCTCCTTCATACTCCAAGAACCCTGTCGCGTTCTCTTCCCCGCAGTTGCTGAATTCTTCACAAATCTCAAGGTTCGATGGAATGGCAAAGTCCTAAAATCTACAGTAAAGGGTTTGAAACTAAAGTTCACCAAGACCTCTGTCTCTCAACTTCTCCGTTTACCGATTGTTGATGAAGAGGATCACCTTGTTGCTGAGGATTCCGACAGGACAACGCTTTTCTGTGGCTTTTCCACTGATGCTCAATATTTCAAAAGGTCAGATATGAATGTAGAAGGCAAATTCTTGGTTGATGTCATTGGAAAAATCTTACTGTGCAAAACTCACTCCATCAGAGAAATTCCCTCCTACTTCTTTGATATAATGCAAGCCATTGTATGCCGCAAGAAGTACCAATTTGGTATGTTGATTCTGGACAAGATAAAGGATAGCATAAAATCCCCCAACTACGCAAGAATTATATCTCTGCTCCTTCATGAAACCAATCCTGAAGTTTTCAACTTCTCAAAAGGGACTCCTCTTCACCACATGAAGAAGGTCTCCATCTCTTCAATTCATAGATGGGATCTCAAGCTCAAGAACTCTGCCCAAGCTGCAAAGGTTTCAGAAATTTCAGAAGTTCCAGCTGCAGAGGACAGGACTCCATCTCCCTCTCCTCATCATGTGGCCAGCTCCTCTGGTGCACTAAGTGAGGGGGAGCCTGCTCCCTCTAGCCTAGTCAGGCAACCCTCTCCTAAGTCAGAGATTCCATCCCTACCTCATACTCCAAAGAGTCCAACCATTTCCTCAGATCAAGCTCCTCAAGACACTCTTCTGTCCACAACTGCTGCCATAGATGCCATGATTGCAGAGCTCACTGAAGATGTGCTTCCCCCTCCTCCTCTATCTCCTCCAGATCCAACCACTGAACATCACAAAGACTTGTCTCCAGCACAGTCTCCTGCCCATTCTCCAGCCAGAACTCCAACACCTTCTCCTCCTCCTCCAGCAGATGAGCCAGACACCATCCTCATTTCTGATGAGCCTTCTCCTGAGCCAGCTGAGGCCCCTCTCAGAAACCTTGACTTCTCCATTCCCCATGATACAGAAGAACTGGATGCTGTCATTCATACCACTAGAGCTCTCAGCTCAGTGATCATTGAAGAAATAGCTCCCTGGGTAACTCCTCCTATCCCTACTGCTGCTCCCTCTACTGCTGCTGCTACAGTTTCCTCCTCCTCAGATCTGCTGCAAAGTATTACCATTCTTCTTCAAGAACAAAGACATTATTTTGATACCTCTCTAAAGGTGGTCACTGACAAGGTCACTGCTCTTGAAACTGAGATGAGCAGAGGTTTTGCTGAAATTCAGCATAACACTGTCAAGCTAAAGTACCTGTTCCAACTTGGTGGTAAAGCTCTTGACCATACTATCACTAGTATTGGCAATGTCATGGAACAAGGTGTAACCTTGGCAAACAATCAGATTGAGCTAGATAAGAGGACTGAAGCCAACAAGATGAAAATGTGTGAAGAGGTTGGAATCTTCAAAGATGACACCATAGAGACAGTATCTGTTGAAATCAGAAAGGGGGAGGGTTTGATAAAAGAACTCAAAGAACAGGTAGAAAAATCTACTGCTCAGAAGACAGTTGAATGGGAAGCTCATATAAAGACCATTCATGATGATGTGCTTGCCCAGATACAGAGTGTTAAATTTCACACCTATGATACTGCTGTCTGGATGCACAACCAGATCTTGCCAGATCTGGCAGTTGACCCAAACATCATTCCCCATCATCTCAACCCACTGGCCATAGATGTTACTGCTCCAGCTATTCCTCCACAACCCACCTTGTCTCCCAGGCCTGGAGACTCAGTTGCTCCACCAGATACTTATGTTCCAGGCTGGGAAGATGATCCTGCTGATATATTCCTTCAAGCTCCTCTAGAGATCAGAATCAAGAAGAAAAGGAAATATGGTGAAGGCCCCTCTGCCAGCAGGACAACTCCTTCTAAGGCCCCTGAACATGCTGAAGCCTGGTCTCCAACTTCAAAGTCTCTCATCTTGGACACACTCAGGTTGGTCATGGATCACAATGAGAACAGGAACATGCACTACAGTTCCCAAGAATGGGAGTTATATGAGAAATCTATGCTGAAAAGGAAGATCCATGATAGAGAATTTGGGAGAAATAACCCTGCTTCTCCTCCAAGGCCTCCTAAGTACTTCCCAAAGCCATTCATCTACCTAAGGAGACAACAAGAGAAGATGGATAAGCAGCAATCCCAAGCCCAAACCTAAAAAGATGATGAGAAATTGAAATGACCAATTGTAGACTTGATATTTTTGGAAACTTATATATATATATATATACAATTCTTCATTCTGTCTAATTATCTTTTTCATTATCCTTTGCTTACCTGCTCATATTTTTCTACTTAGTTTCTTTTATGTCCATAATTCACCTTAGTGTAAAGGGTTCTGACTTCAACAAATAGGGGGAGATTGTTGGGTATTTCATCCACATGAACCCAGATTTGATGAAGTCACCCTGGAACTAAGATGAATTAAGTTGTATTTGATGCTTGGTTTGAGCTATATGTTTGCAGGAGTTTCACTGGAAAGTGTAGACCAATGTCAGCCCACAGTGGGTCACCAAACACAGGAACTGTGCAATGTAATCCCTCATTGCATATTCCAAGGTGTTGACTCATGTGTGGTCTCTCTATTTGGATACACTTCATATTCAAGCTATTGGACTATGGGAAAGACATTGGGAGTTGGCTACTCTAGAAGAATCAATTTTTCCAACATCAGAAAAATTCTAAGTGTTTTACTCGAGTAGTGCTTTCACCTACTCGAGTAGTCTGGGTATAAGTTACTCGAGTAAAGGAATCTTGTACTCGAGTAGACATAGTCATATACTCAAGTAGCTAAGTCATCTACTCGAGTAGACTAAGTCATATACTCGAGTAAGTTTACTCACATACTCGAGTAGATAGAAACATACTCGAGTAGTTCACTTTACATACTCGAGTAGTTCACTTTACATACTTGAGTAGATAGAAACATACTCGAGTAGTTCACTTTACCTACTCGAGTAGTTCTTGTGTTACCCGTGTACCTTGCAATTTCCCTACTCCAGAATTTTTCTAAGTCTTTTACTCGAGTAGAACCTTCACCTACTCGAGTAGGTTACTTCCTCTCGAGTAGTTTAGTTCAACTACTCGAGTAGTTGCCAGCAGACCTCTTCAGAATTTTTTTTTCTAAGTATTCCACTCGAGTAGTACTTCATGTACTCGAGTAGGTTATGTAATATACTCGAGTAGCTCTTCCAGTACTCGAGTAGATCCTCTATATACTCGAGTAGGTCTCTTAGTATACTCGAGTAGTTCTGTCTATATACTCGAGTAGTTGATCTCTATATACTCGAGTAGTCTATTTATACTTACCCGAGTATGTTTCCCATCATATACTCGAGTAGCTATTCAACTACTCGAGTAGTTATTGACTTACTCGTGTAGTTGGCCATATATTTCCGAAAATTTTCTAAGTCATTTTTCTGACGGGATTTTTCAAATCACGCGACATGATTGGTCCACGTGTACATCATTAAGACCGATTATGACCGTTAGTCTCTCCTATAAAAGGTCCTATCAGAAATGACAAACCCTAAGTTTTTCTCAAATCTTTCTTGTAATCTCTTTTTCGAGAAATATTCTTCAGCCGCCTCTCTCCGACTTTCGCGAAAAGGAAGCCGCCGCCGCCGCCTTCTTCTCCGGCCAAAGCATCTACTTTCAGAGGTTTATTCTGAAGAAAAGTTACAGATCGAGATCGACTTCACTGATCACATTCTCTCTCGATTTCTGTAAAAGGAAGTAGATCCAGATCGAGGCCGAGACCTTCTTCACCGATTTCTGAAAAAGCTGCAAAGTTGAAAAGAAGAAGATCCTGGTCATTTCTTTCAGATCTGAGTGATTTACTGTTTGTACTCTTGTAAACTCTTTGTTAATCTTGTAGGAGAAATCTTCTCCGAGTGTAGGAGTTTTTCACTCCGAGTTTGTAGGAAGTGCTATCTTCCGAGGTGTCGATCCGTTTTGTTGGATCGAGTTTGTAGGAACTTTGTTTCGAGGGTAGGATCGATTTTTGATCTGAGATAGTGGAGTAGCCGAGTCTAGTTGATTGCTAGATCGGTGAGGGAAAGTGGATGTACCCAAGGTTGGGGAACCACTATACATCTTGTGTCGTCTGTGATATTGGTAGATATTTCTGTGCAGTGCTCTAATTAATTTTTATTCCGCAAAAGACGCACAAACCACCTATTCACCCCCCTCTAGGTGATTTAGGTCGACAACAGTTTTCTTTCAACTCCAGCCTGACACGCCCTGGGACAAGCCCGTGTCCCAGGCCGTGTGCCTATTGCCAGATTCCTAATCTGGCCCAAAACGTTCCCCGTCTCTCTTTTGAGTTTCGGGGCGTTACAACTCTCCCCCTCTTAAAAGAATTTCGTCCACGAAATTATATAAAGGAGAGACAAGTACCAAAATTAAATTGTACCTGAGCGGAACAACTCTGGATACTCGTCAAGCATAGTCTGCTCTCGTTCCCAAGAGAGCTCCTCACGACCGCAATTGTCCCATCGGACATTGACCATCCTGATCTCTTTATTGCATAGCCGCTTGACCTCCGAGTCCTCAATCCACATGGGCTTGACTCCTGTCGTCAACCCACTATCCACCGGCACTTGATCAATCGAGATCACTTGCGAAGGCTCTTGCACCGCCTTCCGTAGCACCGAAATATGGAATACATCATGCAAACCACTTAGCTCCACTGAGAGCTTCAACCGATAGGCTGCTTCACCAACCCGCTCCAAAACCTCAAATGGCCCAAGGTACCTCGGGCTTAGCTTTTTCAATCGCCGCACCCGCGAGACACCCTTGAACGGCTTGATCTTTAAGTACACATAGTCGCCCACAGCGAACTCCACGTTCCTGTGCTTGGCATTATAGTACTTCGCTTGCCGGTCCTGAGCGATATGCAACCTCTCCCGAATGGTACGCACCAACGAAGTAGCATCCTCCACTTCTAATTGCTTATACAACTTTGACTCACCCATTTCTAGCCAAGACAACGGCGTGCGACATTTTCTACCATATAGGTCCTCGAAGGGCGCCATTTGAATACTCGCTTGGTAGCTATTGTTGTACGCGAACTCCACCAAATAAAGATGGTCTTCCCATTGCTTTCCAAAATCTAAGACACACATGCGAAGCATGTCTTCCATAGTTCTATTGACCCTCTCTGTCTGCCCATCTGTTTGCGGATGGAAGGCTGTGCTGAATTTTAGCTTTGTTCCCAATATTTGCTGCACAAGCCTCCAATCATTGGACGTGAACCGCCCAACTCGGTCACTCACGATGCTGCGGGGCACATCGTGAAGCCGCACTATATTATCCACATATAGTTTTGCCAACTTCTCCACCGGATCATCCTTCCTATGCGGAATGAAATGCGACACCTTCGTTAGCCGATCTACGACCACCCAAATGACGTCGTTCCCCTTTTGCGACCTTGGCAAACCGTGCACAAAGTCCATAGAGATGTCGTCGAATTTCCACTCCGGAATAGGCAAGGACTTCAGAAATCCTCCCGGCTTTTGGCACTCCGCCTTCACCAAGGCGCAAGTTTGGCACTTCGCTACGTAGAGTGCCACATCCTTCTTCAAACCCGGCCACCAAAACAGTTGCTTTACATCGCGGTACATCTTCGTGCTCCCCAGGTGAATTCAGTACTTGGTATGGTGTGCCTCGTACAACAATTCCACCCGCAAATTTCCCACACTTGGGACGCACAGACGACCGTCTTTCCAAAGCAATCCGTCCTCCACAATGAATTGAGAATTTGACCCATCCAGAGCCTCTACCATGAACTGCTTCATATGGACATCCAAATCCAAAGCCTGCCGAATCCGATCAACTAGGTCATATTGGACTTCAGTCCAATTCAATACTGCTTCATCACTTGATTGCTTATCCACACAAATAATCTCCAACGCCTCCAACTCTCGCACCAACCGCTCATCATGCACCGATAGCCAATTGACTTGAGCTGGGGCTCGGCGAGTCAACGCGTCCGCAACCGTATTGCCCTTACCAGACACGTAGTGGATCTTGAATGTATAGTCCCCCAAGAACTCCATCCATCTGCGCTGCCGCATATTCAGATCTTTCTGATCGATCAGATACTTCAGGCTCTTATGATCGGTGTAGATATCAATCTTCACACCGTACAAATAATTCCTCCACAGCTTCAAGGTAAAAATCACGTCCGCTAACTCCAAGTCATGGACCGGATAGTTCCTCTCATGAACTTTCAGCTGTCTCGAGCCATAAGCTATCACACTTTCATGTTATAGTAGCACACAACCCAAACCGCTTCCCGAAGCATCGCTATAAATCTCATAGCCTTCAGTCCCAATCGGAGAACTCAGCACAGGCGCCGTGGTCAACCGACATTTCAACTCCTTAAAAGCTCGCGCGCACTCCGGCGTCCAAACGAACTTCTGCTTCTTCCTCGTCAAAGTAGTGAGAGGTAACGCTATCCGCGAGAAGCTCTCTACGAAGCGCCTATAATAGCCGGTAAGCCCCAGAAAGCTCCGGACTTCCGCTACCGTAGAAAGCTCAGGCCACTCCCGTATCGCAACAATCTTCGCCGGTTCCACCGCAATACCCTCTCCACTCACTATATGACCGAGGAACGCCACTGAGGATAACCAAAACTCGCACTTCGAGAACTTGGCATACAACTGATTCCTCCTTAGCGTCTCCAAAACCAAATGAAGATGCTTGAAGTGATCTTCCTCACTCTACGAGTACACCAAAATATCGTCGATGAAGACGATCACAAAATGGTCTAAGTACTCCCTGAAGGTCCTATTCATCAGATCGATGAACACTGACGGCGCATTAGTCAGCCCAAACGGCATGACCGTAAACTCATAATGCCCGTATCTCGTACTGAACGCTGTCTTCGGGATATCACTCTCCCTTATTGGTAGCTGATAGTACCCAGACTTGAGATCCAACTTTGAGTACACCGTCGACCCGACCAACTGATCAAAAAGATCATCGATCCGGGGGATCGGGTACTTGTTCTTTTCCGTCAACTTGTTGAGCTCCCGATAATCAATACATAGCCTCAAGCTTCCGTCCTTCTTCTTAACAAAGAGGATCGGCGCGCTCCAAGGCAAAGAACTTGGGCGCACATACCCTTGCTCCAACAACTCTTGCAGTTGAACCTTCAACTCCGCCATTTCCTTAGGCACTAGCCGATAAGGAGAGCGTGACACAGGATTTGCACCTGGTACTAGCTCTATCGTAAAATCTATCTCCCATTGAGGCGGGGATCCAGGAAGATCTCTAGGGAAAATATCAGGGTATTCCGATACCACTGAAATACTATCCAACACGGGCTTTGGCTTTGCAACCTCCACTAGTGTAAAGAACAGTTCTGCGCCGACACGAAACGCCTTCACCACTTGAAGAGCAGACATCAACGTCTTGCTCGACCCCTTCAAGCCCGTAAAAGTCGTCTCATGACCTGATCCCAACTTGACTTCCTTACGACCGCAATCAATATAGGCTTGATGCTGCGAGAGTCAGTCCATGCCAAATATAACGTCGAACTCCACCAACGGTAGTAACGACGCTTGCAGATCGAACTCCTGATTCCCAATACGGATCTTAACACCGCAGATCCTATCCGCGCGCATCGAACACCCATTAGTCAACAACACATCCAACTTATCCTTCGCCATCGAAGAAGGGTCTCCGGTGCGTGATATAAATCCTTCGGACAAGAAGGAGTGTGAAGCTCCCATATCGAAGAGTGCACTTGCAGGATTTTCACAAATCAAAACAAATCCTAAACAAGCAGTGGTAAGGTAACATGTGCATAACAAGTATCTAAAGGAATTAACTTGCTTAAATTAAACCATACCTGTCACCACATCCGCCTGTTTGATGACCTCCTGTTGGCCAAGATTGTACACCCTTGGTTGGGCCGGAGCATAGTGGGATGCGGTCGACTCCTCCGCCTTGCCCTTCTCTTCGTAAGTCGCTCCCGACTTCCTTTCGGACTTGGGACGTCCGCTCCAACAATCGCGGGCAAAGTTTCCCGACTTTCCACAAGTGAAACATGCACCCGGGGTCCGACTCGTAGTCGCCCCAGAAGCACCAGAAGGAGCTGGACCCGAAGTCCTATGCTTCTTGTGGAATCTTCGATAGCCGGACTTTGAAGTAGTCGACACTTTGAACTCAGATTTCTTGTCACCAACGCTCTTCTTCGCTTGGACGTTCTTCATGTCCTTCTCCAAGGACCGGGCCGTGTTGACCAAGGTCAAGAAATCCTGCGTCATCGGCCCCGAGAGTAGTAACCTCAACACATCTCTCAACCCTTCGTAGAATCGATTCGCCTTGCGCTCCTCATCCACAATGGTGGAGCTAGCATATCGACTCAAACGAGTAAACTCGTGGAGATATTCATCCACGGTATTGTATCCTTGCACCAACTTCAGGAACTCGTTCTCCAACGCTATCCTTTGCGCCGAAGGTAGGTATCTAGCCAAGAACAATCTCGAGAACTCCTCCATCAAGACATCAACAAGTTGCCTACCTCTCAATAGATGCAGCTCCAATCCTTCCCACCACATTCTTGCTTCACCGTCCAAAAGGAACGTAGCAATGGTGGTCATTTTCCACTCCTCCATCTCCGTTGCTGTCATGACTCTCTTCACCCTGGAGAGCCAGTCTTCAGCTTGAGATGGGGTTCCCAACCCCGAGAATACCGGAGGATTAAAGCTCATGACATGCTTAAGCTGTCTCTCGGTTGCCCTCCTTGGCACCATCGGTTCCTCTACTACCTGTTCCACTCTCCTCAGCTCAGCCGCTTGCAGCGGTACCTGCTCCATCGCAGGAGAGGGCTGCTGCGTTTGCCTTGCAGGCTGCGCATTAATCATGGCCAACACTGCTTCGGCCACCAATCGTATGGTCTCAGCCAATAGAGGTGTTGCAGGAGCTTCATTAGCTGCACTGCTAGCCTCAGAAACTCGACGTTCCGACGGCCCAGCACCACTTCTGGTCACCTATAGTGGTACAAAACACCGTTAAGCGACCAAATAAAATTGCAAACAACAATTATAGGAACACGCAGGTTCCCCAAACATGTGTATTTGCATTCCTAAGTGGACATTCATGGGTTCGTTTACTGTTATAACGATGACGCACACACATGTACTCACCACCCCTTAAAAATAATTCGGCCACGAATTCAGTTTAAGCCCGACCAAAACCAGTACCAAATTGTAACACCCCCTATCTATTGCATAGCATATAGCAGTAGGTCTGGCCGGGGCCCGACGCCATATACCACAGACAGACCGGGTGGTTACTCATGGAAACCATCCAACTAATCCAACGTCCTACACAAAGCATTCTAGCGGAAGCAATTTATAAGTTGCAATTAAGAACCCAACACAAAGAGCACGAATGTCCACTAATACACCAAATAGGAATGTCGTACATACACGAGTACAAGCTTTATGGCCTTACAAAATTGTTTACTTAATATTACATGATTTACAAACCACGGCACGCAGGCCGGTCATACATGAGTAAAAGCAGTAAACACTCCAATTAGGCCTTCGAGGGCCGGCTTCGCAATTTGGGCTTTAGCCCGCTATTGACCGCTTGGTCCAGCAGCACCTGCAAGCAACAAAACCACTGCACGGTGGCAAACAAAGAGCAACGGTCAGCAATGCTGACCAAATTATAACGATCCCGCCCCCAACGCGGGGCGGCTATGCTCCTTCCCTGCACTTATTAGCATAAACAGACATTATAGTAATGTCACAACATCACAGGCGTAGGCTCGCACGGCCACACACCCCGTTCACTCATGGCACATTCTCAGTGAACCTGCCAATGCCACGTCAATTTAAGCCATAGACATTCCGGACTCACCACCGCCACTTTGACAGCCAAACATATGAGCTTTTGTCTTCTTGGCATTGGTCACGTCAATTTAAGCCATAGACCGCCGAAGACCCTCATCTATGCCAACGGCTCTAACTGAACGACATAGAACGGGTACGGTTCCATCTAACCCGTGCTCACATCGCAACGATATTTTAAGCCATATGCGCGGGTCAAACTTCTCCCGAGTCCCGTTTCCATCATACTTCACATAACCCGGTTATGTTCATGTTGGCTCCCAGGCCACCAAGTTGGCAAGATCACCCATCCGCCCAGTTTTCCGGGTGCACCTTAGGGTTAATCCCCAAGGCTCCCTGCTGCAATCTACCACGTAGAAAACCCGAAAAACAACCAATCGCACGGAGTCTTCTCCGGCATTTATGCAATGCAACATCACCGATCCAGACCAACATGTCCGGGTAGGCTTCACACATCATGCCTATGTCCGTTCTCGCTTACGGACTCTATACAACAGGGACTTTACATATCTACCCGAAGGAACGCCTCCAACTCACCGCAAACTCGCGAGAGCATGCTTCCTATGCAAAGAAGGAGAGCTTCATATGCTTAAGAAGAGAATCGTTACCCTAGCGTTCCTCTTTGGCGCCATGGAAATGTAAGCAGATGAAAAGCACCGCACTCTCTTTTCCTCCGTAGATCCGAAGTCGGCTCGCGATTTGGAGCTTCGAAGCTCCTCTAATGGCCAGATCTAGCTTCTTCTTCCTCCTTAGCTCTCACCTCTCTCTTGACTCAGAAAGATAACCACTCAAGTAAAAGTGAGGGTTTCAAAGGTCCAATCCCGGGTATATCCCATCAGGAACAACCCCCAACCGTTGGATCCCAAATTAAAGAAATGAATGGCCTTGATTCAGGCTTGAAATATTAAAAATGGGCCGAACACGGCCTGGATCACGCCCGTGTCCATAGCCGTGTCACCCATTCGCCGTCAAAATCGACGCGCCTGGAATAACACACGGGCATCCAACACGCCCGTGTTCGACCTGACACGAACGTGTTCCAACTAACACGGCCGTGTGGTCGGCCATGTGCCCCCATCGACACAGCCCCGAAAACAACCCGAGAGTCACACGGGTGTTGGACACGCCCGTGTCCTAGCCCGTGTCTACTCGAACACGCCTGGGTGCCAGGCCGTGTTCACGGTCTCGACACTTCGTCGAGTGAAGTTCGTTGACACCCGACACGGCCTTGGACACGCTCGTGTCCTAGGCCGTGTTCCTTGTCTCGACACTTCGTCGAGCGAAAATCGTCGACTTCCTTGGCCGATCGTCGACACGGGCTCGACACGTCCTACGACACGCCCGTATTTCAGGCCGTGTCCCCTGTCTCGACACTTCGTCGAGCGAAATTCGTCGACACCCCGGGCCAATCGTCGACACGGGCTCGACGCGCCCTGAGACACGCCCGTGTCTCAGGCCGTGTGCCTTGTCTCGACACTTCATCGAGCGAAATTGGTCGACCTCTCGACCAAATCGTCGACTCCAGCCTGACCCGCCCTGGGACACGCCCGTGTCCCAGGCCGTGTGCCTACTGCCAGATTCCAAATCTGGCCCAAAACGTCCCCCGTCGCTCTTTTGAGTTTCGGGGCGTTACAGTGTAGGCCTTCAACAATTGTATTTCTCTCCTGTAAAGCTTTTAGACAGATGAAAGATTGATTATCTCTTGGAGAGTAGAAGATATTCAAGAACTCTGTATGGTGATCTTTTTTTCTGATGTCTCACTTGTCTATCTATATTCATCAGAGCAAAATTTCAGAGTATATATTCCTGAGAAGAAATCCAAGTATTTGAATTTTGAAAACATTCCTTGAATAGCCTGAGGAGTCTCTGAGAATTTGTAACGGCTATATTTGAATATTGGATATAAATTTATTCCTTAACTGTCATGGTTAATAATTAGAATGAATTCTCTGTGATTAATCCGTATTTAATGCTGCCAGAAATGACCATATTCATTAAGAATATTCAGTATTAAATACCAGAGAATAACTGGCTGGAATTAGTTGTTTAAATATAATCTGCTTCTGAATATAAACTGTCTAAATCACTACAGAGAATTAATCGAATTGGCTAAAGATTTCATCGACCTGGGAAAGGAGTTCGTCGAACTGGGTAAGTAATTCGTCGAACTGAGCTTGGCTGTTTGTCTAGCTGAGCTTGGCTTTCGTCGAGCTGATACTGGCTATCGTCGAGCTGAGCTTGAGAGTAGAGGTCAGAGTTCGTCGACCGGAGCTTAGATTTCGTCGAGCAAAGCTCAGAGGTAAAACTATGATTTCGTCGAGCTGAGCTCGACGATCGTCATCTGCGCTCTGCTTTCATTGAGCGAATTTATGCATCTGTTGAACTTCTTTTTCTCTAGAGGTCTTCTTGAAGTAGCAACCCTAGAAGGAATAACCAATGACCCAAACTATACATAATGGGTTAAGCTAATCATCCTAAACACATGATAGTGATCCTATCCCAAATCAGTAATACAGTTCCAATAGAGGAAGTGTCTAAGGCTCCAGAAGGAAGCAAAGGAGAAACATAGTCGGGAAATGGGAAAGAAGAAAGTGCTGAAGGCTTTAATATGGGATGAAGATGGATCTGACATGTCAAGCACTTCCGACTCAAGTAGTGAAGATGAGGCAAATCTGTGCCTCATGGGAAAGAATCAGGATGAGTTCGACAACAAATCAAGTGTCCGGAGCTATACCGAGGTAACCCCACCTTCTTATAGTGAACTATTTGAAATTTATGAACATCTTTGTGATAAGCTAGATAACGTAATTCTTTAGAAAAAGTCCTTTAAAATTGAAAACAAGAAAATAAAAAAGGACTTAGAAAATTTAAAGAATGAATTAATTAAATGTGACAAAGAGAAGATCGAGTGCCAAGAGTGCTCTCACTCAGTGGCAACGATCGAAGAGCTAAAAGGAAGTCTCTCCAAGACATCCTTGAAAATGAACAATCAAATTAATAAAAAGAATGTTTTAGAGAAAAAGCTTTAAATATCTCTTGCAAAAATAGAAGAAGGTAAAAAGCAATTCACAAATCGGTGTGTAATGCTTGTCACGGAAAACACCGCCCTAAAGGCGAGGATCCATGATCTAAACTAAGTTGTCTATATGTTGGATACCTAGTTGGATTTTGGCTAAGTTCACTAAACTAGGATGTTTGACCCAACATGTATAGCCAGGGTCATGTTTGTGTCCTAGAGTCTAGGACATGTCCATAGAGTCAACACTACATGGAACAACCATCAACAGACTGCAGAAGACTCAGGACTTAGAGAAATTTCAAAGACTCAGGAAATGAGTTCGATGTTCGTCGAACTCAGCTCGACAAAAGGCGTGCTCAGCTCGACGAACTCAGAGACAATTCTCTTAGCTGAGCTCGACGAATTTGGTTCTCAGGTCGACGATCTCTGGACACTACACTTCAACACCCCAAGTCCAAAATTCCTTTCTCTGAACTACAGTCGACGAAGTTAGAATATCAGCTCGATGAATTTGGTTCTCAGGTCAATGATTTCTGGACACTCTACTTCAACATTCTAAAGTCTAAGAACTATTTCTCTGAACACTAGTCGACGAACTTATATTCTCAGCTCGACGATCTTGATACACAGAATTGGCAAGGCTCTGGAGAAAGCAGTTATCTGTTCTTAGTTCGACGATCTTGGATCTCAGCTCGACGAACAAAGATTATCTGGTCAACGAACATAACTTCTCAGCTCGATGAACTCAGGACCCATGTCAACGAATTCTGTTCTTTGGTCGGCGATTTTTGTGCAGTTCTAGACATGGATTTTTCCTCCCCATGTCCCTTATTTTATTGCAATAATTTCTGAGTAATCAATGCTTCATATTCTCTGAATATTACCGTTAGAAGCAAGTATTGATTATGGTCTTCATTAGGATTATTACTTGCCGCTTTTCAATGTGACAGTTGGGGAAATCATTTAATGCCGACATTCTTCAGGCCGTCGACAATCAATGCTGAAGGAATTCAAAAATTCAGAAGGAAGTTGTCATAAAAAAAGATAAAAAGATTTTTTTCTTCTTCCTTCTCAACACACAGACGACATACAGAATACAGTGAACACAGAGAACAAGAAACACAGGACAATAGAACAGTAACGAAGAAAAGCCCTAGTCCAGAGAAATAATACCAAATATAGAAGTAGAAGAAAAACATCAATCAAAAATCAAGAGTCTTCTTCTCTCTTCATTCCAGGATTCTTTAGAGGACAACAAATACTCTATTAGTCAAGAAGTTCCTAGATACCTTCTGGTCAAGGCTGAAACATTGAAGACCTACTTACCCTGAAGCAAAGCTCCAACCTTCCTAAACAAATCAATATCTCAGGAGGAGACTTTGTTAAAATCAAAGATCCACTAAAGTCTTCTCAGTTGTATTTGAGATAAAGAAGACATCATCATTCTCTCACCCCCACTGTAAAAAGGGTTCTTTAACTCGCTTCAAAAGTTATTCCTGGTTGCAAGTCAGCTGATCAAAATACTTGGAATTGGTTTTTGAACACCTGATCAAAAGCTCATTGGTGGCAGTCACCTGATCAAAAACCTCAGTGGATTCCTACTAGGGTGGTAAAAGAGTGGATGTACCCAAGTTTAGGGGAACCACTATAAAATTCTTGTGTTGTCTGGTTGCCATCTTTTTTCTTTTGTTCTTGCTGTGGCTGTGCTAGTTAGGTTGCTGTGTCTGTGATATTAGTTTATATTTGCAGTGCCTGTGGTAGATCACTTTATCTTAGGGCTATTTTTTATTTACCGCAAATAGGCCTTAAAGTTTCAAGATACTCTATTCATCTCCCCTCTAGAGTATATCAGATCTAACCCCAACTTTCAATTGGTATCAGAGCAGGTTCCTTTGGTTGTACAAGCTAACTCTTGAACCAAAAGATCCCTTATTAGATCTGTTTTTTATTTTTTTTTCTATTAGGATTATATACACATCATGACACAGAACAAATACTATGCAAGCACCAGACCTCCAGTGTGCAACTTAAATAAGTTTGCCATCTGGAAGGCAAGAATAAAACTGTATATGAATTTTATTGATGAGGACATCTACAACTCTATTTTTATAGGTCCTCCTCAAGCAACTGTCTCTACATCTAGAGCAGTCTCAAGCACTAATGTAGTTCCACCACCTGAGTGGACTGATGCTCAGAAGAAAGTAAATGTTGCTGATGCTAAAGCCATGAACATTCTGGCCTAAACAATGTCTGATGACATTTTTCAGAAAGTGGCTGAATGCACTTCAGCTAAGGCCATTTGGGACTCTCTCAACCAAATGGTGGCTGGCTCTGTTGATGAAAGGAAGGACAGAAGGTCAAATCTCATATCCCAGTATGAGAATTTCAAGAAGGATGAAGCAGAATCTATTGCAGACATGTACAACAGGCTGCGCTCAATCATCAATGAGCTAAAGACCTTGGACAAGGATATCACCCTCACTGAGGTGAATGACAAAATCCTCATGTGCTTCCCAAGCTCATGGAATTCAAAGATCTGGCCAATCAAGGAGGCCAGGAGCTTAAATGAGATTTCCACAGAATCTATTTTGGGAAAGCTCAAGTCCTATGAGCAGCTAATAAAGTCCAGAGAAGCAGCTGAACAAAGGACTCCTCCACCAGCAAGGAGAGAGCACAATCTGGCATTCAAGGCTACTGAGGAGACAGAAGCTTCAACCACAAATGAAGAGCTAATGAGTTTTCTTGCCAAAAGATTTTACAAAATGACAAGGAAAGACTTCAGGAGAAAATCATCCAGGCAGGATGATAAGTTAAGGTATGACAAAACCCCCCACTAAAGAAGTAGTTTACTTTGGCTGCAGTAAACCTGGACACTTCATCTCAGAGTGTCCATAAAATCAAAAGAAAGAAAGGAAAAGAGAGAAGGACTCCAGAAGATAACAAAGCAGTAGGTCTTCTTCCAGCAAATACAAGAAGAAGGAGAAGGGATTTGTAGCTGAAAACTGGAGTGACACTGAAGATGAATCCACATCTTCCAGTTCTATTGAAGAAGAAGAAGAGGCAAGGGCCAAAGAAGTTAGCCTCATGGCCATTGATGCCTCCAGAAGTCAATCAGAAGAGGAAAAATCTGAAAATGAAGGAGCTTCAGAATCAGAAGCTGATCAGGTATTGTCATCTTTTGATTATAATTCTGATAGTTTCAAAATTAAATTTAAGACTATGTACATTGATTTAATAAACTCAGAAAAGGAAATCAAAATACTTAGAGAAAAATTATCAAATCAGGAAAACATCATTTCTGAAAACACCAAGTTAAAAGAAGAACTAACATTAGCTAATGAACAAATCATGTCCTTAAAAACAGAGCTATGTGAGGCCAAACAACTTGAGGAATCTCTCAATGGGAGAAGCCTTAAGCTGATGGACATCACAAGCACAGTCAATGCCAGACTAAATGACAAACTGGGATTGGGTGCATCATCAAGTTTACCCCCCCATTCTCAAGACCCCCCATCAGATTTATTGCAGCTAAGAGTAAAGAAGTAATGAACAACAACCAAACCACAGAAGAAGTAACTAACTTTAAAAATCACAAAAATAGAAACCATAAAACCTTAGACAAAAACAAAGTTCTACAGATTTTGTCGAACTCAGGTCGATGGAATATGGCCAATTCGTCGAACTCATGTCGACAAACTTTGAACGCAAATCTATATAGTAATTATTTGTCTTACTGCGATCGACGAACTGTGTATGGTTCGTCGAGCAGAGATTGACAAACTTGGGGAACAGAAAATGAATATATTCATTCTCTGAGAAGAGATCGACGATCTCATCCCATTTTGTCGAACTCTGTCGATGAGCTCACAACATTTCGTCGAACCTAGAAAGACTTAATAAAAGTCATAACTATAAAAGCAACTCAAATCAATCTAGGAAACCCTTTAATCCACTTGCTGATTGGATAATTCCTCCTAGAAGATATCACCCCTTAGGATATAAATCACAACCTGAATTTTCCGTAATATCTAGTTTCTCTTATCAACAATATAAAGGACCCAAGGTAACCTGGGTCAAGAATAACTAACTGTTTTCATTGCAGGAAAAGGGCTGTCCAGTGGTTAATCAAAAATGGTACCTGGACAGTGGATGCTCCAAACATATGACTGGAAGCAAGGACAATTTATTTAACTATAAGTCCAAGCTGGAACCAAAGATGATCTTTGGTGATTCAAAGTGTGGCCAGTCTGAAGGTTTTGGAGAAGTAAAGATTGGAGCAGTCACTTTCAAAAAGGTGACATATATAAGTGGACTCAAGTATAACCTCATCTCTATAAGCCAATTATGTGATGAAGGTTATCAGGTACACTTTAACTCAACATCTTGTATTATTTCTAATAAAGAAAAACAAAATGTTTTAATTGGAAATAGACAAGGAAACATATATTTAGTTGACTTTCATTCTGTCAATTCAGATATTTGTCTGTTTAACATTGTTTGCAATCAAAATGAATTATGACATAAAAGGCTAGGGCAAATAAATATGAAAAACATTGCTAGGCTATCTAAAGACAACCTTGTGAGAGGTTTACCTTCTGGTCCCTACAAGAAGGAAGGCCTCTGCAGGGCTTGTCAACTAGGCAAGCAAACTAAATCTAGTTTTAAGCCAGTTAATAAAAGTGATTCACCTAGGATTTTGTACTTGCTACACATGGACCTATTTGGACTTATTGCTGTACAAAGCCTAGGAGGGAAATCCTATACTCTAGTTATTGTAGATGACTTCTCAAGATTCACTTTGGTGTTCTTTCTGAGATCTAAGTCAGATACATTCAAAGTTCTTACAGATTTTCTCAAGACCATACAGATCGAGTACTCTACTCATGTTGCATTGATCAGAAGTGATCATGGCATAAAGTTTTAGTCTCTTCTTATGCATGAGTTCTGTGAGAAGGAAGGTATCATGCACTGCTTCTCAGCTCCTAGAACTCCTCAACAAAATGGGGTAGTTGAAAGGAAGAATAGAACCTTAATTGAAGCTGCAGGCATATTACTTGCAGATGCTTACATGCCCCTATCCTTTTGGGCAGAGGCTGTAAGCAAAACAAACTATGTACTGAATAGAAGCCTAATACATAAACTTAAGAATAAGACTCCCTATGAATTGCTTAAAGGGAAGAAACCTAAAATCACATATTTTAAAGTATTTGGCTGCATATGTTATATACATAATAACAACAAGAAATATATTATAAAGTTTGAAGCTAAAGCTGAAGAGGGAATTTTTCTAGGATATTCCCAAGTAAGCAAAGCTTATAGGGTGTTTAACAAATCCTCTTTAAAATTGAAGAATCAATTCATGTTACGTTTGATGAGCCTAACATGTCTTATAAGGAGAAAGAAATTTCTACCAATAGCACCTTGTAGGTACCTCACTTGTGTGAGAAAATGGGTGAATTAAACCTTCCACAAGAAGCTATAACACCTTCTCCTCAACAAGTTGATGAAGACACTGAAGATGAACCTTTGGAAGAGGCTGAACTTCATTCAACAACAAACATAATTCCACAAGAGAAATTAATTCCAAATGCTGTTGCTGAACTAACTCCACCCTCTGATCTTGTCACACTAAAGGATCACCCTAGATCCCAAGTGATTGGAGACATATCAGCAGGTGTACAGACAAGGCATCAACTCAACTAAGATGTGATGCATGCCTGTTTTCTCTCTCAAGTTGAGCCTCAATCCACAAAAGATGCTGAGCAAGATCCCCACTGGATCATTGTAATGCAAGAGGAACTCAATTAATTTGAGAGATGTAGAGTTTGGGATTTAGTTCCAAGACCCAAATACTAGCCAGTCATTGGAACTAAATGGGTATATAGAAACAAACTAGATGCCCATGGTGCAATTGTGAGGAACAAGGCTAGGCTTGTTGCTCAAGGTTATAAGCAAGAAGAAAGTATAGACTATGACCAAACATTTGCACCAGTTATAAGGTTAAAAGCAATCAGAATCTTCCTTGCTTATGCTGCATACAAGAAGTTCAAAGTTTATCAGATGGATGTAAAGAGTGCATTTCTAAATGGAGTACTTCAAGAAGAGGTTTATGTTGAACAACCTCCAGGTTTTATCTCTCCAACCCATCCTTCATATGTTTTTAGATTGCATAAAGCTCTTTATGGTTTAAAGTAAGCTTCAAGAGCTTGGTATGAGACCCTAGCTAGCTTTTTGATAGAGCATAAATTCACTAGAGGCATAGTAGATAAAACATTATTCACTCGACACCATAAAGATCAAACTTTGTTAGTACAAATATATGTATATGACAATATATTTGGGTCTACTGATTCCAAACTATGCAAAAGGTTTTCTGACCTCATGCATTTTAAGTTTGAAATGTGTAGTATGAGTGAGCTCTCCTACTTCCTTGGTCTCCAAGTGAAGCAGCTACCTGATGAAATCTTCATCTCCTAGGCTAAATATGCTAAAGAGCATTGATGAGTCCACATTTTACACTGATGTTTGGACTCATCTGGGCTAGTTTTATCGTCTTAGCACTACACTTGAGAGCCTTTATTGCTTATACGCGCTTATGTACCCTTTTCACGATTAAGTGCACTGTAGGCCTGTTTCTGTGTGCTTTCTGTGTTTCTATATTTTTGTTATTCTTTAGCCCTATCTCGGGGATGTGGTGTGCACGTTTTGGTGGCCTTTCTGCCTCTTCTGCTGGTGCAGGGGTCGTGTGCGTGCTCCGGAATCGCTCGGGAGACAACGACGATGCAGGAATACTGCGCACGACCACTGGACTTATTGCGCACGACCACTGGTCGTGCGCCACCGATCGTGCGCATTACACTCTTTTTTTCCTAATCCTGTCTAGGTAATCGCACGAGCACTGGCCGTAGTGTGCACGACCACTGGTCATGCGCCACTGCTCATGCGCATATATGCTGATGCTTCTTGTCCAGGTTGCAGGTCTATTTGGAAAAGTCGCACGATCATCGACCGACAGTTCGCACGACCACTGGTCGTGTGCCACTAATCGTGCGCACTGCTTCTATTGCATCCATATTTAAGGCCCTGCTCTGTGATTTAGGTCAACGCCTGTCATTTGCTGCGATCGGAGAGTGCGCGGCAATCGCCATTTCACTTCTCCAGCTGCTCCATCACCTCCACCTTCGTCGGGAGGCCATTGCCAACTACTACGAAGCTTTTCAACTCTCCGGCGAAGCCCTCGGCCATTGATGACTTCAACTCCAAGCTTTCCGCCGGAGTTGGTGAAGTAGATAACCTAGAGAACGGACTTAAATGCCTTCAAGGTGACAGCTCGTTGGTACCGGAAGCCTCCTTGGACTGAGCCCGGAAGCGGATTGACAACTCGCTACTCCGGCCACGACCCGCGGTGGATCTTCCCTCTCTTTTGGTTTACTCCTCTTCCCCTTCCTCTGTAGTATGAATGTTTTGAGCAGTGTAATGAACACTTCCATCCATGAACATCAAGTTTATTTTATAGCTAATGGAATGTTAGTATTTTCTTTTGCTTGTGAGTATTGTCTGTGAATGTGCCCCGCTCACCCCACATCCACTCCATTCCCGTTTCTTATCCGATTGCACTCCACACAAGAACACTTCAATCCATTAGCTTCCCTTCCACTCTCCCAACTGAAGTTCGGCATCGCGGCCGACAAACCCACTCCACCTTGCGAAGCGGTGCCTTCGACCCGCATAGCTTTTACTAGTTCAGTAGATCAAACATCCACAATCTCCCAAGTCCTCTATTTCCTCTTTTTTCTATTGATAACTCTCATAACGATATTCTCTGTACTGTTTCCGTTCTACGCTAATTGCATTCCTCAAGAGACCGACACTCGGGGATTTATTCCCAAAACTTTATTACTTGTGCGACCGGTGCGCTTGCCGATTTACACGCATCAAGTTTTTGACGCCGTTGCCGGCGAATGCAACTGTAGAGCGACTTCGGATGACTTCAAATATTATTATAAGAGTTAGTATTGTTTATTTTTGACTGTTGTTTCCTTCTAGTGTGTAGTGTTTGCCACAGTGAATGCAAGGCCGAGCTATAAGAGATTTTGTGGCCTACGACCCAGAGATCGAACGTACTCTCCTAACACGAAGACGCGCCGCAGCCATCACTTTTGCCCCAATGGGAGACCAGCTGAATATTGATGCAGACAACCGAGTTGGAGGGATACCTCATGTCGACAGAAATGGCGACGAAAATGAAGTGAACCCTCCACAGGTCCGCACCATGAGGGATTATACTACACCTACTGTCGGGAGCATATACCCCGGTTTCGGACCTGCTATCACCAATCCATAGTTCGAGATTAAACCAGCTATTCTGAATATCATTCGGAACAACGCTCAGTTCTCCGGAATGGCCACTGAAGACGCCCATCTTCACCTTACAGAATTCTCCAAAATCTGCACCACGTTCCGCTACGCTGGAATCCCAGACGAAACAGTCAAGCTCCGCCTCTTCCCTTTTTCATTAAGGGACAAAGCCAAGACACGGCTTCACTCCATCCCACCTGGAACAGCCACCACCTGGGAGGCTTTGACCACAAAATTCCTAGCTAAGTTCCATCCGGTGGATCGGATCGTGAGCATGAGGCGCGCAATAGCCAACTTCCGGCAAGCCGATCAAGAAAGTTTAGCCGAAGTTTGGGAGCGTTTCAACGAGCTGCTGAGGAAGTGCCCTAATTATGGATTCCAAACATGGAACCTCGTCGAAAGTTTCTACTTCGCTATTGATCACCACCACCGAGCCATGATCGATGCTGCCTCCAGAGGAACCATCATGAATCTTGCACCAGATGATGCTCTGAGAGTCTTATAAGACACCGCCACCCACAGTGCTTATTGGATTGCTGGAAGAAACATCCCACGAAGCACCAGTGGAGTGTTTGCCTTGGATATCCCCAAGCCTGCTCCTACCGCCCCAGTGATGGCAATCTCATGCCAAGGGTGCGAAAGCACCGATCACCACAGCTTCAAATGCTTAGGAGTTGAGGTACCAGACAAATCTTTGTTTATGAATGAGTCCATTAATTTTGTTGCCAATCAAAATAGGGGAGTGCCTTATGGGAATACTTACATCCTGGGGGTGAGAATTCACCCCAACCTTTCTTGGAATCCTAACGCATCTGGCCAAAGATGGCAACCAGGGCAGCATCAAAACGATGCGTATGCTTCCGGAAGCCAACTGAGGCCGCCTCAACTGAATTATTCCCAAGCCCCCCCCCCCCCCCCCCCCCCCCCGTCGTTAAGAAAAGTTCTTTGGAAGAGATGTTTGTGAAGTTCGTTGAGATTTCCCAAACCAACATGACAAATCAGGCCGCCTCGATGCGCAAACTGGAGGCACAATTGGGCCAATTGGCTCAAGTGGTTTCCGAACGCACCCAAGGCACCTTACCGAGTAACACCAAAAAGAACCCCCATGAACAGGGTAAGCGCCTTGGGGAGGATAATTCGGGAAACCGCAATGAACTTGTCATCAATTGTAAAATCAATAACATCGAAACTCCAGCATTATGCGATTCCGGGGCGTCCAGCAACATCCTCACTTTGCAAGATGTTACGAAGATGCACTTACAAATCGACATTGAAAATCGGAAATCGCTTATCTTAGCGAATGACAATTTGGTTGACACTGAGGGAGGTGTTCGGGAAGTTGAAATCGAGGTTAACGGCAAAAGTATCACCACTTACTTCCAGGTTTTGGGACCACATGACAATAACTCCATTCCTATATTAGGAGTCCCATTCCTAACAGCCAGTGGCACATCCCTCGACTTCTCCAAAGGCCGTGTCACTTGGCCAAACAAAGAGTCCACCCTCGATAACACATCCATACATTCTTCTCCCATCCAAAATAACAATTCTCTGAGTGTCACAGATAACAAGCTGGATTCAGGTTTCCCCACATTGGAAGCATATCTAGAGGAGACGCCAAAGAAAGGACTCCCTCGGGAAGTCGATGAGAAGCAAGAGCTACTGGTCCACGAAGAGATCAATTGTACCAAAGCCACGGCTGCCTTTCTACTGCCAGCCAACTCTGTTGTTGAGCATGGCGAACCAAGTTTTATTCGGGAGAAATCCCTGGACACTAATTTGTATAATTCTGTTAAGCAATCTGTAGCTTGGGTAGATCCGGTTGACGTCACGGTGCCGGATAGGCCTCCACAAACAACGACACTAAGAAACCCCACAGCCTACCTCCGTTGGAAGTCTCCCACGGTGGAGAAACTGAAAGAGGCCAAGCGTTTACGCGGAGAGCGCTACGCTGCCTTCCGGTGCGAGAAAGAGTGCACTCGCAGTAATGGGACAATGCCTACCCCGAATACAAAAATACAATCTGCTGTTCTCTCGCATCCCACCGGAGAGACTTACCATAAATCTGCTTATAGCTGATTGCACCACCCTCATTCCTCTTTCCACCCTCTCTCTCGCTACTTGTTGAATGTTGGTTGCTCTACTTTTAATTCTGTTTCCTTTTTCTACTACCAAGAACTCTCTATTTGAACTGCTAATACAGGTATTTGGTCCACCTTAAGGAAGGTAAACAAAAGGGCTTTCGGGAGACAACCCAAGTTGGACCGTTTGGTCCTATATTGTGTTTTGATTTCTTTTTATATATTCATGTATTCCTGTTTCTATATTTTGTTTGGCTGGCATCCTTCAATCGCAGGTGCAGGAATATTTGAGGCTGGACAACTTGGCCGCACTTGGACATCTCATTGCACGATTGGTATGCTCAATTTTGAGCATAGGTACTTCCTACCCTAGCTTTTTATCATATTTGACATGCTGATTTTTACTAGTTGTCGACTTTACGTGTGGGGGGGGGGGGGAGAGCATGCCTGTGGTCACTACACCACACTTTTTGTTGCATACCAGTTTCTTGTTTACTTATTTCTTGATTTATGTTGCACACACTGAATCACCCACACGAGTGCGCCCTTACCCACGTGCACAACCCGAGTCAAATTTATTGTTTTTGTGTAAACTTTAAAATAGTGGTATTGGCTTAGGATTTCAGAATTGAGTAGTTCGAAACTCATGCAGTGCTCCTAATCGAATACTCATGGTTTGTGTAGATTTCGGATAGAATTAATTTCTCTTTATGCTCGTAGATTTATTTTTTTTCTGCAAACGTAACTATTGTTTGTACTGCTCAAAATCTGAATCTGGGGTAATCGAACGATAATGTAGGAATGTGTGTAGTCGCCACTAGACTCATATTGCTCAAGTCGGGAGGAAGGATCATCTTTCTCGGTGGCTAAGAACTTGCCCTAAGCTACTCTCGAAGCATTGGTGCACGATTAGTCAAGCGTGAGCATGACGTAGGCCTTCATTTTGGCTAGTTTGAGCCTTGTTTAACCTTTCCTACCTGTTAACCGTTGCATGCCAAATTTGTTCCTACCCTTCCTTTGATCCAGCTCCACTCACTTTCACCAAGGACTGAAGCTAAACCCACCATCGCAATCAAATGCTAGAGCTAATGTGTATTTACTGTTTTGCCGAGGTTGTGATAAGTGGACATTGTTTTTGGGGGTGCCGAATTCATTCAAGTTTTGATTGCTACGTTTGGGGATTGCTAGCGCAGCAAAAAAAAAATTTAACAAAAAAATAAAAAGCCGATAAGTGCAAAAGAGAAAAATATGAAAGAATTGCTTTGAGATTTCGATCCCCATCCTCTTTTTTTGATTTTGGTCGGGTTCAGCCGTGTTCACACCCGATTTTCAAGCTAAGTCTGGGGGCATGTGCCCCGTTCATTTCTAAGTGGCTATATTGGTTTGGGTTTTATTCGCTCGCTTTGGTTGCATAAAGCCTTCATGTTTATCTTTGACTACCAAGCCTTCGCCTAAGCCCCATTGTATCCTACAAGTCCTACTGATTCACGCTTGAGTCTCACCTGCGTCGTAGAGAGAGTGTGAACGTGCAAGCATATGGTCCCCGACATTGGTGGATTCCTTTGGAGGTGATCCTGAGTCCCGAACTTTGGCAATGCTCACCTTAGTGGCCTGCCTACTTTCTTCCTACACATGATCGCAAGATCCTCCAGAATTCTAATTTTGAGCAATTACAATATTTATTTACGTCTGTCGAACAGTTTAAACTACATCGTATAATTAAAAAGTTTTTCTATTATATCTTATATACCCATGATGTATTTGATTTCTCGTCTTACTTCTTTTTGAAATTTCTGAGCCAGTTAGCTATTTTCTAGTTCACGGAGTGATGATTTGCTCGGGACGTGCAAATGGTTAAGTCTGGGGGTGTGATGAGTCCACATTTTACACTGATTTTTGGACTCATCTGGGCTAGTTTTATCGTCTTAGCACTACACTTGAGAGCCTTTATTGCTTATATGTGCTTATGTACCTTTTTCACGATTAAGTGCACTGTAGACCCATTTCTGTGTGCTTTCTGTGTTTCTATATTTTTGTTATTCTTTAGCACTATCTCGGGGATGTGGTGTACACATTTTGGTGGATTTTCTACCTCTTCTGCTGGTGCAGGGGTTGTGTGCGTGCTCCGGAACCGCTCGGGAGACACCGATGATGCAGGAATACTGCGCACGACCACTGGACTTATTGCGCACGACCACTGGTCGTGCGCCACCGATCGTGCGCATTACACTCTCTTTTTCCTAATCCTGTCTAGGTAATCGCACGAGCACTGACCATAGTGCGCACGACCACTGGTCGTGCGCCACTGCTCGTGCGCATATATGTAGATGCTTCTTGTCCAGGTTGCAGGTCTATTTGGAAAAGTCGCACGATCATCGACCGACAGTGCGCACGACCACTGGTCGTGCGCCACTGATCGTGACCACTGCTTCTACTGCCTCCGTATTTAAGGCCCTGCTCCGCTATTTAGGTCAACGCCTGTCATTTACTGCGATCGTAAAGTGCGCGGGAATCGCCATCTCACTTCTCCAGCTGCTCCATCACCTCCACCTTCGTCGGGAGGCCATTACCAACTACTCCGAAGCTTTTCAACTCTCCGGCGAAGCCCTCGGCCATTGATGACTTCAACTCCAAGCTTTCCTCCGGAGTTGGTGAAGTAGATAACCTAGAGAACGGACTTAAAGGCCTTCAGGGTGACAGCTCGTTGGTACCGGAAGCCTCCTTGGACTGAGCCCGGAAGCGGATTGACAACTCGCTACTCCGGCCACGACCCGCGGTGGATCTTCACTCTCTTTTGGTTTACTCCTCTTCCCCTTCCTCTGTAGTATGAATGTTTTGAGCAGTGTAATGAACACTTCCATCCATGAACATCAAGTTTATTTTATAGCTAATGGAATGTTAGTATTTTCTTCTGTTTGTGAGTATTGTTTGTGAATGTGCCTCGCTCACCCCACATCCACTCCATTGTCGTGTCTTATCCGATTGCACTCCACACAATAACACTTCAATCCATTAGCTTCCCTTCCACTCGCCGAACTGAAGTTCGGCATCACGGCCGACAAACCCACTCCACCTTGAGAAGCGGTGCCTTCGACCCGCATAGCTTTTACTAGTTCAGTAGATCAAACATCCACAATCTCCCAAGTTCTCTATTTCCTATTTTTTCTATTTATAACTCTCATAACGATATTCTCTGTACTGTTGCCATTCTATGCTAATTGCATTCCTCAAGAGACCGACACTCGGGGATTTATTCCCAAAACTTTATTACTTGTGCGACCGGTGCGCCTGCCGATTTACACGCATCAAGCATCTTAAAATGTTTGGGATGGCTGATGCCTCAGCAAAGAAAATACCTATGGCTACTAATGATGTAATAGACACTGATGAACATGGGAAACCAGTTGATCAGAAATTATACAGGGGCATTATTGGGTCCCTACTATATCTTACAGTAAGTAGACCTGACATAATATTTGCCATATGTCTTTGTGCTAGTTTCCAAGTGAACCCTAAAGAATCTCATCTAGTTTTTCTAAAAAGAATTTTGAGATATATAAAGAGTTGTCCTAGTTTAGGTCTCTGGTATCCTACTGAGTCAGAATTTGATTTAACTGGATATTCGGATGCTGACTTTGCTAGATGTAGGGTAGACAGGAAAAGTACCTCAGGAACTTGTTAGTTTCTTGGTATGAGATTAGTGTCTTGGTTCTACAAGAAATAATCATTTGTGTCCACATAAACTGCTGAAGCAGAATACATTGCAGCTGGCAGTTGTTGTTCCCAGATGTTGTGGATTCAAAACCAACTCATAGACTATGGGTTCAACTTAAATAATTCAACTCTCTTATGTGATAACACAAGTGTTATATCCATAGCACAGAATCCAGTCCATCACAGTAGGACTAAGCATATAGACATTAGGTATCATTTCATTAGAGAGTGTATAGATAAAAACAAAATTTAACTTGTCTATATCTATACTGATTTACAAAGAGCAGATATTTTCACCAAACCCTTGGATGAAAGAAATCACTTGTTCTTTATAAATCAGCTGGGCATGATCAATGGAGAAGCTTTGATTTAACTTCTACCTGCACTCGACGAATTTTTCAAAGTTCGTCGAACGGAGCTCGGAGTTCTTGAGATATTCATTGAACGGAGATCGACAAACTCTCTGTGAGTGAAGTTGTTTTCATCGAACGGAGATCGACAAATCTGTTTCAGAAAACTTTCATCGAACAGAGCTCGACGAAATGTTTTCAAATCTTAAGACTGAGCTCGATGAATTATTTAACTACAAATTATTTCGTCGATCTCAGATCGAAGAATTATTTATTTTTCGTGGAATGGAGTTTGTCGATTCATATTCCGAAAAATCCTATATCTAGGTTTTTCTTCGACCTTCATCCCGCGCTTTCAGTTCCTTTGCACTTGATCTTCGTTTTTCTCTTGCAGGTGAACTAATGGCAATTCCAACATGCAGTCTTGCAGTCATGAAATTTGATACCGACTTTGATGTGGACTTTGAATCGTTTCAACATTCAGACCCCATCTTCCTGAATATATTGCAACTGCTTGAAGATCAGCAGTTGAAAAATTTGATGACCACCATGATCAAGCTCGCCAGTACAGAAATCAGAGAGTGGGTCTACACTTCCTCCACCACAGATGAGAACTGCATGACCGGCTCAATATCAGGTAATGCTGTCTCTCTTATTCCTGTCGTTCTGACTGAAATATTTGGATTAAACAATGGTAAAGAGGAACTGGAAATTGATAATGAAGAATTTAATGATATGTTGAATAAAATGGGTTATTCTGGAGCAACCCCAAATAAACTGCTGAAGAAACATGTGTCTACTGAGTACAAATTTCTAGCAGATGTTGTGGGGAAAGTAATGTTGGGCAAGCACACTACCCATGATTACATAACCAGGCATTAATTCCTGGTGATGTGTGCTGTGGTGAATAAGAAAACAGTGAACTGGGCTCAAATCATGTTTGAGCTGATTAAGAAAAAGAATACCAAAAAGGAGGTTTGCTTTGGAAGGATTCTAGGAATTTTCCTTAAGCAAAAGGCTGCTGAATCCCTAGTCACCCCGACCATATTTATAAATGCCTCTAAGAGGCTCACCTGTGCCCTCTTTGGCAGGTGGGAGAGGAACATAACCAAGCCCTCCAAGGCTTCTTCCTCTTCCTCAAGGCCTTCTGAGAGTACCAGGGCTAATCCAGCCACTTCCCACCCTGCTGAAGATATACCTCCTCCACCTCCATCACCTCCATCCATCCATACTCATCCTTAGATGGCACACCAAATCCCCTCCACAGTCCATACCACAGTCGACACTCCCACACCTCCATCATCCCCAATACATACATCTCCCACTCATATTCACTTTCATACATCCCCTTCCTCCCAACATGGTACACCAACTACATCACCACCTTCATCCCCACTTCCACCTCATTTGGCTCTGCTTACCCTCTCAAATCTCTCCTCCCTACCCTCATTCACTCTGCTTACATACCCCTTCATACTCCTTCTCCACCAGATGAACCTATGCAGGATTCTCTACCTTCTCTTCCAACATCCTCCGCCATCCTCCTTCTGTCTCCACTGAGCCACCCTCTGCATTCCTGCCCCTGGCCCCCTCTATCATTCCACCGCTTCTAGAACTTCTCACTCCCCTCCTCAAAACCCTTATAGCTGAGGCTATTTCACCTCTTGCTGCCTCCATCTCTTCTCTTGCTGACAAAATTTCTGCTCTCTCTGCTACTCCTTCTTCAGCTAGGGGCTTGTCTTCAGTACCCACTGAAACCAGGCAGGGGGAGATATTCTATGAAGAAGTAGAAGCAGAAGCAGCAGCAGTAGCAGTGACAGTAAAAACAGCAAAAGCAGCAGCAACAGTGATAGCAGAAATAGCAGCAGCAGAAAAAGCAGCAGCAGAAGCAGAAGCAACAACAGATTCAAATGCTGATAATGATTTATTTGATTTAATTCATTTCATTGAGTCTGATATGGAAGTGGATGAGACAGTCTCAGAGAAAATAGATACTACTGGTGATTATATTATAAATCCCACAGTTGATCTTTTGAATCTGTTAAGCATTTTTGATACAGTTCACTTGAACTTTCTTCCAGAAGACAGCATTAAGCCATATTTGGCTATAGTCCCTTATACCTCTCCAATAAGCCCCAAGGTTGCCAAGCAACTAAAGGCTAGTTTTGCTATAACATAGGTTCCAACTATTCCATCTCCACGAAAAGCTGCTTCCCCCATTATCTCATCTCCTCCCAGAGACATTTCTGTTCCAACTTTTATTATAGATGACTCCTCAATGCCTAATCTTGATGCATTGATCATGGATAATATAGAAGAAGAAAATAAAACAGTTGTTGAAAGCACTGCTATGTATAGCTCTCCTGCTCCAGCTCCAGTTCTTTCTCTAGCTCCTACTCAGGCTGAAAAGCCTATTGATAAATCTGTACTAAAAGCCATTGATGCTTTATATGATACTCCTCAAGGATCTTCTGATGAGGATTATGATGAAGAGGACTCTGATGATGAGCCTATAAAGAAGAAAGTATCTAAGAAAAGAAAAGCTCCTCCACCTCCTGCCCCAAAACCTAATCCAACAAATGATTCTCCCTATTATATACTTTAGAAAATCACACCTTACAAGGGCATACCAGCATGGATGTGGCTGTACAAGAACCAACAAAAAGAAAGAAAAGCAGGAGATACTCACCTCCTCCTCCAAGATTCAGGAAAGACCCTCCTCCTCCTCCTCCACCTACTGCTGGTGCTTTAGGTTCTTCAACTCAGAGGATTACCCAGTATCAAACATATCAGAGACATCAGGGTAAGTCCTCCTCTTCTTCAGGAAGCAGCCAGCAGAGGTAATATTCATCTGGTAAACAACATCAATAACAGCATCATTAATAACAACAACAACAAATCACTGAACATCAGAAAGCTGAAAGCCCAAAGAGACCTGCCTCCCCTCCTATACCTTTTGAAGATCCAGAAACAGCTACAACAGCAAGGATGGCTAGATTCCAGGAATTGGTTGGCCTATCCATGATCAATAAAGCAAAAGCTGAAGGAAAGTATCCTTCTGAATACACTACCATGTCTAAATACAGGAAGGAAGAACTCAACAGTTTGCTAAAGCTAACAAATTTTATAATATTGATGACTACATAAAATTGCATCCAGAAGCTGTAGTGCCAAGGGCCACCTCCCTTAATATCATTGGGGTTGCTGATATGACAATGACAAAAGTACAAGCAGCCAATCCAAACAGGGAGATCAAGTTCACTTAGCCTGGTGAAAAAGTTCAAGAGGAGAAGCACAAGGAGCAAAAGAAGAAGAAATAAACCTTAAACTGTTTAGTATCTTTGATTATTTTAAAACTGTCTATTTATATTTTTGATACAAAGCTCTCTACACATATATATCTGCTGCATATTTCATAATTTCCTACCAGATATATATTTTATTGCTTTGTGAATATCTTGTGTATGTCTTTAGTGACCTCACACAAATATGGGGAGATTGTTTGATCCCTAGTTGGATTTGGGCTAGGTTCACTAAACTAGGATGTTTGACCCAACACGTATAGCTAGGGTCATGTTTGTGTCCTAGAGTTTAGGCCATGTCCTTAGAGTCAACACTACATGGACCATCCATCAACAGACTGTAAAAGAATCAGGACTTAGAGAAATTTCAAAGACTCAGGAAATGAGTTCGACGTTCGTCGAACTCAGCTCAACGAAAGGCGTGCTCAGCTCGACGAACTCAAAGACAATTCTCTGAGCTGAGCTCGACGAATTTGGTTCTCAGGTCGACGATATCTGGACACTACACTTCAACACGCCAAGTCCAAAATTCCTTTCTCTGAACTACAAACGATGAAGTTAGAATATCAGCTCGACGAATTTGATTCTCAAGTCAACGATTTCTGGACACTCTACTTCAACATTTTAAAGTCCAAGAACTATTTCTCTGAACACTAGTCGACGAACTTATATTCTCAGCTCGACGATCTTGATACACATAATTGGCAAGGCTCTAGAGAAAGTAGTTATCTGTTCTTAGTTCGATGATCTTGGATCTCAGCTCGATGACAAAGATTATCTGGTCAACGAACATAACTTCTCAGCTCGACGAACTCAGGACCCAGGTCGACGAATTCTGTTCTTTGGTCGACGATTTCTATGAAGTTCCATACATGGATTTTTCCTCCCTCTATCCCTTATTTTATTGCAATAATTTCTGAGTAATCATGCTTAATATTCTCTGAATATTACCGTTAGAAGCAAGCATTGATTATGGTCTTCATCAGGATTATTACTTGCTGCTTTTTAATGGGACAGTTGGGGAAATCATTTAATGCGGACATTCTCCAGGCCGTCAGCAATTAATGCTGAAGGAATTCAAAAATTCAGAAGGAAGTTGTCATAAAAAAAGATAAAAAGATTTTTTTTCGTCTTCCTTCTCAACACACAGACGACATACAGAATACAGTGAACACAGAGAACAAGAAACACAGGGCAATAGAACATTAACAAACAAAAGCCCTAGTCCAGGGAAATAATACCAGATATAGAAGAAGAAGAAGAACATCAATCAAAAATCAAGAGTCTTCTTCTCTCTTCATTCCAGGATTCTTCAGAGGACAACAAATACTCTATCAGTCAAGAAGTTCCTGGATACTTTCTGGTCAAGGATGAAACATTGAAGACCTACTTACCCCAAAGCAAAGTTCCAACCTTCCTGTACAAATCAATATCTCCGGGGGAGACTTTATTAAAATCAAAGATCCACTAAAGTCTTATCAGTTGTATTTGAGATAGAGAAGCCATCATCACTCTCTTACCCCCACTGTAAAAAGGGTTCTTTAACTCCCTTCAAAAGTTATTCCTGATTGCAAGTCACCTAATTAAAAGACTTGAGATTGATTTTTGAGCACCTGATCAAAAGCTCATTGGTGGCAGTCACCCGATCAAAAACTAGAGTGGATTCCTACCAGGGTGGTAGAAGAGTGGATGTACCCAAGTTTAGGAGAACCACTATAAAATTCTTGTGTTGTCTGGTTGCCATCTTTTTTCTTTTGTTCTTGATGTGGCTGTGCTAGTTAGGTTGTTGTGTCTGTGATATTAGTTTATATTTGTAGTTCTCGTGGTAGATCACTTTATCTTAGGATTGTTTTTTATTTACAGTAAATAGGCCTTAAAGTTTCAAGATACTATATTCACCCCCCTCTAGAGTATATCAGATCTAACCCTAAGTTTCACTATAAGTTTGGAATAAGGCAAAAATCTCTGAATATGTTGCTGGGAGCACAATGTCATGGATCTGGAAAGTTTGAACTAGGGTACGTAAGTCCAATGCTATTGCCGCGCGGTAACCAACTTCCAGCTAAGTCTAATGCTTTAAATAAAAAATCACGAAATGAAATCAATAATTCTGGAAGGCTGTCCCCATCCTCCAGCACGAGCTCTGGAAACACGAAAAAGGTGACATCCACTGCTTATACCCTGTGTGCAAACTGTCAAATGTTTGGTCGCACATATGGATCGTGTTTGAGGAAAGGTGCCAAGAAAACTATGCAAATGTGGCTACCAAAGTCTTCTACCTATTGTATGGGTGGGGCAACTTTGGTAACCACATTTTTATCCCCATCTTCCTTTTAGGTATGTTGGCAGGCTAAGGGTAAGGAGATCGTGTGGTATTTGGACTCTGGATGTTCCAAGCATATGATGAGAGATAAAGACAAGTTCCTTAGCCTGAAGAAGAAGAAATGGGGCATAGTGACATTCGAGGATTACAACAAAGGGTGTATTCTTAGAATCAACACTATAGGAAACAAAACATTTTCAATTTCAAATGTATTATTTGTAGATGGCCTTAAGCATAATTTAATTTCAATTAGTCAACTCTATGATAAAGGCTTGAACATATTATTTGAATCCTCTACAAATACCTACAATATAATAGATGCTAAAACGAATAGTGTTTTGCTTACTGATTATAGGACTCATAATGTTTATACTATTAGTTTTAAAGATGTATCTACTTCTGATTTAAAATGCTTAGTTATGAAAAAAATGAGGAATTAGATCTTTGGCATAGAAGAATAGGTCATTCAGGAAGTATGCTAATAGTCAAACTATTAAAACATAAACTAATTCGCGGGCTTCCAAAATGAAGCCGTAGTTTGACCTCTTTGTGCACTCAATGTCAAAAAGAAAAATTTATTAAAACCTCATTCAAAATAAAACAAAATGATATTTCCATGTCTAGACCACTAGAACTCATATACATGATCTATTTGGTCCTTTTAGTACATGTAGTCTAGATGGAAAATGATACACGTGTAAGATCCCCCCCAAAACTTTTCCCGAGTCGGGTCAGAGGGGACCTTACTTGCCGAAAAAGTCAACCCAATGCTCCTTAAGGGGTAACAACCCACTCTGCTAAGCACTAGTTGGCCGCCTTGCTCGTCTTGAATCACAAAATTCACATCACATCAAAGGGTTTAGTGGAAGCATTATCAGGGAGCCATAAGAAATATATATAATAATATATATTTAAAAGAAAATGCAAAAGGCCATAGCCATTGTTTATACACGAAGCTCGTAGGCTATATAGTACTACAACTAACAACTATCTCTCTCTCTCTCTCTCTCTCTCTCTCTTAACTCTGCTTGCTAGACACATATCTAGAAACTCTAGAGACGACAGAGGTGACTCTGCTCGAGTAGTCCTATCAGCTGGCGTATCGTCCTTCAGCAGTTGGTCGCTACGGTGCTCCATCTCCTGTGTATGGTTATTAAAATAACCGTTAGTCACATAGCTAAGTGGAAACAAATCTCCTCCCTAGATCCATATACTGGGGACGAGCTCACGCACCCAACAAAAGTAGATAGTCAAAGCATGAGAGAGTTTGTACAACATTTCATGAATAAGCTAGGAGCAACCAAAAAGAGGTGCAACATGGTATAACTGGACTAGCAGTAGCAATATACGTCAGTAATAATTTAGGATCCACTAGCACAACAACACAACAGGTATTCACAACCAGTGCAAACATCATAGGCATTCATAGACACATACATATTGCATGCATTCAGAGCCGCATACACATTGCATGCATTCACAGCCGCGTACACATCACATGCATTCACAACCGCGCATATCACCCTATGTCAACATAGTATGGATCGCTTCTTTTCAAGTAGGGTTGCGAGCCCCGTGGGCCTTGCCAATGTGGCCGTCGATGATAGTGGCCAGTCCTGCCACTTTTGGGGTGGTCATACTGCATAACCCAGGCCCTAACGTACAACCCCACGTACTCTTGGATGTGAGCGACATCCGGTGATTCAACATTTTGGCCGACCAACGGAGGAAACCCAATGGGGGAAAACATAGTAGCCGGTCACCCGTGGTACTCATCTCCCCGTCGCCTTGAGTCATCAAACTTCCCGCACCTGTACGAATAGTTTGCGGAAGTGACTGACCCGCCATGGTTTACCACAAGCAATTTTACAAGCAAACAAGTAAAAATAGTTTTGTTAGCATGCACCAGATCTACATCGGCTTGCCCTACTATGCTTTAAATAATTTAGGCAAACGAGACTTGACTCGAATTTCGACAAGGAGCGTGGGTGCACTTTATTCGGGGATAACTTAGGAGGAACATCTCAACGCCTGTTATCCCAAACTAAGGTTCAACCTATCAAATCATTGCTCGTTAGGGAAGGACCCGTGCTTAAAATAGTAAATTATAGAAACAAAAGTATGGTAATAAACGCTGCTGTTAGTATAAGCTACAAAATTGAAATGCTATAAAGAAATAGGACCAGTAGGACACAAGAGTAGTACTGTGTGCGAACAGAAAATGGAAGTCCGGAAAATAGACAAACAAAAATTTTTGTATTCCAAAAAAGGTATCAATTACATGGTATAGCCTCCCTTTTATAGAATGGAGGAGATGAGAGAGATTACAAATAAATAATGTGGGACTAAAAATATTATGTACAAGTAGTTTAACATAAAAACAAGTCGCCAAGCCGTGCGGTTTGGTGAAGGGGCAAACCGCCCGGCAACCACAAGAGAAATATAGCAAGCCGCCACACTAGACCGCCAGGTCGCCCAGTCTCCAAGTCGCCAGGGACAGAATGATAAACCTCTAGAGCACCAACAGCAACAGGACAGCAACAAACCGCAGGAGAGAACCCGACAGACCGCCCGGACTGCAACCCGCCAGAGTCAGACCGCCAGACCGCCCGGTCTCTAATCTACAACACTCCCCCTCAAGCTGGAGCATATATATCGATCATGCCCAGCTTGTCGCAAATGTGATGAAAAGAGGCGGATACTGGCTTGGTGAAGCTATCAACCAACTCTTTATCGGAGGTGACGACCGGAGTACAAATTTGTTCCTTCAGAATCTTCTCTCGAATGAAATGACAGTCGACTTCTATGTACTTAGTTCTCTCATGGAAGACCGGATTTTTAGAGATGTATATGACAGTTATCACAAAACATAGGTAGAGGATGGTCATAGACCTATCCTAAGTCAAGCATAAGAGCCCGTAACCACTTCAGCTCACACGTGGTCGATGCCATACTTCGGTATTCTGCTTCTGCACTGGACCTGGAGACTACCGACTATTTTTTGCTTTTCCAGCTCACAAGGTTCCCCCCACAAAGGTGCAAAAACATGAAGTAGACTTGCGATCTCCTTTGTCATCGGCATAGCTTGAATCAGAGTACGCCTCAACCCTTAAATGGCCATTCTTCTGAAAGAGAAGTCCTTTCCCGGGAGCTGATTTAATATACCCCAATATCTTCAGGGCCGACTATAAGTGACACTCCCTAGGAGCTTGCATGAATTGGCTAACCTTGCCAACAACATAGGATATGTTCGGTTTGGTCACTGTGAGATATATGAGTTTACCAACCAGACGTCTGTACCTCGTAACATCAGAAAGAAGAGGAGAGTCATCTGTCCATGTTTTATCTTCTCCAGTCACCATGGGACATCGGGCAGGTTTAGCCCCAGTCATCCCTGCCTCTTTTAACAAGTCAAGAGCATACTTCCGTTGGGATAGGATAAGAGAAGCGGGCTTCCGAGAAATTTCTATCCCCAGAAAGTATTTTGGAGAGCCCATATCCTTTGTAACCAGGTGTTGCCGAAGGTGTTTCTTGGTAAAGATTATCCCAGCTTGGTCATCTCCAGTGAGAAGAATATTATCCACATATACTGCAAGCACCACTAGGCCCAGCGATGTTTTACGAGTAAATAGGGAGTGATCAGTAGAACTCCTCATAAAACCAACAACCACCACAATCCCGCTAAACCTATCAAACCAAGCGCGAGGACTTTATTTTAGGCCATAGATAGCCTTCTTGAGCCAGCAGACATGTGTATCCCCCTGAGCAACATACCCCGGAGGTTACTCCATGTAGACATCCTCTTGAAGATCCCCATAAAGAAAGACATTCTTCACATCCAGTTGTGAAATGGGCCAATCACTATTGACAGCCACCGAGAGAAGGACCCGAATAGTGCTGAGACGAGCAACTGGAGAGAAGGTATCAAAGTAATCAACGCCATAAGTTTGGGTAAAGCCCTTGGCAACAAGCCGATCCTTGTAACGATCCACACTGCCATCGGGTAGGAATGTCACCACAAAAACCCCGCGACAGCCAACAACATCGGTGCCAACAGGAGGAGGAACTAGGGTCCAAGTACCCCGTTCAGTGAGAGTAGCAGTCTCGTCATCCATGACAGCCTTCCAATGTGGAATGACAAGGGCCTTCTGATGAACAGGGGGGGGGGTGGAAGTGGAAGAGATAGCCAGAGCGAAGTCCCTGCGAGCAGGCATCAGAAGATCATATGAAATAACTACAGTAAGCGGATGCTGGGTGTAAGCTCGAACCTTTTACGAAGGGAAATGGGGAGGTCCAGGTCAGTAGGCGCCTCAGTATCCGGAGCATCCATGGTGGAGAGAGCTGGCCCGAGAGGAGAGAGCGACGGAAGTGAAGAGGAGGGAGATGGCGAAGGTGTAGAGGGAGGATGAGAGGATGGGGATGGAGGAGGAGGACGAAAGATCTCAGTAGGAGGGGATGGGCTGGAGTGAAGATGAGGAGGAATACTAGAGTCCACAGGAAGAGGAGAGGAGCCGTTAGAGAAATAGGGAGAATTTTCAAAGAAGGTAACGTCCGCGGAGGAGAATTGTTTGCGAAGGATGGGATCAAAATAACAGTAGCCTTTCTGAGTGATGGAGTAGCCCAGAAAGACACATTTGGTGGAGTGAGGGGAGAGTTTGTCGCGGGTGGTGGAGGGAGCATGCACAAATGCCGTGCATCCAAAGATACGTAGAGGAAGAGGAAAGGGATCCTTTCCCGGATAGAGAATGGAGAAGGGCGTTTTACCACGGAGAACAGTGGAGGGAATGCGATTGATGAGGTAGCAATATATGAGAACAACATAGCCCTAGTAGGAGCGGAGGACATGCATTTGCGTAAGGACGGTGCGAGCAACATCAAGGAGGTGATAGTTTTTGCGTTCCGCCGCCCCATTTTGTTGGGAGGTGTAAACACAACTAGTTTGATGAAGAATTCTATGTTGCGTACAAAAGGAGGAAAAGGCTTGACTAATGTATTCTTGGCATTATCAGAGCGTAATATTTTAGTAGAAACATTAAACTAAGTTTTGATTAACTGATAAAAAGATTGTCATACATCGAATAGTTCAGAGCGTTCTCGTAAGAGATACACCCAAGTACAACGAGAGAAATCATCAATAAAAGTTACAAAATAAGAGCTACCCCGACCAACGGTGAGGGTAGGAGCAGGCCCCCAGATGTCGGAGTGAACAAGATCAAATGGACGGGTAGAACCACGACCATGATTTGGCGGGAAGGAGGAACAGTGATGCTTGCCAAGCTGACAGGCATCGCAGTTGAGAGGACAACTGCCCGAAGGGAGGTGAGGTAGCAGCTGATGAAGAAGCCGTGGGGGAGGATGCCTAAGGAGGAGATGCCATTGTAGGAGATCTGTAGAAGAGGAGGAGAAGGATGAGAGAGCAGAGGCATTGTGAGCGGAGTAGCGGTGGTGGTAGAAGAGCTGGAAAGGGCCATGGAAGAAGCCGCGCAGGTAGAGGGAAGAGAGAAAGGCCGCACGGGAAGAAAGAGGTCGGGGCGGAAATAGAAGTCCGCAGCGGACAAAAGAAGAATCAACAATAGAGAAAAGGAAGAGGCCGCGAGGGAAGAGATCAGGCCGCGGGGGCAGAAGATGGCGAAGCCACGAAAATAGGACGCTGAGAAGAAGAAGGCCGCACAAACAAAGAAGAGAGCCGATTGCGCTTTAATACTACGGTTGGGATGCAGTCGTACGCGATTTATTACAATAGAAACATAGGATCAGGCATTTACGATTTGCTGTGCTACAGACCAATCATTTTTATGGACTTGAACAACATTGATTTCGTCTTCCTCCTTGGATCAATGGTTTGTGATCAACCGATACATGATCACCTCTTCCACTCTACTGCAATGATAACCACGACGAAGAACCACCACTAGTCAACTCGTCAGAGGATCGAAAACTCCTGGGTGGCATTCTGGTTGTCGGCCGCCACCGTCTCTCGCTGAAAAATATTTATTATCAGTTTCCCATGACACAACCACTCAGAATCACTATCTCCAGCGATGACAACTGCCTCAAGGGCCTAGAGAAGGACCATGCAGTCTTCCTCTCCACTATAGTGCCCTATAGTAAATATCAGAGATATCTAGAGTGCTTCCATAAATCATGCGGTGGTCCAAGGCACGGGTGGCTGGGAAATGGTACTACGGTGGCCGTAGACCTCATGTCAAACCTCCTACAAGACTTACACACTAAGAGGGTTCAAATGTATGCCTGATAGGAGAGTTTTGAAGTTAAACAAAGTTGTAGTGTCTTAGCGAAGTTCATGACAGCAAAATTCCTATTTTTTCTCTCCAATCATCGGTGACAGCCTCCACTCTGCTCCCTCATTTCAAAAAGATTAACAAAAAAGGAATTAAGGCTCTAGGGGCTTTATGGAGCTATTTAACTCCTCAATAATCGTTAGCCATGATTCTGTTCCACCCATTTGACGGTTAACCATGACCGACCTCTTCTCTCTCCTCAAAACTCCTATTCAACCATGCAAAAGATGAAACACATCTTTTGGAAGTTGATTGTGGTTGGGTTAGCTGGGTTTTGACTCAATTGAGCCGAATTTAATCAATTTAAAACCTATGTGATTGAGTTTGACTTTTTATGGTAAAAATTTGATCTTTTTGATGGCTTGACCCCACCATAAGGTGACTTGAGTCTCATAAGAGTCCAACAAAGCCTAAGTGTTTACTAGAGTGGCTTGAAACATCAAATTCCATTAGAGTTGACTTTTAGGATTGAATTTAGGTGATGTGTCTCACAAAGAATGGCCTTTGGTGATTTAGGTGCACTTACCAAGTCTAAAGCATGAACATGACCCCCATACATCACCTTAAGCTTATTAGAGCATGAACAAGACCTAGTGTACACATTAGAGGCTCACCCAATCCCAGTACACTATCTTGGGTGCGCATAGCTACTATAACAAACTTTTAGTCCCTTAAAACAATCATATCCTGGAGAGGGCACTCAATACTAGGGTGGTCAGACACAACACTAGTAGGGCAGGTAATAGGCAATGGAATACACTCACAGATCAGAATATCATCATCCCAAACATCATCTTCTAAATAAATAGTGAATCCCTCACTGTCAGAATCATCAGACTCGTCGGGCACTATCATACGTGAAGGGATACTCTCACCTAGCTAGTCAACTTCTGAATCCAGAGATATTATATCTACATCAGAATTCTCACAGGTATCAGTCACTATCTCAAGGGGCTTAGATGTCGAGGCTAAAGGAGACAAAGCTCTAGTAGTAACATCTTTTGAGTCCAAGATATATGACCTATTAGGAATGGTTTCCCTAAGGTGGGTGGTGGTCCTAAGACAAACTTTCCCTTCTGAAATGAGCGAGTCTTATTCTTATGAGTGTTGTGCTTTTCAATATACAATGCAACATTAAAAGTGGTGTTTATGTCAGTGTGACCATATCACAGTAATTTATCCCAGATGTCAGGGTTTAACCCCTTACGAAACCTAGAGAGGGTGAGATCTGACATCTCCTTTACACCACACCTAACCATCATATCCTTAAAAAGACTCATGTACTCAGAGGCCGACTTATTCCCTTGTTTAAGAGTAGCCAAATCATCAAGCAATTTCGTTCGATGGTACACAGGGACGTACTGGTCTGTCAGCATGGCCTTCATGTCTGCCCAACTAATGTGTAATTCACCGTTCTCGGCAATCAGACGCCGTTCCTCATTCAACCAGAATATCTTAGCTCTACCTAACAACATCATTCTTGCCACTCGCACCATATCCTCGTCAGTCGATTTGTACCACTCAAAGTAGCACTCCATTTCCATAACCCAGTGTAGGAAAACATGGGGCTCTCCCAATCCATCGTACGATGGGGGTTTAACCCGGACGACCCTAATAATATCAAACTCGTTCGGTGCATGCGTGACATGTTCATTATTATTGTTAATGTTATGGTTATTATTTCCGTCCGCATGTTGGTTGGCAGGTTGATTACGGGGAGCCGCGAGATTTAATCTCAGGTTGTGGAGCGCCTCCCTAAAAGCCGTCATTTGTTCAGTGAAATCTTGGCGGAGTTCCTCAATCGTGGTGGGACCGTGACCCGCATCCCGTTCGTCCGCCATATGGGAAGAAGACGGTGAATACTCCGTACCTAATCTAGTGCGCATGTAGTGAATAAAAGACTCTGACCCAAATAATTTTTGTAAAGATAGATTTATTCCCGCTTAATAATTAAGGTAAAAAATATATTTTTTTGATTTTCTTACTGAAAATAAATAAGAGATTATTAACATTTTTTTTTTGATTTTTTTTGCTGAAAAATAAATTTAGGCCGCTATTAGCAGACCAAAAGAATTTTTTTTGTATTTTTTTGACAAATAAATAGTGCTGGACAAGTGCATGTCTGCGTACTAATAAAAAGGGGGATGGTGCCAATTATGAAATTGACGTGAACCTCCCTCTGATACTAAATTGATGCTGGCCCAAGGTTTTGACGGATTAAACAACGCGCACTGGGGTTTCGACAATTAAATTAGGGTACGTGGCAAACACTATTTTTTCTAAACAATTCTACCGACTATTCAACTAATTTAGCAACACACAAAACAAAGGGATGCTACTCCTTTTATAGATTGAACATGGCTATAGGCCAATGTTCGCTCAAGCGAATATGACCCACACGATCCGGACAATTAGCTATTCAAATTAAATTTATCCGCAAACAAATCACAAACCAATAAGAGAAGATCAAGACTAAAAATACGATTTGAAATAAAGTCCGAATCAATCCATAAATAATTAATATGAGGGTATTCCAAATCACTTGAAATCAAGGAGAAATCAAGGGTAATGAGCCCAATTTCTTCAAGTGTTCACGAGATCTACCCACTCCAAATTATACGAGAATATTTGGAAGAAAATAACACGCTTAAAATTTAGATTTAAATTAGCACGATTTCAATATAAATCAGGACAATTAACTAGGCTTCTTATTCCATCAAAACTCACAATCAATATTAGAAGAAAATCACACAAGAGATGCTTAGAAATTCGTTACCCAATCCTAAGATTTTATATTTCCACGCAAACCCACAGATCCACACCAGACAATGAAGGCGCGAGCCGTGTTTCCTTTACAATAACCCTAAGAGAGGGAGATCCTTGAAAAGCCAATATATATGGAAGGTGGAGAGAGAAAAGGTGGTGAGAATAATTTTTCTCAAGATGAATGAGGGTGGTCGGTTTTGTGGAGATGAAGGAGATAGGTTTCCTCTTAAATATGGGGTGGCTCAGTTGGAGGGTGGTGGGGGCTAGATTTTGGGTGGTGGAGGTGGAGGAAAGAGGTTGGCGGCTAGGTTGGGAGGCCAGTGGGGGCTAGATTTTTGGTAGGGAAAGAAGGGCTCAGCGTGGAAGAAGAATTAGAGGAGGAGGAGGAGGGGAAGAGGAGGACGAGATAGAGAGGAGGAGGGTGGTGGCTGGCAGACAAGAGAGGGGAGAAGAAAGGGGAGGTTGAAATTTTTTTTGAGAGGAGGAGGAGAGGAGAGGAAGAGGGAAATCTCAAGCAAGATTAGAGTTTTCAATTCTTATTCATTCTCTACTAAATTCTTCATAACCATGACTATATATATCCTACACCACTCAATCTCCACCCTTGAAAATTAAACCACTCTTGAAGGTTATATGCACCCATAATTACATATGAAATGAAATAATTAAAAACAACACATAATGGTTATAAGCACCCATCATAATACATGAAAATAAACTATTAAAATAAAATTGCTTAAAAATAAAATTGCTAAAAATATAAATGATAATATATATAATTATAATTATGTAATTTATAATTATATATTTTATTTATTGACGGCGGAGGAAGTCGAGCAAAACTTGTAGCGGCGGCGACGTTGGAGAAGAAACGTCATGGTAGACTCCCATCTTCGAGCTTACGACACGACCATCCCAAGCCATGAACTCTCTATGGTGGGGATCCACGACCTGGCATCATCGCCATCAAGCTAGGATAGCATAGTTGAGTGCTATAAAAAGTTCTTCAAAATAGTAAATGAATTGAAGACCTATGGAAGGGTCTTCACTAATTATGAGCTGAATGATAAGTTCCTTAAATCTCTAACTAGAGATTGGGATAACAAAATTTTTGCCATCAAGGAGATGGGCAACCTGACCAACATTCCTCCACACACTATATTGGGAAGCTACTCTCTTATGAGATGCAGCTAAATGCAAGAAAAGAGGAGAAGACCGATGCCAGGTCATACAAAAGGGAGAATTCAATGGCCATGAAGGCCGTGGGATTAAAGAAAAATAAGAAGAGAATCCCCTCTCTTCATAGAAAAGTGACCGAGTCTGAATCTTCTGAATCCAACACTTAAGATGCTGAGATGTTTGATGGGGAGTTTGCCGCCTTCTCTAGGCAGTTCAAGACGATGATGAAGAGGAAGCAGTAAAAGAGCAAATCTTCCTCTTCCTCCAACAACAAGAAGGACTACAACAATTCTAATAGAGCCAGGAAGGATACCAAAGGTGAAAGGTATGATTCTAATCCTGGTAAATATGTTTCCTCTAATATTGTTTGCTCTTACTACAGAAGGCCAGGGCATGTTATAGCTGACTGCCCCATCAAAAGAAAAGAAAAACCTGCTTTTGGTGATAAGAAGCACTACATGTAGAACCCCCCCCCCCCAAAAAAAAAAAAACCTTTGCCCTGATCGGGCTGGAGGGTATATTACTTCCACAAGATGTCCACCCAGTGCTCCTAAAGGGTTAATGACCCACTCTGCTAAGCACTAGTTGGCTGTCTTGCTCGGCTTGAATCACAACATTCACATCACATCACAGGGTATTGCAGAAGTATTAACAGGAAACCACATCAAAGATATATAACAATATATATTTAACAAAAATAGCAAAAGGCCGTAGCCACTGTGTATACATGGGGCTCGTAGGATATACAGTACTACAACTAACAACTCTTCTCTCTCTCAACTCTGCTTGCTAATACTCACGTCTCGAAACTCTAGAGATGCGGGGGTGCCTCTGCTCGAGTAGTACTATTAGCTAACATATCGTCCTGCAGTAGTTGGTCGCTACGGTGCTTCATCTCCTATGAATGGTTATTTAAATAACCGTTAGTCACAGAGCTAAGTGGAATCAAATCTCCTCCCCTGATCCATATACTAGGGACGAGCGCACGCACCCAACAAAATAAGATAACCGAAACAAGAGAGAGTTAGCATAAGATTTAATGAATAAGCGAGGAGCAAGCAAATAGAGGCGCAACATGGTATAACTGGACTAGCAGCAACAATATATATCATTTATAATTTAGGCTCCACTACCACAGCAGCATAGCAGGTATTCACAACCCATGAAAACAGCATAAGTATTCACAAATGCATACATATCACATGAATTCACAGCCGTATACACATCACAGGTATTCACAGCCGCATATAACACCTTATGTCAACATAGTATGTACCACTTCTTTTCAAGCAGGGTAGTGAGCCCCAAGTGCTTCATTGATGTGGCCATCGGTGATAGTGGCCAGTCCTGCCACTTATGGGGGTGGTCTTACCACACAGCCCGAGCCCTAACGTACAATCCTGTGTACTCTTGGATGTGAGCGTCATCCAACGATACAACATTTTGTCTGGCCAGCAGAGGAAAACCTAATGAGGAAAACAAACATAACGGCTAGTCACCCATGGTACCTATATCCATGTCGCCTTGAGTCGTCAACCTTCCCGCATTGGTACGGGCAATCTGAAGAAGGGACTGTCCTGCAACAATTCACCGCAAGCACACTTACAAGCAATCAAACAGTCAATTTTGCTAGCACGCATTGGGTCTGTAGCGGCCTGCCCTACTATGCTTCAATCTTCGGGTAGTAGTGCTCAACTCAACTTTTGACAAGGAGCATGAGAGCACATTATTTGGAGCTAAACCTGGAGGAATAACTCAACTCCAGTTATCCCCAACTAAGACTCGACCTTAACAGATGGCTGCTCGTCAAAGCAGGACTCATGTGTATAATAGTAAATTACAGTAATGAAAATGCTATAATTAAAGCTGCTGATAATATAAGCTGCATAATTAGAGGGTTGGAATGAAATGTGATCAGTACGAAACTGGAGTAGTACTGAAACAAAAGTACTGAATTGAACTTGATTAGTACGGGACTGGAGTAGAACTAAAATGAAAGTACTGAATTGAACTTGACCAGTACGGAACTGGAGTAGAACTGAATTGAAAGTACTGAATTGAACTTAACCAGTACGAGACTGGAGTAGAACTAAAATGAAAGTACTGAATTAAACTTGACCAGTATGAGACTGGAGTAGAACTGAAATGAAAGTACTGAATTGAACTTGACCTGTATGAGACTAGAGTAGAACTGAATTGAACTTGACCAGTACGGGACTGTAGTAGAAATAAATTGAAAGTACTGGAATAAATAAAGGAACTGGACCGGTGCAAGACTGGAATAATCATAAAGAAAATGGTTAGTAGTCCAATCACTCAATTCAGGAGGCTTCAGTTCCATCTCCATTCTCAGGAGGTATTTTTAGTTCCTTCTCCGTTCTCAGGAGCCAATCACAATTCCTTCTCCGTTCTCAAGAGGTGTATTCAGTTACTTCTCAGTTTTCAAGAGGTTTATTTCAGTTCCATCTCTGTTCTTAAGAGGTTTCTTTGAGTTTCACCCATTATTAAGATCCGATAACAATTTAGTTGCGCTCTTTTTAATCACGACTTAATCAGATCAGGGGAAGCTTATTATGAGTTACGTTTTTATTATTCATCCGAGAATAAATATCAATTCGATTTCTTGCGTCGGATCGAATATGAGAATCTTGTTAGTGGAGACATTTTCCTCGAATTTCAATCTCAAAAATTATTTTTAACAAATGAGGGACATTCTTCACCCAGAATGAGGTTGTGTATTATTTTTTCTTGAAGCTCGTACTTTCATCTTCCGAGTCTACCCAAAATGCCGAGAGTTATTTTAGGAACGAGACGCTCGGTGGTTTTGCAAAAACATCAAAATACTCAGAGCTGGAAATCTCGCCTCGATAACTCTCGTTGCTTAATAAATTGAACTTAATATTCAATATAAAGTGGTCGCGCTCTTCGTTTTTTATTTTTGAAGATTTTGAGCGTGTAAATTTCCGAGCGCGACCCTAGGCTCCAAAAAATTGGAAAAATCTTAAATTTTTATTCCAAGACTCTCAAATTTTATTATAACCTTTAAGAGGTCCTATAAAGAGCCTAGTAAATTTTCCAAAATTTCCTGAGCAATTTTGAGCTTTTAAATTGGCCAAAGAATCCTTGTTTAGGCTTTAAAAATAACAAATAGACTCCAAAAAGTTCCCAAAATTTTTGTGTAGATTGCCCTCGTCAAAGGAAATAATTTTCATGTTCAAAACTTTTCATAAGGAGCCTATATTACCCTCTAGAAAATACAATTCCAATTTTAGTTTTAATAATATAATATTCATAAAATTTATAAAATTATAAATTTTATAACTTTCTCCCCCACGGCTGTACAGAGAATCCTGTACAAAAATTGAGCCTTTACGGGCCTTCCCCGCCACCGGCCGGCCATGGCTCCGCCCCCGACCGACTCCCCAGTGGCGGGCGCTCCCTCCAGCGGTGGTCCGGAGGCCTGTCGCTGCCGGCCATTGCCGGAGCTCTCTTTTTTTTGAACGGAAGGGAGGGGGTGACGGCGGCGGTGCTCCAACCGCTAGAGCTTGAATGCAACGCGCCAGAAAGATAGTGAGGAAGGAGAGGAGAGGGTTTAAACCTAATTTTGGGGCCTTCGGGGCTTCTGGTGTGATCCACCATTAATAGTGGTGGAGGGTGGTGGAGCACGGGTGGGAGGATTCCAGCGAGGTCGGGGCTTCAGAAGAGCTTGCTGGGTTCGATTTTGGCTGGGGAGAACAATGAGTCTCCACAGAAGCATTGGGGGGGGTATTTATAGGAGTAGTAGAGCCCCTCCCTCCCCTTATTCTTCTTGGCCACGACATTTAGAGAAGAATATGAGTTAGGCTAACCTAACCATGGTAAGGTGGGGGTGGGGGTGGCTGCACACCATTGGTTGGTTGTATCCCTAGTGGCTAGGATAGGGGTTAATCATATTTAGCCATGTGATGGGGGTGAGTTTTGGCCAATATGAAGGGAGACATGGAGAGAGGATTTTGGCTCATCCTAGCAAGGATAGGGCAGGTGGCGTCCATATAAATGTCTAAGGACAGCCATGTGTCCTCATCTTATAGCATGTCTTACGTGGGCTTGGGATTTGGAATTGAGAAAGAGAGAAAGAGAAAGAGAGAGGGCCTCTCTCTTGGCTTGGACCAAGGACCACCCACCTTGATGTCATTTTGCTGTAATATAAAGATCATATAGAGCCGAGGTTGGGCCCAAGGGTGGCCTATATAAATGGCCTCAAGTGGGGGTACTTGAACATTAGAATTTCTTAATGAAAATTCATTTTTGGGAGGTTTGACCAAGTCAACTGTGGGTGGGTCTCCCATGCTAGTCAAAGTCGAAGTAGGTCCAAGACATCAGTAGTTGGGTCAAAGTTGGGGTGTTGCATCATAATTTGTGTGTGCACGCCTTTCGATGCACGATTATGCTTAATTTGACAACAGTTTGACCACCCATGATCGAAACTGACCGAGACCAATTCAGTTGACTTTGTATTGACCAAACGAATCCAATGCCACTGAACACGGTCGAATCAGAGTTCGTTTCCTAAGTATTCAAAATCTGCGTGTCGCGGCGCGCTAAAACTGTCAAAATGCTCATAATCATCTTTATGCTTCGAATCGTGACACAACGAGTTCTGATGCGTTGGTATTGACTATATGAAGTCATAAAAACTGACAGAATTCAAATCAGAGTTATTTAGGTCAATATTCAAAAATCTCGTTTTCGTGACGTTCTGTGAGGAACGACCATATCCATAATATGGCCTCGGAATTCAACGGAATAAGTTCCAACACACTCGTATTGACTGTACGAGGCCACATGAACTGACAAAACTAAAATCAGAGTTCTTTAGCTTGATATTCAAAAATCTCATTTTTGCGATGTTCTACGAAGAATGACCATATCCACCATATGATCTCAGAGTTCAACGAAATGAGTTCTGATGTGCTCGTATTTGCTATACGAGGCCACAAGAACTGACAGAACTCAAATCAGAGTTACCTAGCCCTATACCCTGTCTAGGGTTGCTTCCTACCGGGTTACGGGTATGATGCAAGCTTGCACGTTTGACAACGAATAAATCCACGGACTAGCATGTATACCTCTCTACAATCCAACCCTATACTCGTACAATCATTCTACGCAGCACCACGTTAATTAATTCTATCAATTATATGCTAGCGTATGGGTAGCCAAACCGATTAGGATCAAACAAGGGCTATAAAGCCAATGTTCTTTCCGGCTAAAAGGGCCCACCCGTTCCGAACGAGCGGTGTTATACCAAAAGAGATCTACCAAAAATAACGATTCAGAAAAGGTAGATCTCTCCCAACAAAAGAAAACGAAGGTTAGCCAAACCTTTTCAAAATTAAAATCAATTAGGATAAACACAAACCAGTCGAAGGAAAACCACGAAATTTCAATGCTTCCAAAATTACGCTAAAGTAAACCACGACAGGAATTAATCTAAGAGATGAACACACAGGAGGTAGGGATATTTGTTACCCAACCAGAATGGATGATTCCGGTTTTCTCTACTTGGATCACCCTTCAACGGCTCCGCCGGAGTCTCGCCGGAAGGAGAGGAAACTTGTCCGCCTTCGTCGCTTCACACCAGAGTTGGAATTCCACAAGGGAGCAACCTTTTGTTGCCTTGGCCGAAATTCACCAAAACTATGGTAGGTCGGGCTTATCTTAAGAAGTTTTGGTTCGGGTTTGGGTGAAGATGAAGGGGGACGGTTTGTTTTGACCTAAGGAAAAGGTGGCTTGAGTTGTAGGGGGAGGAGGGTGGCGGCGGCTATGGAAGGAAAAGAGGTGGCCGACTTTTGATGACAAGGAGGGAGGTGGTCGGGTTTTGTAGGAGGAGGTGGTGGGGTTGGAGAGGAGGAGAGGAGAGGGGCCGAATAGGGAGAGAGGGTGGAGAATAGGTAGCCAGATTAGAGAGGGGGGAGGAGAGGAGGTTGGCGGCCAAAGAGAGGGAGGAGGGGCAAGGGCCGAATTTTCAATAGTGGAGAGGAGGAGGAGGAGGGGGAAACTAATTAGTGTTTTCAATTTGTTCTCATTCTTCACTAAATCAATATGAGAACATACATGCCTATATGTATAGGCTTACATCAATGTCGTGGCTACATGCAACCCAAATAGAAAAAAAAGATAGCCCATGGTTTTACACATTACCATGGTTTTAAACATTACATGAAAATAAAATAACATTGCAAATAAAACAAAACATAAAAATAATTTAATAATTATTAATAATTATTAATAAATTATTAATAATTATTAATATATTGGTTTGCACCCAGTGCGGATATTATGGCGATGCTCGACATGGTCATCACGGTGCTGCAATTTTTATTTGGAGGCGGAGAAAGTTCTTCCGTAAGCACGCCGTCACCGTCTTCAACATGTTGAGGGTCGTCGTCTCCATCAATCCTCCCCCGCTCAAAAGTACTCATCACCGATGAGTTGCTCTGAAAGTACCGGTGCAGGAGAGCATCATCCCAAAGAAACACGTGGTGGCAAATAACACTACTTAGAGAGTAGAGCACCTCAACCTGGAGTATCCTGTCATGCAAAAAGGTGGTCCTAGAGAACCTCAGAAAAGCATTAGGCAATATAGGATAACAAATTTCTACATGTTGGGTACATTGGAAAATGTGTACCAGATTTGAAGAAGCCTCACCCTACTCAATGATATACATCAAGGTGTATTTGATGTGCTTTGAGTTTATATGTGCAGGTTAAGTAATTGCAGGAAATGCAGAAAAGTTTCTGTCCATGTGTCGACACCTAGAGATGTAGTGTCGACACTTATGAAGGCTTGTGTCGACACCTAGAGAAGCTGTGTCGACACTTGGAGTAATTGCGTCGACACCAGGAAAGGCAGAGTCGACACCAGAAGAAAAGTGTCGACACATACAGGCAGTGTCGACACACTGTGAAGAATTGTCAACATAGTCTGTGTCGACACTTAGAGGCAGTGTCGACACTCAGAGAAGCTTTGTCGACATCAAATGTGTCGACACCAGGAGGCTGTGTCGACACTCAACAAGCTTCAACAAAGTTAAAGTACTTGTGTCGACACAAAGGAGATGTGTTGACACTCAGCAAGTTTCAACACATGAAGGCATGTGTCGACACAAAGGAGATGTGTCGACACTTAGCAAGTTTCAACACAAGAAGGCATGTGTCGACACAAAGGAGATGTGTCGACACAAAACAAAATTCAACTAAGTTTTAAAGAAGAAGTACTTGTGTCGACACACAGAATTAGTGTCGACGCTTTCAACAGAAGGCTTGTGTCGACACACAGAATCAGTGTCGACACATTCTGAAGAAGCAGTGTCGAGAAGCTGTTACAATAACACAAGGAGTTGTGTCGACACCATCAAGGCTAGTGTTGACACTTAGTCTACTTGTGTCGACACTTACTCTATTTGTGTCGACACATAATGATTATCTGTCTCGACATTTTCAGACAGTGACAGTGATTTCAAGAAGTGACTGGATGACTTGACAGCTGCCATTTCAACCGGTCAACTGCAACTGTTAAAGCTGCCAGAAAGTTGTTAGAAACCGGATCAGCCGGTCACCATGGAAAAAGTTTATATAAAGGCTTTTTCTTTCAACATGGAGTGACAATCAACAGATTATTCATTGAAGATCAATAACATATTGAAGATATACACAGAGATCTAACAACACAAAAGAAGAAGACCTTCGACAGAAGATCTAAGAAGTTGGAGAGAGAGAGCTCCTTCTAAGAAGAGCAGCTGCTGAACCAGGCTGCTAAGTAAGATTCAGATTGAGATCTGAATCTCAAGACAGAAGTTGATTGAAGATCATCTTCACAGGAGATTCAACCCTACTGAGTTCTAATTCAAGAAGCTTTGAAGAAAGCTAAGGGAGGTTGATCTCTGCCAAGTTCTTCCAAGAACTCATCAAGAAGCCAGTCAACTCATCTCTCTCTGTCAGGGTTGTGGTTAATTATTTTGTATAATCAAATTCCTGCAGGATCTTGTATAGATCTGAGCTGTAAGCATATTTTGTAAAGGCTGAGTGTAGGAGACTGTGTGCTCTGAGTGTAGGTCTCGTTGAGGACTGAGGTAGAGCTTTATGCTTGAGTTGTAGGAGACTTTGTTCTCTGAGTGTAGGTCTTGTTGAAGACTGAGTGGTAGGGCTTTTTGCCTGAGTTGTAGGAGTGGGGACACTCTGAGTTGTAGGAACCTGTTTGGGGTTCTGAGCTGTAAGATCTGAGAATCTTAGGAGAAGTGCTGAAGTTAGGCCAAATCTAGTACACTACTAGATAGGCGAAGGGGGAAAGTGGATGTACCCAGACCTTGGGGAACCACTATAAATACTGTGTGTACTCTGTGTATGTTTGTTTCTGTAGTTGTTGTGTTGTGATAGTTGTAGAATTGCATTTGCTGTACAGAGTTTCTGCCTTAAAATTAAAAAGGAAAAGTACACCTATTCACCCTCCCTCTAGGTGGTTAGACACTATTTCTTTCAAGTGGTATCAGAGTCAGGTTACTCAAAAAGGGACTTAACAGTCTGAGTTAGATCCTGTCGGCAGATTCAGAACAAACAAGAATCAAGAAAATGGGTTCTAGTGAGAATCACAAAGAGCTGGGATCCATGAAATTGCCAATATGTAGAAAAGAGATATTTGACATATGGAAAGAGAGGGTTAGACTCTTTATGGAAGCTTCTGACCCAAGGATATATATATTACAGTTAAAGAAGGGCCATATGTGCCAATGAAGGTATCCATTCTGAATGCAAATCAGAAAACTCCCAAGAACTTTTCTGAAATGACTAAAGATGAAATCATTCTGGCCACTATGGACAAGAGAGTCCAGAATATAATTGTTAGTGCCATTAATGATGCAACATTTTAGAACTTAATTCATTGTAACACCTCTAAAGAAATGTGGGACACATTAATAGTTTATATGGAGGGATCAGAAGAAGTAAGACAAGATAGGAAGTCCTTGTTAAATCAGGAATATGAAAGCTTCAGACAAGTAAAGTCTGATAGCATTACAGAATGTTACAAGAAGTTCTATAGGATTGTTAATGAGTTGATGTCCTATGGAAGAGAATTCAGCAACTATGAGCTGAATGACAAGTTTTTAAGATCCCTGACTAAGGATTGGGACACCAAGATTTGTGCCATTAGGGAAGTGGCCAAACTAGCTGATATACCTCCTCTAACTTTATTTGGAAAACTGTTATCTTATGAGATGCAGTTAATGGCTAGAAAGGAGTAAGAGAAGACTACTAGAGTGGAGCATAAGGAAAGATCTGTGGCCTTCAAGACTGAAGCCACTAGGAAGTATAGAAGCAAGTCTCCATCTCCACCTCAAATAGTTGCTGAAGCTGTGACAGATAATTCATATAGCAAGAATTCAAATAGCAGTGAAAGTGATGAAGACTTTGCTGCTTTTACTAGGCATTTTCAAAAGTTTCTGAAGAAGAGGCAGTGGAGGTCTAAGCCTTCCACTTCTCAGCCAAAAGATGACTACTATCAGAAAAGAAAGTCATCAAGGAATGACAGAAGAAGGTCTAAGCCAAGCAAAGCTACATCTTCAAAAATTGTGTGCTATTGCTGCAATAGATAGAGACATGTAGTGGCTGATTGTCCTGAAAAAAGGAAGTAGTCAGCTGACAAAAAGAAGACTCAGTTTAAGGCAAAAAGGAAAAGTCCTTTGTTGCTAAGAAAGACAAGAGTCTGACAGATCAGTCATCTTCAGAAACAGAATTAGAAGCTGAAGCCTACATTGGATTATTTGCTGAAGAGGAAGAAGATGAGTTCATGCAGCTAATGAACTCAATTTATGAGCATGAGGACCATCAGTGCAAGGGACTGATGGCTATATCTGAAGGAGACAAGATCCAGGATCAGCCTGGACCAAGTAAGGTACAAAGTTGTTCTTCTAGTTCAATTTATAGTACTGAGTCGGAATCAGATACATCTGCATCAAGTGATGTAGGTGGGTCTGAATCTGAAGGAGATATTCATCAGTTAATTGATGAATATAGGGACTTGTTGCAGGCCTTGAAGAAAAGCAAAACCTTGGCCAAAACTCAGGACAAGGAGATTGCTAGTCTTAAATTGGCTGCTGCTGATTCAGACAAGTTGTTAGATCAAAAACTGAATGAGATTGCCAGATTGAAAAACATAATTGTTATTCAAATGAGCATAATCACATTCAAGAATGATCAGATTAGGAATCTGGAGGTTAGACTTTAGAAGGAGAAAGATATTGTGGCTAGCTTTTCTAAACCTAAATCTGTTTTACCCTTGATAAATGAGTTTGTACCTCAAAAGGGTAAAGCTGGATTAGGATTTAAAAAACCTGCCTGGATTGCTAGGTCCAAATCTAAGGGCAAAGCCCCAGCACTAAACAAGAAGCCTGCAGTAGATAATTCAGCCAGGGTTGTACCTAAACAAAGGTACAACAAGTTTGAATGCTGGTGTTGTGGCAAGATAGGCCACTTTGCCATAGATTGTTGGCACAATTCAAGTGTCAAGGAGAGTAGCAAACTGCCTGCTAGAAGAGCTATAGGTAGTTTTGTTAAAAGTCAGACTAACTTGCACCAAGGACCCAAGAGTTATTTGGGTTCTAAGGTTAAGTAATCTGTTTTGCAGGTGAGTCCAAGTGGCCATACCCCTATATGGTACTTGGACAGTGGATGTTCCAGGCACATTACCGGAACAAGGGGGTTGCTGAAGGACTATACACCTATCAAGGATGGTCCTAAAGTTACCTTTGGTGGTTCAGAAAAAGGAATCATCAAAGGCTTTGGTAACATTTCTAGTAACCTGATTACAATTACTCAAGTGGCTTATGTAAAGGGTTTGAAACATAACCTCATTAGCATAAGTCAGCTGAGTGATTTAGGATATGACATCTCATTTGTCAAGAATGGTTGTCATATCAAAAGGTCAAGTGATCAAAAGATCATTTTGAAAGGATATAGGAAGAGAAATGTCTATTGTCTTGACTTTGTGTGTGAGAATAATGTTTCTCCTATTTGTCTTGTAGCTGATGAGAGAGTCTCACATTGTGTTAAATGGCACAAGAGGCTGACTCATCTTAACTATAAAACAATTGACCAACTCTTTAGCAAAGAGTTAGTGAGAAATGGTCCTCAAGTTAAGTGTATAAAGGATGGGATATGCTCAGCTTGTCAAAACGGTAAGCAGACCAAATCTACCTTTCATACCCTTAAGAACAAGGATTCTGTGAGGTGCCTATACCTCTTGTATATGGATCGTTTTGGTCCTATGCCAGTTCACAGCCTAGGTAGGAAGGTCTACATATTTGTGGTAGTTAATGACTATTCTAGATATTCCTGGGTGTTCTTCCTAAGACAAAAATCTGAAACCCTAAGTATCTTATATAGTTTTGTTAAACAAATTCAGAATGAATTGGACAGTACAATGGTCAAAATCAGAAGTGACCATGGTACTGAATTTCAGTCTGAAAGTATGACAAAACTATGTAAAGAGTTTGGGATTTTTCAGGAATTTTCCTCACCAAGAACACCTCAGCAAAATGGTATTGCTGAAAGGAAGAATAGAACATTGATAGAGGCTGGTAGAACCCTATTGAGTGATACTTCTCTCCCAGAATATTTCTAGGCTGAGGTAGTAAACACTGCATGTCATGTAATCAATAGGGATACTATCACCAAGGGCCACAAAAAGACTCCCTATGAGATTGTGAAAGGCAGAAAACCAAATTTATCCTATTTCAGGATCTTTGGTTGCAAGTGCTATATACTTAACAATGATAAGTCTTATCTAACCAAGTTTGCTGCCAAATCCCAAGAGGGGATCTTTGTTGGGTACAACAACAATAGTAAGGCTTATAGGGTCTACAACTTGGTTACTCAAGTTGTAGAAGAGTCTGTACATGTAGTCTTTGATGAAACATGACTCATTAACTATGAATTGCCAAGTAGTGTTTGCAGCTCTACAGGTATAACTGATAAGCTGGACAAGCTTACCATTACAGAAGGTTCTACTGCAACTCAGCAAATGGAAAATGGTGGCTGCTGTCCAGGGGGAGTACAAGACTCTCTAGATGCAGAAGAAGACCAAGAGGTGCAGCTAAATAAAGAGGCTGAAGGTGTACAACCTGAAGACAGACTACCTCTAGCAAATAGACAATTAAAGGATCATCCAGCCAATCAAATAATTGGAGACCCCAGACAAGTAGTGCAAACTAGGAGCAGGAATCTGAGTACAGCTCTTTACTCCTGTTTCCTATCTCAAGTAGAACCAAAGAAATTTGAAGAAGTAGTTCTAAACCCTCATTGGATTGATGCCATGCAAGAGGAGCTGAATCAGTTCAAAAGATGCAAGGTCTGGGAGCTAGTTCCTAAGCCAAAAGACCACAACATCATTGGAACTAAGTGGATCTTTAGGAACAAGTTGGATGATAATGTAATAATCATAAAGAATAAAGCTAGACTGGTTGCAAAAGGATATATGCAGGAAGAAGGTATTGATTTTGATCAAACCTTTGCTCCAGTAGCAAGACTGGAAGCAATAAGGATGTTCCTTGCCTATGCAACATATCAAGGGTTTAAGGTATATCAAATGGATGTAAAGTCAGTTTTTCTGAATGGAAATCTGAAGGAAGAAGTCTATGTAGAGCAGCCATCAGGTTTTGTTGATTCTCTTAAACTTGATTATGTATATAAACTTAGAAAGGCTTTGTATGGGTTAAAACAAGCCCCAAGGGCTTGGTATGAAACCCTGTCTAATTTCCTCATTGAGAACAAATTCTCAAGGGGGAAAATAGACAAGACTCTATTCCTTAGGGAATCTAAAGGCAAGATTATCTTAGTCCAAATATATGTAGATGACATAATATTTGGGTCTACAGAAAGTAGTCTTTGCAGAAAGTTTGTAAAACTTATGCAAGGACAATTTGAAATGAGCAGTATGGAGGAACTTAAATTCTTCTTGGGTCTCCAAGTTAGACAAACTAAAGATGGCCTGTCCATATGCCAGTCTAATTTCACCCTAGAGTTAATAAAGAAGTATGGTATGGAATCATCTACTACCATGAAAACTCCTATGGGGTCAAGCATGTCTTTAAGCAAAGATGATGCAGGGAAACCTGTAGATGAAACTTTGTATAGATGGATAGTTGGCTCCCTACTGTATTTGACTGCTAGTAGACCAGATATCATGTATGCTACATGTGTCTGTGCTAGGTACCAAGCATGCCCTAAAGAATCTCATTTGACTGCAATCAAAAGGATTTTGAGATATATTAAGGGCACACCTTATCTAGGCCTTTGGTACCTTAGGAATGGAGATTTTGTACTGATAGGTTATTCAGATGCAGATTTTGCAGGCTGCAAGGAATATAGGAAGAGTACTACAGGGACCTGTCAATTTCTAGGTAGAAGGCTGGTGTCTTGGAGCAGTAAGAAGCAGACCAGTGTGGCCATCTCCACAGCTTAGTCAGAATATGTTGCTGCAGGAAGCTGTTGTGCACAACTTTTATAGATTCAACACCAGCTAGAAGATTATGGTATTCAAGTAAGTAGAACACCTTTACTTTTTGATTCTACAAGTGCAATTTCTATAGCTAATAATCCTGTCTCACATAGTAGGACTAAACACATAGAAATTAAATACCATTTTCTTAGAGAACATGTAGAAAAAGAGGACATTTCCCTAGAATATGTTAAAACAGATAATCAAATTGCTGATATGTTTACTAAGCCCCTAGAAGAAACCAAATTCAATAATTTTAAAATTGAATTAGGAATGTTAAACTTAGAATAGTTTAAAAAATTGGCTAAGTAAAATAGTGTCGACACACAGAGTTGTCTGTGTCGACACATAGAAGTGGTGTCGACATTTCAAAGAAATGGTGTCGACACATCTAGACAGTCAGTGTCGACATTTTAAAGAATTAGTGTCTACACATGCAGAGTAGGTGTCGACACATCCAGGGTGTTGTCGACACTTAGAATTTACACAAAATTCGTCGAGTAGAGTTTCGACTGATCGTCGAGCTGAGATGTATAAGTGTCGACACATATATTCTGTCGACTATATTTGTGTCGACACATAGTTGTCGAGACATTAGAAGTAAGTGTCGACACTTTTCAACAGTGTCGACACATTTCAAGTATTTTGACGTGCCTTTTCACCTTCGATTTTAGAAAGGTATAAATAGGTATTCACCATTGTTTGTCGACACGCTCACCATAATTTCGAGACCAAACTTGTGTGTCGACATCTCTCTTCTCTAAATTCAAAATTTCTCCAAACCCTAATGGAACCCAAGCTAGAAGAGAACATCAATGAAGGTTATGAGCTCGTGCGACATGCCTTTGACGACGCGGAACCAGAAATCCAAGGTGTTGTAACCCTAGTTGCAGAGACTGGGTTAGAGTATCTTGTTTCAGAATCAATCAAGATTTGGAAGAAGGAGGTCCTTGATTTCTTTAGTGCAGCTACACTTGATGAAACTGGACTCAAGATTAAGTCCACAGTCCATGGGGCAAAAGTGAAAGTCACCTAAAAAGGTCTAAAAAAAGTTCTACATCTACCTAGAACTAAAGAAGAAGAAGATGTACTTGCATCAAAGACAAGGGAGGCACTGCAATGGTGTGGTTTAGATTCAAGCATGAAATTCGATCAGTCTTTAACAAGAAAGACATGAACATGCAAGAAAAAGTTTTATCTGAGGCAGTAGGTAAGGTGATTTTGTGCAAGCCTGGTGGGCGTGATAGAATATCAGCTCACATGTTCAGTTTGATGACAAGGATAATTTTCCAACTTAAAACTGATTGGTAAGCAGTAATGTTTGATAAGATAAAGGAAAGTCAGAAGAAGCCCAATCTGGGTAGGATTATGAGTTTATACTTAGCTGGAAGTATTCCAAAAGTGATGAACCAAGCTGTAGGTTCTAAGATAAACCATATGAGGAGAATGGATGTTAGAATTATCTCAAGGTGGGATAGAGTGTTAACCAAGGAAATGCCTACTCCTGAAAAGGAAGTTTCTCATCAGAAGAAGAAGAAGAAAGCCACTATGGCTCCTGAATCCTCCAGTAGATCAGAAGAGTCGGTGGTTTTTAGTTCTGATGATGGAGAGGCTGGAAATGCTGGTCAGTCACTAGAAAGACCTGAAGTTGCATAGAGGCAGAGGGAGCTACCATCTTCTAGCCCCATTCACCTGGATCCACTCCAGGGGGAGACTCAACATTTGGATGAGCCAACTCACTTAGATAGTGAAAGGGTAACCCAAACAATTCTTGAGCAAACTCAGATACATAGTCAACCACAAGATGTTGTCATAGAGGACACATCAGTTGCAGATCATGCTCCTGAGATAAGAAATTCTCCAGTCCATCCTCAACAGGAGTTTACTCTAGAAGAGTTGTTCCCTGATTTACTACAGACTGATTTTGAGGGAGAGAAAACAGCTGTTGAGGGGGAGTCAGCTAAACTTGAGGGGGAGCATGTATAGTTTCATGAGGAGACTGCTAGAAAAGAGACTGAGGAGCAAAGGAATGCTGAGGAGCTACCAAGAGCAGAGAAGGAATTGCCCTCTACTCCACAGGATAGAGTAGACATTGCTAGTACTTCTGACTCTGAAGATGAACAGACTGCTAAAGCCAAGAAAAGAAAGCTACAGGTTTTCAAGAGAAGAAGCCAGAGTTACAAGAAAGCATTACAAACTGTGGCTCCACAACAAGCTCCAACTGCTGCTTATAGTTCTTTGTTGGTGGCTTTGCAAATCAAGATGGATGAGCAAAGAAAAGCTCTAGAAAAGTATATGGATGAAGGACATAAATCACTTCAATTTGATCTGGCTCAAGACATAAAATCTATAAGATTTGAAGTGAATCAAAACAAGAAGGAAATGACTGACTGTTTTCATAAAGGAGACAATGCAGTGGTATATCTGGCTACTCATCAAGAGCAGATAAAGAAATAGGTTGATGATATGGCAGTGAAACAAGGATATGTCCTGGAAAACCAGATTAGAATGAATGACAATCTAACTGAATCACATAATGTGATAGTAACTGAAATGCAAAATCTTGCAGCTGCTCAGACTGCAGCAAGGACTACTGCAAAGGAAGAGTTTGACAAGCACTTACAAGAGAGCCTAACTGCTGTTAAAACTGCAATTGCAGATTCTCAAAAGGCTATTACTGACTAGCTTCAACGGTTAAAACCTTTTTATAAAGATGGTGTTAACTATCTAAATGCTCAGATCAGATTTCAGAAGGATGATCTTAGGGATCATATAGAAAGAGAAGTCATAAAGGGGGAGAGGGTATTAGTCAAAGCAGGCTCTGACCATGCTAAATAGATTTCAAACAGCATCAGAGCTACCCTTGGATATCCACCCTTGTGTGATGATGATAATGTAGCAGAATCTGGGACCAATCCTGCATATTTTGGAGGTGAGCCAGCTGAAGTTGCACAAGTAATCTACCCTCCAGCTGATTTTAAGATGATACATCAGGAGGTACAATCTATGTATAGACCTCCTGAGGGTAATCAGAATATTATTCTTGAGAAAGTAGTACAGCCTGTGCCAGAGGCAGTATTAAAAGAGCAAGATGCAGTATTAAAAGAGCAAGAAGCTAAATTATCTAATAAGAGGTTCAGAGAACATGCATAGTTAAGGCCTGATTTTGAACAGTGGAGCCCAACTTCTAGGAATATCATATTGACTGCTTGGAAACCTGCAAAGGATAATTTCTTAGAAAGGGGCAAATGGTACTCTGACCAAGAATGGAGAAAACATGAAGCTAGGCAATAGGCCATAGTTCAATACAGAAGAAAGGCTAAACTAGGGAAGCTACCTCCTAATGCACAGGAGCCTAACAAGTATTTCCCTAAGCCTTATCATTATTTTGAGAGATAGAAGATAAGGGCTGAAGAACAGAAGACGAAAGATCTTAAGGGAAAGAAGCCTGCTGATGACAATGATGCTCCAGTTCAAGCCAAGATTCAATCTGGAAAGGGCATTGTTATCAAGGAGCCAGAGCTGCCATAGGATAGAATTTTCTTAAGTTTACAACTTTGTAATCATTTGCATTAAACTCCATGTAAACTTTGGATTAATAAAACTTTTGGAAGTTGTAACAAAACAATATTTAATGTTCAATATATTACATTGTTATTCTGAGAAAATTATTTATACATGTGTTGTTTATACATGTTTAGTATTTACCCTGTCATATAATACTGTTATACATCATATTGAATATTTGTTATGAATGGTGTATATCATTGACTAAGGGTTATGACTTCTCCAAATAGGGGGAGATTGTTGGGTATATTGGAAAATGTGTACCAGATTTGAAGAAGCCTCACCCTACTCAATGATATACATCATGGTGTATTTGATGTGCTTTGAGTTTATATGTGCAGGTTAAGTAATTGCAGGAAATGCAGAAAAGTTTCTGTCCATGTGTCGAAACCTAGAGATGCAGTGTCGACACTTATGAAGGCTTGTGTCGACACCTAGAGAAGCTGTGTCGACACTTGGAGTAATTGTGTTGACACTAGGAAAGGCAAAGTCGACACCAGAAGAAAAGTGTCAACACATACAAGCAGTGTCGACACACTGTGAAGAATTGTCAACATAATCTGTGTCGACACTTAGAGGCAGTGTCGACACTCAGAGAAGCTTTGTTGACATCAAATCTATCGATACCAGGAGGCTGTGTCGACACTCAGCAAGCTTCAACAAAGTTAAAGTACTTGTGTCGACATAAAGGAGATGTGTCGACACTCAGTAAGTTTCAACACATGAAGGCATGTGTCGACACAAAGGAGATGGGTCGACACTCAACAAGTTTCAACATAAGAAGGCATGTGTCGACACAAAGGAGATGTGTCGACACACAGCAGAATTCAACTAAGTTTTAAAGAAGAAGTACTTGTGTCGACACACAGAATCAATGTCGACGCTTTCAACAGAAGGCTTGTGTCGACACACAGAATCAGTGTCGACACATTCTGAAGAAGCAGTGTCGAGAAGCTGTTACAATAACACAAGGAGTTGTGTCGACACCATCAAGGCTAGTGTCGACACTTAGTCTACTTGTATCGACACTTAGTCTATTTGTGTCGACACATAATGACTATCTGTCTCGACACTTTCAGACAGTGACAGTGATTTCAAGAAGTGACTGGATGACTTGACATCTGCCATTTCAACCGGTCAACTGCAACTGTCAAAGCTGCCAGAAGGTTGTTAGAAACCGGATCAGCCGGTCACCATAGAAAAAGTTTATATAAAGGCTTTTTATTTCAACAGGGAGTGACAATCAACAGATTTTTCATTGAAGATCAATAACAGATTAAAGATCTACACAGAGATCTAACAACACAAAAGAAGACCTTCTACAAAAGATCTAAGAAGTTGGAGAGAGAGAGCTCCTTCTAAGAAGAGCAGCTGCTGAACCAGGCTGCTAAGTAAGATTCAGATTGAGATTTGAATCTCAAGACAGAAGTTGATTGAAGATCATCTTCACAGGAGATTCAACCCTACTGAGTTCTAATTCAAGAAGCTTTGAAGAATGCTAAGGGAGGTTGATCTTTGCCAAGTTCTTCCAAGAACTCATCAAGAAGCCAGTCAACTCATCTCTCTCTGTCAGGGTTGTGGTTAATTATTTTGTATAATCAAATTCCTATAGGATCTTGTATAGATCTGAGCTGTAAGCCTATTTTATAAAGGCTGAGTGTAGGAGACTGTGTGCTCTGAGTGTAGGTCTTGCTAAAGACTGAGGTAGGGCTTTGTGCCTGAGTTGTAGGAGACTTTGTTCTCTGAGTGTAGGTCTTGTTGAAGACTGAGTGGTAGGGCTTTTTGCCTGAGTTGTAGGAGTGGGGACACTCTGAGTTGTAGGAACCTGTTTGGGGTTCTGAGCTGTAAGATCTGAGGATCTGAGGTGAAGTGCTGAAGTTAGGCCGAATCTAGTACACTACTAGATAGGCGAAGGGGGAAAGTGGATGTACCCAGACCTTGGGGAACCACTATAAATACTGTGTGCACTCTGTGTATGTTTGTTTCTGTAGTTGCTGTGTTATGATAGTTGTAGAATTGCATTTGCTGTATAGAGTTTCTGCCTTAAAATTAAAAAGGAAAAGTACACCTATTCACCCCCCTCTAGGTGGTTAGGCACTATTTCTTTCACTACATCAACAACCAACGTACCTCCAGTGAATACCGATGAAGAGAGCGATCCAGGCATAAACTCACTACCCAAACCATAAGAAAACAAAGTGGACCCAAATGGACAGACAGATAATTCAAGTGGTGGAGAAACATATAGTGTTAAATTAGAAACTTTAAAAATAGCGGTAATACCCCAATCAGTGGAAAATTTCAAATGATATGTGTATTCTCCTAATTTCTTTAATATCCGAAAAAGATCCAGCTCACCAACTCGCCAACTTTCTATAGTGCCCGAAGGCAACCGTTCAGGGACAAGGCGCACCAAAACTAAATCGCCAACAATATAGTGAGACGCCCTTTTATGTAAGCTAGCATGAAGTTGATAAAATGTAATTGGTATGGTTAGCGCTTCACTAATGTACTTATATAATTTTTGAGCATGAGAAGCATAAACTAGTGCGAGGTGACTTGTCTTATAAGACAATGGTAATAAAATCAAGTTAAAAGGCACTTGTGCTTTATATCCGTGCACGATCTCATTTGGCGGGCAACAAGCATATAAATAATAATAAGACGCAACTTGATTGAATAACTTTGTAAAAGTGCGCCTAAGTATCTTACTACCATGTGGTTGAACCCATGTGGTGTGAACCCATGTGCTACGTGACTCAACCCAAATTTGGAGGATAAAGGGGTTAAGTCAGGGGGCACGGGAGCCTTATAATCAAAGATGACTTTTATTTGCTCAAAATTCGTAGTTCTAATTTTATATTCATCATTTTCACGCTTAGCATGAAGATATGCTAAGGAGAACCGCTCATCATAAATAACAGAGTTGGATGCTCCCGAGTGTGAAAAGATGTGCGAGCGATACAACTCATGTGGCCTAACTGTGATCACTAACGTGTGGAAATGAGGGTCATCATAAGGAGGTGGATAAATGCGTGCGACCGGGTGTGGTATATAAACATGTGAAGTAGGCACCCCATCTAAGGGCACAATAGCCAAAGAATTAGACACAGAGAAGGATAGACCCACAGTCGGACTTGCAGGGAAATGAATAATAAAATGTGACGTGTACTCAGATCTACGCGGTACGGTGAACAAACCAAATACTAGCGTGCTTAACTTTCTAATATCTAAGCGCTGGGACAACGCCAATGTAAGAACAAATAGAGTGGGTGTGTCACAACAACTTAGTCTAGGGCTACTGATTCTACGACCTAAAACGTCAACTAATGTGGGCACAAACATACGAGGAAGGGTCGTTAGAATCAAATTCGGGATAATATCCAAATCTGAATAAATTTCACCGATCGGTGATAACATCAACGAACTCTCATCCAGGGGTAAAACCAAAGAATCGTCCAAAAGTACCACTTCCTCACTTGCAATTTCTTCCAACACACTAGGCAAGTCGTTTAATTCAGAATCAGTAAAAGTCTCAGAAATTGATAAAGTCGAACCTGACAAAAATTTTAATTCAGATTGAACTTCAGATAATGGAGATAACAACAAAGAGTTATTGTTCGGGTTCGCACCGCTAAAATCATCCAAACATAACCTTCTCACATAAGGTGAGTCTTCCCAATCAGTCGGGACATCTTTTAAGTCCGGGTCATCAATAATAATACAGAAATCCACACTCACCTGCTCCTCAGATAACTTAGATATATTCTCAGTAGGTGTAATCGTAAGCTCTAACACAACGGGGATCATAGTTTGGAGAGGGATCTCAATACTAGGGTGATCAGTCACAATGCTAGTAGGTCTAACAATAGGTAATGTACTACTCTCACTGATCTGACTATCATCATCCCATTCATCGTTGTCTAAGTCATTAGGTATTCCCTCAATTTCAGACTCATCAGAATCATCGGGCTCTATTACACAAGATGGAATACTCTCACCTACGGGGTCATCCTTAGGATCAAGGAATAGCACACCTACATTAGAATCCTCATGAGTATCAGTTTCTATCTCAAGGGGCTTAGATATCGAGGCTAACGGAGGCATAACCCTAGTGGTAACATCTATCGAGCCCACAACAAATGAACTATTAGGAGAGGTTTCCCTAACAGGGGGTGGTGGTCCTAATATGGCCTTTCCGGCCTGACACGAGTGAGATTTGTTCCTAGGAAGGTGTGCTTCTCAATTTCTAATGTCGTATTAAAAGTGGTGTCTAAATCGGTGTGACAATAACACAGTAATTTACCCTGGATGTAGGGGTGTAACCTCTTACGAAACCTAGAGAGGGTAATTGTAACGCCCCCGGTTTTTCTGTATTTATTTAATATCCCTTTAGCGTTACGTTGATGTGTTTCCGGCTTGTGCCATTGTTAGAGTACCTCGTTAGGTGTTCTTAGTGGTCATAGCCTATTTGAAAGGTTCCCCAGCTAGCCGGAGTCAGTTTTGGAGACTCGGCTGAGCCTCTCAGGGAATACTTGTGCTTTGGTTTCGGGAGGTGTTAGCCCGAGTGTTTGATCGTCGGAGGTTGCTTTCGACTTCGCCGTTGTTTTCGTAGCCTGAGTGTTTAGCTACGGTGCGAGTTTGGTCGAAGTTCGAGATCGTTTCTTTTGGCATCGTTTCGACGGTTGCTAGTTAGCGGGTCGTCATTTGTTTTATAAGCGTATATATATATTTACGCATTTTAGCATGAGGAGTGATTTAGGCGTGCTGGTGTATAAATACACATGTGCATGCGTGCAAGGCTTTATAATAATTTATGTGTGCATGTTTATATGGGTAAAGGCGGTATACATATAGTATAAGCGTGGAATTATGTGTACTACTAAATGATTTTATACGTATACTAATATACGTGTATATGTTTATGTATGTATATGTGTTGGTATATAGTATATACGCATATTTATAAGTGTATAGATATATTTATATGTGTATAGGTATAAGTTTATATGCATAAATTCTTAATTAAAACCAAATTTCATTTAGTTATTAGAATAGTGATTAATTAGTTAGGATATATATATATAGGATTTTTATCTTTAGGCTTAGGTTTTCTTTCCCTCCTCCCCAACTCGGCGACCGACTGCAGCAGATCGAGCGAAAGGCAGAAAAAGGGAGGAAACGGGAGGCTCACCGACTGACCATTTCCCCGCCTAGCAGAGGTCGAAAGCCCTATTTGAGGCCGGATTCGTGCTCCTCTAGCCGAGATCGTTGTTCTGAGGTAGCATTTTTGGGATTTTCTCCATATTTTTCTGTCTGATCGGTGTTGCGAGTTCTAGTTTTGTTTCGTGCTTTGCTAGAGAAATTCTTTCCAGATTTCTTGTCTAGATTTCTTGTCCAGGCCATCTCCCTTCCCAGATTTCTTGTCCAAGTTTTCTTGGTTAGTGGCTTGCGGCCGGCGGTTTGAGAGTGGGTGTTCGGCCGAATTCCTTCAAAAGCAAAGCGAGGCAAGTATCCACTTGCCATAAAAAATATTTTTTTTCCATGTATTGTTTGGTTGTTTGATTCATACAAATTAGTTGTTTTTGGGACTTGATTATACGAATAACAATCGGTGAAAAATCTCCTATTGCTTTTTTTTCCTCCTGGAACCGAGGCAAGTGGTGCCTTATACCCTTGCAAATTGAACTCATTTCATTCCCGGGGCTATTGATGGCTGTAATTATCTTCCAAAGTTTTGTTCTGCCTTAAATCTGCCCAATTATCAACTGTTGCTGTAATCCTATTCTTTCTCTTTTTTGTGTGTGGTAATGCTTGTCCAGATCGGGTTGATTAATCTTGTCTTAAAAGCTTGTATAACAGTTTGTTGTTGTCTGGGTATATGAGTGGAATTTCGGTTGTAATGTTGTCCAGATCTCCTTGTTATTTCTTGGCTTTGATCTCCTTTTATTCTTGTTGTAATACTAGTGTCCTGTAGGTAGTTATAAGGAAAACTCCTGTCGGTTGTAATCTTTTGTTTCTTGATGTAATTTAAGTATTATCCTTGTTGTAATGCTAGTATCCTGAAGCAAAGATGAAGAAGTAGATACTCCATAGTGATCGATTATGTTAAAGGAAAACTCTCTATATTTTCATACGCTATAGAAGTTGTCAAATATCTTTATATTGGTAGTATTTGTAGGGTCCAAGTTTAAGATATTTATGTGATGTTAGATGCTTGTTTAGTTAACCAATGCCGTCAGCTGCTAGGCAACTATGCCTCTTAGGTGGGATGCTCTAGATCGTTTAGGGTTCAGTGTGACTTCTTGGTGGTTCATGGAACCACCAGCAAGGGTTTTCCTGAGTCACTTAGTTCTGGAGTAGGATGTGGTTTTGTGATGGGTCGGACCGATACTGCCACCCTTGTTTTATTTCATGTCTTGCTAAGACATTATGGGCTGTTTGGTTGAGTTGGACCGATACCACCACCACAGCACCTTGAAAATATTTAGGCCTGATTGACTTGGTTGGACATGTTGCCACCAGCGTAGGCCCTTGTTGATGATTTTGTCCATCTCCAGTATTAGGTGATTCTTTCTGCTCTAGCTTTATGTAAGGATTTTGTTATTTTTCTAATCCTTCTTGCAGAGATTCTTAAAGCTTGGCCTGATCCATGCACTTGGTGCACCCCTTTTTTACTCAACTTTTGATGAGTATTTTCCTTTACTTGTTTACTTTACCTCATTTAGCTTATGTTGCTAGCATTCACAATTTTGGGCCTGGTTAGCCTTATGCTAATGCTCTCTTTTTAAATCTAACTGTCTTCTTTCCTATTGATAATTGCTTTGCTGAGGTGTTCTTTTCTTTGAATGCCTCAAGTTCAGGTTTATAGCCGATAGTGCGGCTAGGTTTCTTCTGGAGCTGACTAGTGCTATAGCTGCTGCTGTGATTTCCTCTTCCTCACTCTTGGGAGGTAGTTTCTATAGGATTGTAGTACAGATATGCCTACTCACCAGTGGGTTAGTGTCAGTTGTTGACGCCCACTGGTGGTTTCTCTTTTAGATGCTTTATACTTTGCTTATACTGCTAGATTTCCTGTTTTGGAGTTTAATCAACTTGCTCTTGGGAAGATTTATGCTAGGTTGTTAGTTATTTTTAAACCTAGAAACACTATTATATTTATATCTCATGATCAGCATATTTTATAAAACTTATACACTACTTTCCAAATAACGTAAAAAATCGTTTTCTTATATATGATATAAAATAAATCTAGGGTCTTGCATAGTGTAAGTTGCCCCCCCTGGGGACACTTATGCACTCTCTTAGGAAGTTAAAAGGAATGTAAATAAAGTATTTTTCGCTGCATATAAGTATAGTTTTTAATTGTGGACTAGCTGATCCACTGAGCCAAGGGATACGGGCTCTAATATAATTGATTTTCAAAACATTAAAGCTTATGATTTTTCATAGTCATAGTAGTTGGTGATTGCCTGAGCGTCGACAGTTATCCCCTACTCGACGTGGAATCACAACGCTTGTTTCCTCCTACTCTGATACTTCTTAATTTCAGAGAAAAATGCTGGTTGTCACAGTTGGTATTAGAGGGTGGTTGCTTAACAATTTGTCGGGCAACTTTTACTTGTAGGTATTAGATGTTTAACATCATATCATACACACACCGATGTGACATCAACACATCTTGGCTGAAGCACGAACACTACACTCATAGCATAACATGAAGTATACAGGGCATATTATGTAGTATGGGATGCATAATATGTGTTTGTATATGGATCCACCATAGGAGACAACATGTGAGGGTTATGTCGTATGGGATGCATAACCTCACCACATGAATGCGGGTAGCACATTTTCTTTTTCGTTGCATGGAAATGTTATATAGTATGGGATGCATAACATTTTCATGTGTACGCCGCTCATAACATACATTAGGGCCTTTTTAGAATGCATAACACAATCATGCATAGCATAACATCGCATAAGCACAACGTGCCAAGCTAAAGACTTGCAGGATGACATATGTACACACATGGTTTTGCGTCAAAAAGAATATAAATACATGCATTCATGGTTTAGGCACCTGATTTGGTATGATGGTGGTGAACCATCTTAAATTAGGCATACCATTATAATTGAAAACCCCAGAGCAAGTTGGCAGTTGAAGCAAGTACTTATGTAGATTTGTCTGTACTTGTTTGTTTAGTCCTGGTAGTTGAACTAGGTTCTGATTATTGTGTTGTTTATTTTTTTAGCATGGCGCCTAAGCATATAGCGACGAGGTCGACTCCCCAATCTGAGGGCGAGTCTTCTGGAGCGCAAAGCGATGCAGTTTTGGCAAGTCTGAGGCAGAGCAATGAGGCCTTATCGAGGCAGATGGTGGATGTTCAGTCTCAGATCCAGGCCTTGTTATCTGTAGTGGCAGGACTATCCCCGAGAGTGCAGGATCCTGCTGCGGGTATGGATGTTCCAGCACCTCCTGCACCTCCTGCACCCCCTGCAACCCCTGCCCCTTTGGTGCCTCCAGTTGTGGTGCCCCAAGAGATGACCTTCATCTCTCAGTTCCAGCGACTTCGACCCCTACCTATGATGGGAAGGCAGATTTCATGATCCTGGATGATTGGCTGATTTCCATAGAGGAGATGTTTCACTATTCTGGAGTTTCTGATGATCAGAAGGTGATGCTTGCTGCCTACTAGCTGAAGGGGTTGGCAAAGAGTTGGTGGATGAGAGAGAAGGAGGGCATGGTAGGAGGATGCTCTTGGGTTTCCTTCAAGGAGATATTGATGAGGAAGTTTCTACCTACAGTTGAGCGGGACAGATTAATGAATGATTTCTTACATCTGAAGCAGATGCAGCTCACGGTCAGCGAGTATGAGGTTGAGTTCAGGAAACTCAGTCGGTTTGTCCCCAGTTTGGTGAGTTCCAAGGAAGATAGAGCAAAGCATTTCCTTAGGGGCCTGAGAAGTTATGTTCAGCAGTTAGCGGTTGCTCATGGAGCGGTGAGTTATGCTGGTGCGGTAGAAGCTGCTTTGAAAGTGGAGGCCATCAAAAATGCTAAGCAAAGAGGTCAGCAGGTGAGGAATGAAAAGAGGAAAGCGGTTGAAGGAAAAATCCCCCAGGTATCTGGTGCTCCTTCAAGAAAGAGGAGCAAAGCGGTTTGTAGCTTCTGTGGCCGGCCAGGCCATCCCGTGGAGAAATGTTTCAAGAGGTTGGCAGCGCAGAAGGAGCAGGTTCATGCTATTCAGGGTGCTCCCAGGCAGAACGCGGTGTGTACCTTGTGTAAGAAAGAGGGGCATGATATTGCCCGCTGCTGGTTGAAAGATAAGGTCTGCTATCAGTGTGGACAGAAGGGTCATACCAAGGCAAGGTGCCCACAACTCCAGTCTGTGCTCCGACCAGTTCCTCTTCAGGCTTTGCCACCGCCTCAGTCTATGGATAAAGGAAAAGTGAAGCTGAATGTGATATCATCAGCGGAGGCTCAAACTTCGACGCAAGTCATTTCAGGGAGTTTTAAGGTAAAGAACCGCTGAGCGCGCGTTCTCTTCGACTCAGGTGCTACCCACTCATTTATGACTAGGGCCTTTGTAGAGCGGTTCCAGTTGGATCTAGATCGTATCAGTGATGAATTTTGCGTCAAGTTCCCCTCGGGTGATTCCGTGATATCGGATCAGGGCATTTAGGATTGTCCTATTATGTTGGGGGATTTTCTGGCTAAGGTAAATCTGAAGGTGTTTGACTTGGAGGATTTCGATGTTATCCTAGGCATGGATTGGTTGTCCCGATATGATGCGGTGATCCAGTGCAGGGGTAAGCTCTTGGATTTCAAGAAGGATAACGGTCAGACTGGGAGTATTTATGGCGATCCGCGCCAAGTCTCTCCGGCGATTTCTGCGGTATGTGTTCAAAGGATATTTAGTTCTGATTATTTTGCTTGCTTAGTCTCAGTGCTGGGGACTGTTAGCAGTTTACCACAGTTGGAAGAGATTCCTGTTGCGCGTGAGGTTTCTGATGTGTTTCATAGCAACCTTCCCGATCTTCCTCCTGACAGAGATGTCGAGTTTGTGATTGATTTGGAGCCAGGTAAACGCCTATTGCTAAGGCGCCGTACCGGATGGCCCCGTGAGAGCTGGAGGAGTTGCATACCCAGCTGGATGAGTTATTGGAGAAGGGTTTCATAAGGCCGAGTTCGTCTCCTTGGGGTGCCCCTGTTCTCTTTGTAAAGAATAAAGATGGGTCGATGCGCATTTGCATCGACTACAGAGAGTTGAACAAGGTCACCATTAAGAACAGGTTTCCTTTGCCTAGGATCGATGAATTGTTCGATCAGTTGCATGGTAGCTCAGTATTTTCTAAGATTGACCTTCGATCAGGCTATCATCAGCTCAGGATCCGTGAGTCGGACATACCACAGACTGCTTTCAGATCAAGGCATGGGCATTTCAAATTCCTGGTTATGTCATTTGGTTTGACCAAAGCGCCATCAACATTCAAGGACATGATGAACCGGGTGTTCAAGGATTTTCTTCATAAGTTTGTGGTCGTATTTATAGACGACGTTCTGATTTATTCTCGGGATGCTGCGGAACATGATCAGCACTTGCGATTGGTTTTATCTGCTTTGAGAGACCATGAGTTATTCGCCAAGCTGAGTAAATGTGAATTCTGGTTGCCCCAGGTTTCCTTCCTGGGTCATGTGGTGAGCAAAGACGACATTTCAGTTGACCCGGATAAGATTTCTGCAGTGATTGATTGGCATAGGCCGAGCACACCCAAGGAGATTAGGAGCTTCTTGGGGTTGGTCAGCTACTATAGAAGATTTGTGGAGGGCTTTTCTACACTGGCAGCGCCCTTGACTAAGCTGACCCAGAAGAATGCGGCCTTCATTTGGAGCGATAAATGCGAGGAGGCCTTTCTGGAGCTAAAGAGGAGGTTGTGCACTGCTCCTGTTTTGACATTACCTACGGAGGGCATGGACTATGATGTGTTTGTGGATGCCTCTCATGTTGGGATCGGAGGTGTGTTGATGCAAAAAGGGAAGGTGATTGCGTATGGGTCGAGGCAATTGAAGACTCATGAGAGGAACTACCCTACGCATGATCTAGAGTTCGCAGCAGTGATCTTTGCCCTAAAGCTGTGGAGACATTTACTTTATGGTGCGCAGTGCAAGATCTTCACTGATCATAAAAGCCTAAAGTATGTCTTCACCCAGAAGGAGCTGAATTTGCGCCAGTAGCGTTGGTTAGAGTATGTTGCAGATTATGAAGTGGAGATCCAGTATCATCCGGGCAAGGCCAATGTGGTGGATGACGCCCTGAGCCGTAAGACGGGAAAGATCTTTAACCTCTCCGTTGAGCGCTTGGTGGAAGAGTTCCTCTTGATGGACATCTCGGTGGGGTGCTGTGACTTGCAAAGCATTTTGGCCATGGCAGAGCCTTCTTGGATTTCACTTACTAGGCTACACCAGAAGGAAGATCCAGATCTTTTGCACCTGTATCTCCGGACTGAAAGGGAAGAATTGCCAGACTTTTCTATTGATGATGCGGGTACTTTGAAGTATCGTGGCAGGTTTTGCATCCCCGCTGTTTGGACATTCGAGTCATGTTGTGTAAGGAAGCGCATGACTCGAGTCTTGCCTACCACCCGGGATCAACTAAGATGTATCACGACTTGAAGCAGATTGCCTGGTGGTATGACATGAAGTGGGAAAAAGCACAGTTTGTTTCTGAGTGTTATACCTGCAAGCGAGTTAAGGCCGATCATGGAAGGCCTAGTGGCAAGTTGACTCCATTGGAGATCCCGACTTGGAAATGAGAGAGCATTTCTAGGACTTCATTACGGGCTTACCGAGGTATTCTAGAGGTTTTGACTCTGTTTGGGTGATAGTGTATAGACTGACAAAGTGTGCTCACTTTGTGTCATATAAGATTGATTATCCGATGAAAAAGATAGCGGAGCTATATTTGAGCGAAGTCATCCGATTGCATGGAGTTCCCGTTAGTATCATTTCGGACCGAGACTCCAAATTTACTTCCCGTTTCTGGAAGAGTTTGCAGGAGGGTTGGGTACAGACTTGAGATATTCTACCGCATACCACCCGCAGATTAATGGGCAGACAAAGCGAGTCAACCAGATTGTGGAAGATATGATCCGCTGTTATATTTTGGACCACAGAGGAGCGTGGGATGAGAGCTTGAGGCTGATGGAATTTGCATATAATAACAGTTATCAAGAGAGCCTGCAAATGGCTCCTTTTGAAGCCTTGTATGGGAGGCGCTGCAGAACGCCATTGTTTTGGACTGAGGCTGGTAAGAGGCCTTTGTTGGGTCCTAATGCGCTCGAGGAAATGGAAGTTTCTGTGAAGCTTATTCAGGAGAAGCTTCTATTAGCTCAGGAGAGATATGAGAAGAACGCCAACCGGCGTAGGTCCGATTTGGAATTTTCAGTGGAGGATATGGTATTCTTGAAGGTGTCCCCGATGGTTGGAGTAAAGAGGGTCGGCAAGAATCATAAGTTGGACCCAAGGTTTGTGGGCCCATTAAAGATAGTGGAGCGTATTGGCGTGACAGCTTATAGGTTGGATTTGCCAGCAACCTTTCTAGGTGTGCATAATGTTTTACATGTGAGCCAGCTGCGGAAGTGCGTGCGGAATAGTAGGCAAGTGTTGGATGCTGTGCCTTAGTTGGAGCCAAATCTGACCTTTGTGGAAAGTCCGGTCCGCATTCTAGATTCCCAGGATAGAGTGTTGCGGCGGAAGACCATTCCCATGGTCAAAGTCTTATGGAGGAACCAGGTGGAAAGCGCGACTTGGGAGTTGGAGTCGGCAATGAGGGAGGCTCACCCTCATCTCTTTCCTTGATTTTGTGTTTGGTATGTTCTACCTTATCCTTTATAGCTCTTGTTAAGCTATTTCTGTTTCTTCCTTGTTAGAAGCTTGTGCGTAAAGTTTCAGGGCGAAAATTTCTTTTAGGGGGAGTGTCTGTAATGCCCCCGGTTTTTCTGTATTTATTTAATATCCCTTTGGCGTTACGTTGACGCGTTTCCGGCTTGTGTCGTTGTTAGAGTACCTCGTTAGGTGTTCTTAGTGGTCGTAGCCTGTTTGAAAGGTTCCCCATCTAGCCGGAGTCAGTTTTGGAGACTCGGTTGAGCCTCTTAGGGAATACTTGTGCTTTGGCTTCGGGAGGTGTTAACCCGAGTGTTTGATCGTCGGAGGTTGCTTTCGACTTCGTCGTTGTTTTCGTAGCCTGAGTGTTTAGCTACGGTGCGAGTTTGGTCGAAGTTCGAGATCGTTTATTTTGGCATCGTTTCGACAGTTGCTAGTTAGCGGGTCGTCATTTTTTTATAAGCGCGTATATATATATATTTACGCATTTTAGCATGAGGAGTGATTTAGGCGTGCCGATGTATAAATGCACACGTGCGTGCGTGCAAGACTTTATAATAATTTATGTGTGCATGTTTATTTGGTAGAGGCGGTATACATATAGTATAAGCGTGAAATTATGTGTACAACTAAATGATTTTATACGTATACTAATATACGTGTATAAGTTTATGTATGTATATGTGTAGGTATATAGTATATACATATATTTATAAGTGTACGAATATATTTATATGTGTATAGGTATAAGTTTATATGCATAAATTCTTAATTAAAACCAAATTTCATTTAGTTATTAGAATAGTGATTAATTAGTTAGGATATATATATATATATAGGATTTTTATCTTTAGGCTTAGGTTTCTTTCCCTCCTCCGCAACCCGGCGGCCAACTGCAGCAGATCGAGCGAAAGTCCGAAAAAGGGCGGAAACGGGAGGCTCACCGACCGACCATTTCCCCGCCCAGTAGAGGTCGAAAGCCCTATTTGAGGCCGGATCCGTGCTCCTCTAGCCGAGATCGTCGTTCTGAGGTAGCATTTTGGGGATTTTCTCCATATTTTTCTGTCTGATTGGTGTTGCGAGTTCCAGTTTTGTTTCGTGCTTTGATAGAGAAATTCTTTCCAGATTTCTTGTCTAGAGTTCTTGTCCAGGCCATCTCCCTTCCCAGATTTCTTGTCCAAGTTTTCTTGGTTAGTGGCTTGTGGCTGGCGGTTTGAGAGTGGGTGTTCGGCCGAATTCCTTCAAAAGCAAAGCGAGGCAAGTATCCACTTGCCATAAAATTTTTTTTCCATGTATTGTTTGGTTGTTTGATTCATACAAATTAGTTGTTTTTGGGACTTGATTATACGAATAACAATTGGTGCAAAATCTCCTATTGCTTTTTTCCTCCTAGAACCGAGGCAAATGGTGCCTTATACCCTTGCAAATTGAACTCATTTCATTCCCTGGGTTATTGATGGCTGTAATTATCTTCCAAAGTTTTGTTCTGCCTTAAATCTGCCCAATTATCAACTGTTGCTGTAATCCTGTTCTTTCTCTTTTTTTGTGGTAATGCTTGTCCAGATCGGGTTGATTAATCTTGTCTTAAAAGCTTGCATAACAGTTTGTTGTTGTTTGGGTATATGAGTGAAATTTCAGTTGTAATGTTGTCCAGATCTCCTTGTTATTTCTTGGCTTTGATCTCCTTTTATTCTTGTTGTAATACTAGTGTCCTATAGGTAGTTATAAGGAAAACTCCTGTAGGTTGTAATCTTTTGTTTCTTGATGTAATTTAAGTATTATCCTTGTTGTAATGCTAGTGTCCTGAAGCAAAGATGAAGAAGTAGATGCTCTATAGTGATCGATTATGTTAAAGGAAAACTCTCTATATTTTCATACGCTATAGAAGTTGTCAAATATCTTTATATTGGTAGTATTTGTAGGGTCCAAGTTTAAGATATTTATGTGATGTTAGATGCGTGTTTAGTTAACCAACGCCGTCAGCTGCTCGACAGCTATGCCTCTTAGGTGGGATGCTCTAGATTGTTTAGGGTTCAGTGTGACTTCTTGGTGGTTCATGGAACCACCAGCAAGGGTTTTCTCGAGTCACTTAGTACTGGAGTTGGATGTGGTTTTGGGATGGGTCGGACCGATACTACCACCCTAGTTTTATTTCATGTCTTGCTAAGAAATTATGGGATGTTTGGTTGAGTTGGACCGATACCACCACCACAACACCTTGAAGATATTTAGGCCTGATAGACTTGGTTGGACATGTTGCCACCAGCCTAGGCCCTTGTTGATGATTTTGTCCATCTCCAGTATTAGGTCATTCTTTCCGCTCTAGCTTTATGATAGGATTTTGTTATTTTGCTAATCCTTCTTGCAGAGATTCTTGATGCTTGGCCTCATCCATGCGCTTGGTGCACCCCTTTTTTACTTAACTTTTGATGAGTATTTTCCTTTACTTGTTTACTTTACGTCATTTAGCTTATGTTGTTAGTATTCACAATTTTGGGCCTGGTTAGCCTTATGCTAATGCTCTCTTTTTAAACCTAATTGTCTTCTTTCCTATTGATAATTGCTTTGCTGAGGTGTTCTTTTCTTTGAATGCCCCAGGTTCAGGTTTATAGCCGACTGTGCGGCTAGTTTTCTTCTGGAGCTAGCTAGTGCTATAGCTGCTGCTGTGATTTCCTCTTCCTCACTCTTGGGAGGTAGTTTCTATAGGCTTGTAGTACAGATATGCCTACTCACCAGTGGGTTAGTTTCAGTTGTTGACGCCCACTGGTGGTTTCTCTTTTAGATGCTTTGTACTTTGCTTATACTGCTAGATTTCCTGTTTTGGAGTTTAATCAACTTGCTCTTGGGAAGATTTATGCTAGGTTGTTAGTTATTTTTAAACCTAGAAACACTATTATATTTATATCTCATGATTAGCATGTTTTATAAAACTCATACACTACTTTCCAAATAACGTAAAAAGATCGTTTTCTTATATATGATATAAAATAAATCTAGGATCTTGCATAGTGTAAGTTGCCCCTCCTGGGAACACATATGCACTCTCTTAGGATGTCGAAGTAATGTAAATAAAGTATTTTCCGTTGCGTATAAGTATAGTTTTAATTGTGGACTAGCTAATCCACTGAGCAGAGGGATATAGACTCTAATATATAATTGATTTTCAAAATATTAAAGCTTATGATTTTTCATAGTCTTAGTAGTTGGTGGTTGCCTGAGCGTCGGCAGTTATCCCCTGCTCGACGTGGCATCACAACGTGTGTTTCCTCCTACTCTGATACTTCTTAATTTCGGAGAAAAATGCTGGTTGTGACAGTAATCTCTAGCAACTCCTTTACACCACTTCTAACCATCATATCCTTAAAATGACGCATATAATCCGAGACCGACTTGTTCCCTTATTTAAGGTTAGTCAAATCATCGGTTATCTGTCGCTTGGTCTGGGTGTTTGGTTTATAATCATTCCTAAAGGCAGGTACGAATATAGTGCCAAAACTATACTCAATCGTAGGCTTGATGTTAGCAGGGCGAAGGTAGGCGGGATCAAATCGATCTGAGAGCAGGCTACGCATTTGCGTCCAAGAATGTGTTTTGCTACCAACACGAAGCTCTTCGTTGTACCAGAACACGCGGGCTTGACCTATTAATCGTACACGAACAATGTTCACCTGCTGGTGGTCATCCCATTCGTGACAATCAAAGTAAATATCTACCCACTTAAGGCAGTCCCTAAATTTTTGCGAATTCCCATAACCATCATATGTTGGTATCTCATTCTCAGTGTGAGAATACATGTGGGGACGGTTGGAAAGCAAGGCTGGGGTGTGTTTAGACATGGCTTTATCATACCAATAGTCTAAAACAAAAATATTAACATCAAATGCCATGTTTAGTGAGAACCGGATAGAAAACTCACCCGGAACTGGTGCACAAGCAATGAATGAATAATCTGGCCCTATTTAATTTTCAAAGATGTAATTGTTCCCGCTAATTACTTAATGTAATAGATATATATTAATTTTATTTTCTTGATGAAAAAAATATGGAGATTATTAAATTTTTTTTTTATTTTTTTAGCTGAAAAAAATAAAAATATAGGCCGTTATTGGTAGACTATAAAAAAACATTTATGACGACTTAATGAAAAATAAATTTTTTTTGGATTTCTTACTAAGAAAATGATGGATAGTTTCCAGAATTTTATTTTTTGGGATTTCGAGAAAAACTGAAAATTTTACGCCGCTATTTGTAGACCAAAAATTTAAAAATTGATTTATATGTTTTGCAATGAAACAGACAAGTGCGTGTTGGTTCTCAAAGTAATTTTTCCTAGGATGGTACTAATTAAGAAATTAGCACAACCTCGCTTTGATACCAAATTAATGCACGCTTGTACGTTTGACAACGAATAAATCCACGGATTAGCACGTATACCTCTGTACGATCCAACCCTATACTAGCACAATCGTTCTACGCATCACCACGTTAATTAATTCTATCAATTATATGCTAGCGTACGGGTAGCCAAACCGATTAGGATCGAACAAGGGCTATAAATCCAATGTTATTTCTAGCTAAAATGCCCCACCCGGTCCGAATGAGCGGTGTTGTACCAAAAGAGATCTACCAAAAATAACGATTAAAAAAAGGTAGATCTCTCCCAACAAAAGAAAACGAAGGTTAGCCAAACCTTTTCAAAATTAAAATCAATTAGGATAAACACAAACCAGTCGAAGGAAAACCACGAAATTTCAATGCTTCCAAAATTACGCTAAAGTAAACCACGACAGGAATTAATCTAAGAGATGAACACACAGGAGGTAGGAATATTTCGTTACCCAACCAGAATGGATGATTCCGGTTTTATCTACTTGGATCACCCTTCAACGGCTCCGCCGGAGTCTCGCCGGAAGGAGAGGGAACTTGTCCGCCTTCGTCGCTTCACGCCAGAGTTGGAATTCCACAAGGGAGCAACCTTTTGTTGCCTTGGCCGAAATTCACCAAAACTATGGTAGGTCGGGCTTATCTTAAGAAGTTTTGGTTCGGGTTTGGGTGAAGATGAAGGGGGACGGTTTGTTTTGACCTAAGGAAAAGGTGGCTTGAGTTGTAGGGGGAGGAGGGTGGCGACGGTTATGGAAGGAAAAGAGGTGGCCGACTTTTGATGACAAGGAGGGAGGTGGTCGGGTTTTGTAGGAGGAGGTGGTGGTGTTGGAGAGGAGGAGAGGAGAGGGGCCGAATAGGGAGAGAGGGTGGAGAATAGGTGGCCAGATTAGAGAGGGGGAGGAGAGGAGGTTGGCGGCCAAAGAGAGGGAGGAGGGGCAAGGGCCTAATTTTCAATAGAGGAGAGGAGGAGGAGGGGGAAACCAATTAGGGTTTTCAATTTGTTTTCGTTCTTCAATAAATCAATATGAGAACATACATGTCTATATATAGGCTTACATCAATGTCTTGGCTACATGCAGCCCAAATAGAAAAATAAACATAACCCATGATTTTACACATAACCATGGTTTTAAACATTACATGAAAACTAAATAACATTGCAAATAAAACAAAACATAAAAATAATTTAATAATTATTAATAAATTATTAATAATTATTAATATATTGGTTTGCGGCCCGGGCAGATATTATGGCGACGCTCCACATGGTCATCAAGGCACCACAAATCTTTACTTGGAGGCGGATAAAGTTATTCCGTAAGCACGCCGTCACCGTCTTCAACATGTTGAGGGCCGTCGTCTCCATCAGGGTAGAGGTCCAGATCACTTTTATTGGGCCCATTAGGGTTCCGGTAGCCCAATAAAAGTCGGGATGTTACAATCCAATAAAAATAAAATGATTTTCATCCCCGAAAAATTGCTTAAAGTCGGGGGGGGGGGGAAGTAACATACCCGGGGGAAGAGCTCTGGGTGCTTTTCTCGGACGAGTGCTTCGAGTTCCGATGTACATTCGTCTCGGATGAAATTCGACCATAAAATCTTGATCATCGAAATGGTCTTGTTGTGCAGATTCTTTACTTTATAATCTACTATGCTGACCGGTTTAAAGTGGACGGATCTATCTGATTGCAGCCGTACTGGAGGTGTAGGAAGGTGTTATTCTGGTTGTCGAAGGACTCGCCTCAAGGAAGAGATACGAAACACATCATGGAGATTTCCCAATTCTAGGGGCATGACTAATCAATAAGCAACAGGGCCAACATACTCTATCACATGATAGGGGCCCAATTAGTGTGGATCTAGTTTCTTTTGCTTCCTCAACCGGGAGACACCATGCATGGGCTTAATTTTCAAAAATACCATTTCTCACACGATAAACTCCACCGGTCGGTATCGCGCATCATAATATTTGGCATGTCGGCTCCGCGCTTCCCGCTTTCGCTCCTGGATTAGCCGTATTGCTGCCGTAGTATCATCAATATTAGCCACTCATAAGGCTTCTGGGTCCTCATCTTAAGCCTATGTCAACGGGGTTCGACAACGCCTTCCCTACAATACCTCATACAGTGCCATCTTAATGCTGGCCTGATAGCTGTTACTTTAAGAAAACTCGAATAAATGCAACAATTGTTCCCATGGATCACTGTGCTCTACTATGCAAAGTTAGTGTAGATTTTCCATCGTCCGGTTCTTCCCTTCCGTTTGCCCATATGTCTGAGGGTGGAAGGTGTTGCTAAAGTCCAACTTGGTCCCCAAGTATGCATGGAACCGCCTCCACTCCTTTGAAGTGAAACGTCCATCACGATCCGATATGATGGACTTCGACACTCCGTGGAACCAAACCACTTGCTCTATGAACAATTTGGCAAGAACGTCAATTCCGTCACCATGTCAGTTTGGAATGAACAGTGTTACCTTCGTAAGTCGATCCACGATAACCTATAAAGAGTCGTTTCTAGTACGGGATCGAGGTAAGCCGTTAACAAAGTCCTTGGAAATATCCTCAAATTTCCACTTTGGTATCGGTAGGGGCTGTAGCAGGCCTCCTGGATTGCGGCATTCAACTTTAACCTTTTGACAGGTCTGGCACTATGCCATGAAGTTAGTGACGTCTCTTTTCATTCCGAGCCAGTAAATGGTCCTGCACAGATCAACATACATCTTAACCAAACCAGAGTGAATAAAATACCTCAACTGGCGTGCTTCTCGAAGAATCTCATCTCGGATTCCTTCGGTAGAGGGAATAAATATGTGGTGCCTGAACTGCAAGATTACATCATGTAGACTGAACTACTCTTGTGCTCCATCCTATAGGGACCGGATGATCGGGAACACTTCCCGATCGTCCTTCTAGGCCTCTACAAGCAACAATAATAACCTCCAAGTCTAACATAGACCGAAACTATTCCCTTGGAATCTGCTCCATCTAGCTGCTGACTATCGAGGGTTGGCGGCTCAATGTGTCAGCAACATTATTAGCCTCCTCGGGGAGCTACTGGAGAGCGAAATCATAATCACATAGAAATTTCAACCATCGACACTATCGAAGGTTCAATTCTTTCTGGGTAAAGATATATTTGAGATTCTTATGATCGAAGCAGATCTCTCACCTTTCTATGTACAAGTAATGTCTCCGAATCTTGAGGGAGAAAACAACGGTCCCCAACTCTAGATCATGGCTTGTGTAATTCAGCTCGTGCGACTTTAGCTGGCGAGATGCGTAAGCCACCACCTTAGCATGCTACATCAGAACAACTCCCAATCATTTCAGGGTGGCATTAGTATAAATTTGGAATCCTCCGATTCTCGAGGGGATCATAAGGATTGGGGCATCAGTTAGCCGCTTCTTTAACTCAACAAACGCAGTCTCACATTCCGGCATCCATTGAAATGCAACGTCCTTTCTCGTAAGAGCCGTAAGGGGTAACAGAATCTTGGAAAAATTTCCATGAATTTCCTGTAATATCTGACAAGACCAAGGAAATTTCGTATGTCTGCTGCTATCTTAAGTGGCAGCCAACTTGCCTGGATTTTGGCTTGATCTACCACCACTCCATTCTTGTTGACGATATGGCCGAAAAATACGACCTCCTGTTGGATCCCAAGTTGGATTTGGGATAGGTTCACTAACTAGGATGATTGACCCACCATGTATAGTCAGGATCATGTCTGTGTCCTAGAGTTTAGGCTAAGCATTAGAATCAACCATACATGAACCAGCCATCTGAAGACTCAAGACTTAGAATAAAATCAAGATCAGAAAGTGAGTTCGACGTTCGTCGAACTCAGCTCGACGATAGTCATGCTCTGCTCGACAAACTCAGAGTAAATTCTCTGAGTTGAGCTCGACGATATTCGAGCTCAGGTCGACTATCTCTGGAAGTTCAACTTCAACACATTTTGTCTAGGATACTTTCTCTGAACTCAGGTCGACGAAGACAAGTTATCAGCTCGACGAACTTTGACCACAATATTGGCAAGATAGTCACAGAATATAGTTTTCAGAACTCTGGACGATGAACTTGGTTCTCAGGTTGACAAATAAGAATTCTTAGGTCGACAAACATGATTTCTCTGGTCGACGGACTTTGATCTCAGGTCGACGAAATCTGTTCTCTGCTCGATGATTTCTGTGCAGTTAGAGACTTAGAATCTTCCTCATTTTATCCTTATTCTCTAACCGTAATTCCTGAGTAATTAATGCTTATATTCTCAGAATATAACCGTTAGTGGCAGTATTGATTATGGTCTTCATCAGGTTAATTACTTGCTCTTTTTAATGGGACAGTTGGGGAAATTCATTAATGAAAATATTCTCTACAGCCGGTTTTCATTCTCTAGGCCGTCAGCAATTAATGCAGACAATTCAAAATTCAAAGGAGAATTCGACTGAATATATAAAAGAATTTTTATTTTCAGTCGACAAGAAGCACACAGAGAGATATACAGATACAGAAAAGATCTACAATAATAATATTCTGAACCTTCTCTGTATAGAAAATAGTTTGTTTTCTCCTTGACCTTACTGAAGAAGAAGAAGAACATCAACTACAAATCAAGAGTCTTCTTCAACCTTCACTCCATGATTCTTCAAGGACAACATCTTCAAATCAGTCAGAAGTTCTTGGATCAACATTTTCAAGTCAAGACTGAAGACTGAAGACCTACACCCTGTGCAAGACTGCAAGTGATGTTGAAAGGAGTTCTTGACAACAGCAAATCCACTTATCTTCTCTGTTTAATAGAGAAAGAGAAGACACCATCAATCTCTCTCCCCCCTCTGTATAAAGGGTTTATTAACTCTCTTCAAAAGTTTATTTTGGTTTTTGAGCACCTAATCAAAAGCTCATTGGTGGCAGTTACCTGATCAAAACATGCTAGTGGATTCCTACTAGGGTGGTAGAAGAGTGGATGTACCCAGGTTGGGGAACCACTATAAAATTTCTTGTGTTGTCTGGTTGTCCTTTTTCTTATTGTTCTTGTTGTGCCTGTGATAGATTGGGCTAGCCGTGTTGTGGTAGTTTAGCTTAGATTCTCTTTTCTCTGTTAATTTTGGTATCACCTTTTTATTACTCTGATAATTTGTAAAACAACAAAAAGATTTTTAATTACTCTATTCACCCCCCTTTAGAGTAAATCAGGTCTAACCCCATCTTTCAATTGGTATCAGAGCAATGTTCCTTTAGTTGAACAAGCTAACCCTTGAATCAAAAGATCCTGTGTTAGATCTGAACTTAGATTTATTTAGTTCACAGCATGGCACAAAACAAGGACTATGTAAGCACCAGACCTCCGGTCTGCAATTTGAATAAACTTGCAATCTGGAAGGCAAGAATTAGGTTGTATATGAATTCAATTGATGAGGACAGCTACAATTTTATTTTGACAGGTCCTCCTCAACCAACGCATCTAAATCAACATCAACATCAAGCACTCATGTTGTTCCACCACCTGAGTGGACAGATGCACAGAAGAAGGCAATGATTACAGATGCAAAAGCTATGAACATATTGGCTCAAACCATGTCAGATGACATCTTCCAAAAGATGGCTGAATGCACATCTGCCAAGGCAATCTGGTACTCTCTCAACCCGATGGTTGCTGGCTCAGCAGATGAGAGAAAAGATAGAAGATCAACTCTTATCTCACAGTATGAGAACTTCAAGAAAGATGAAGCTGAATCTGTTAACGACACGTATAACAGATTAAGTACAATTATTAGTGAGTTGAAGACCTTGGACAAAGACATCTCTCTCACTGAGATCAATGACAAGATCCTTATATGCTTCCCAAGATCATGAGATTCTAGGATCTGGCCAATCAAGGAAGCCAGAGGTTTGAATGAGATTTCCATAGAATCTCTCCTGGGAAAGCTCAAATCCTATGAGCTGTTGATCAAGTCCAAGGAAGCTGTAGAACAAAAGGCTCCTTCAGCAAGAAAGGAGCAGAATATAGCTTTCAAAGCTACTAAAGATCCAGAAGCTTCAACATCAAATGAAGAACTCCTAAGTCTCTTAGCCAAGAGATTCTACAAGATTGCTAGGAAGGACTTCAGGAGAAAGTCATCCAGGCAGGATGATAAGCCCAAGTATGATAAAATACCCACTAAAGAAATAGTGTGTTTTGGGTGCAGGAAACCAGGACAGTTCATCTCAGATTATCCTGAATATCAAAAGAAAGAAAGAAGAAGAGAGAAGGACTCCAGAAGACAGCAATACAGCAAGCCTTCCTACAGCAAGCACAAAAAGAAGGAGAAGGGCTTTATTGCTAAAACCTGGAGTAATACAGAAGATGAATCCACATCCTCCAGCTCCAGTGAAGAGGAAGAAGAGGCAAAGGCAAGGGAAGTATGCCTCATGGTTATCAATGCCTCTTGCAACCCATTAGATGCTGAAGAACAATCTGATAATGAAGAATATGAATCTGAAGCTGATCAGGTACTATCTTCATTTGATTATAGTTCTGATAATTTTAAAATTGAATTTAAATCCATGTGTATAGACTTAATATATTCTGAAAAATAAATTAAGACACTTAGAGAAAAATTATCTGAACAAGAAAACCTTATTTCAGAACACATTAAACTTAAAGATGAATTAACATTAGCTCAAGAGCAAATAATTTGACTAAAATATGAATTGGCTGAGGTTAGGAAACTTGAAGAATCCCTAAATGGGAGAAGTATCAAGTTGATGGATATCACAAGCACAGTAAATTCCAGATTAAATGGAAAGCTGGGCTTAGGTGCATCATCAAGCCAACCCCCGCTAATTCAGAAAAATATTCTAACTACACATATAAAATTTGTATCAGAAAAAGGAAAGGAAAAGTTGGATAATAATAATAGTGATAAACAAGCAGAACTAAAATCTAAGAATAAGAAAAGGAAAAACAAGAAGAAAAATCCAAATAATAACAATATTCAATAGATTTTGTCTAACGCAGATCGACAAAATGTGTACAGTTCGTCGAACCCTATTCAACGAACTCCGAATGCAAATTTCTACTACAATAATTTGTTGAACTATGATTGACGAAACCAGTATGGTTCGTCGACCAGAGATCGATGATTTTGGGGTCCAAAGAATGGATATTCTCATTCTCTGAATGGAGTTCGATGAACACGGTTCAATATAACAAAAATTTTAATTCTTCTAAAACTTATAACCAACCAAGAATATTTAATAATCAATTTAATCAATGGATCATTCCACCCAGGAAATATCACCCTTTAGGATATAAAAGCCAACCTGAATGTTCATTCATTTCCAGCTTTAGTTATGTAAATAAAGAAGGACCCAAGGTAACCTGGGTCAGGAATGGCTAATCTGTTTTATTGCAGGTGAAAGACTATCATACCACAGAGCAACAATGTATTTGGATAGTGAATGTTCTAAGCATATGACTGGACAAAATGCCAACTTAACTAATTACAAGGCAAAGCTAGGACCAAAAGTAATATTTGGTGACTCCAATTGTGGCCAGACTGAAGGCTATGGAAAGGTCAAGGTTGAAGCTGTCACCTTCAGGAATGTTGCTTATGTAAGTCGACTGAAACACAACCTTATCGCCATAAGTCGATTATGTGATGAAAGGTATCAGATGTCATTTACTAAAACTTCCTGCATTATTACTTTTTTAGATGATCATGTAGTATTGACTGGCACTAGAGTAGGAAACATTTATATAGTTAACTTCCAGTCAGCTAAATCAGAAATATTTTTATTTATTTCAACCGGTAACAATTATGACCTTTGGCATAGGAGACTAGGTCATGTTAACTTGAAAAACATTGCCAAACTATCTAGGGACAACCTTGTTAGAGGATTGCCTTCTTGCCCTACAAGAAGGAAAGCCTTTGCAGGGCTTGACAATTAGGCAAGCAAACTAAAAGTAGTTTCAAATCATTAAATAAAAGTGACTCACCTAAAGTACTGTACTTGCTACATATGGACCTTTTTGGCCCTATTACAGTACAAAGACTAGGAGATAAATCTTATACTTTAGTGATTGTAGATGACTTCTCTAGATTCACATGAGTTTTCTTTCTGAGATCTAAGTCTGATAACTTCAAGGTTCTTACAGATTTTCTCAAGAATATACAGATTGAGTACTCTACTCTAGTTGCATTGATCAAAAGTGATCATGGTACTGAGTTTGAGTCTCTTCTTATGCAAGAGTTCTGTAGAAAGGAAGGTATCAGACACTGCTTCTCAGCTGCTAGAACACCTCAACAAAATGAGGTTGCTGAAAGGAAGAATAGAACACTAATTGAATCAGCAGGCACATTACTTGCAGATGCTTGCATGCCCCTATCCTTTTGAGCAGAGGTTGTGAGCACAACAAACTATGTACTGAACAAAAGCTTAATACATAAACTTAAGAATAAGACTCCTTATGAATTTCTTAAAGGGAAGAAACCTAAAATCAACTATTTTAAAATATTTGGTTGCATATGCTATATTCATAACAATGACAAAAAATATATTAGAAATCTTGAAGCTAAGGCTGCAAAGGGATTTTTCTAGGATATTCCCAAGTCAGCAAAGCTTATAGGGTGTTTAATAAATATACTTTAAAAATTGAGGAATCTGTTCATGTAACTTTTGATGAAGCTAACATGTCTTATAAGGAGAAAGAAATTTTGACAAACAACATATTGCAGGTACCTCACTTGTGTGAGAGATTGGATGATCTAAGCATCAACCAAGAGGTTCCAACACATCCCTCTCCACAAGTTGAAGAATAAAGTGAAGAAGAAAGTTTAGAGATGGCTAAAACCTATCCAACAGCTAATGAAATTCCATAAGAGGAATTTACTCCCCAAGCTGTTGAACCACCAACTCCTCCTACTCAATTTGTCACACTTAGAGATCAACCTATATCTCAAGTGATTGGAGACATTTCAGTTGGTGTACAGACAAGGCATCAACTCAACCAAGACTTGATGCATGCATGTTTCATATCTCAAATTGAGACCCAATCCATTAAAGATGCAGAGCAAGATCCTCACTGTATTATTACAATGCAAGAGGAGCTCAATCAATTTGAGAGATGCAGAGTTTGGAATTTAGTTCCAAGACCCAAAGATTACCCAGTCATTGGAACTAAATGAGTATATAGAAACAAGCTAGATGCCCAAGGTGTCATCATAAGGAATAAAACAAGGCTTGCTGCTCAAATTTATAGGCAAGAGGAAGGAATTAACTATGACCATACTTTTGCTCCTGTTGCAAGGCTAGAAGCAATCAGGATCTTCCTTGCATATGCTGCCTACAAGAAATTCAAGGTTTATCAAATGGATGTCAAAAGTGCTTTTCTGAATGGAGAACTTAAGGAAGAGCTTTATGTTGAACAACCTCCAAGTTTCATCTCTCAAACTCATCCCTCATATGTTTTTAATTGCATAAAGTTCTCTATGGTCTAAAGCAAGCTCTAAGAGCTTGGTATGAAACCTTAATAAGCTTTCTCATAGAGCATAAGTTTTCTAGGGGTATTGTAGATAGAAAATTATTCACTAGACACCATAAGGATCAAATTTTGTTAGTACAAATTTATGTAGATGATATTATATTTAGGTATACAGATTCCAAAATATGCAAGAGGTTTTCTAACCTCATGCATTCAAAGTTTGAAATGAGTAGCATGGGTGAGCTCTCCTACTTCCTTGGTCTCCAAGTGAAGCAGCTACCTGATGACATCTTCATATCCCAGGCTAAGTATGCTAAGGAGCTTATCAAAAAGTTTGGGATGGCTGATGCCTTAGCCAAGAAAACACCCATGGCCACTAATGCTGTAATTGACTCTGATGAATATGGCAAGCCTGTTGATCAGAAACTATATAGGGGCATTGTTGGCTCCCTGTTATACCTTACAACAAGCAGACCAGATATAATGTTTGCTACATGTCTTTGTGCTATGTTCCAGGTGAACCCCAAAGAATCTCATCTAATTTTCTTAAAAAGGATTTTGAGATATATAAAGTGTTGTCCTAGTCTAGGAATTTGGTATCCCACTGAATTAGAGTTTGAGTTAACTGGATATTCAGATGCTGAATTTGCTCGATGCAGAGTCGACATGAAATGCAACTCTTGAACATGCCAATTCCTTGGTACTAGATTAGTCTCTTGGTTTTGCAAAAAGTAGTCATCTGTGTCTACATTAACTGCTGAAGCAGAATACATAGCAGCTGACAGTTGTTGTTCACAGATGCTGTGGATTCAGAACCAACTTCTAGACTATGAGTTCAACTTAAATAATTCAACTCTACTATGTGACAACACAAGTGTAATTTCCATTGCACAAAATCCAGTCCATCACAGTAGGACTAAGCATATAGACATTAGACACCATTTCATTAGAGAGTGTGTAGATAAAAATAAAATTAATCTTGTCTATATCTACACTGATTTGCAAAGAGCAGATATTTTCAACAAACCTCTAGATGAGAGGAACCATCTATTCTTTATAAATTAGCTTGGTATGATAAATGGAGAAGCCTTAATTTATTTCTGTCTATGGTCGATGAATTTTTCATAATTTGTCGAACGAAGATCGACGAACTGTGAAAAGTTCTAGAGAAATTTGTCGAACGAAGATCGACAAACTCTCTGTGCGTGAAGCTATTTTTGTCAACCAGAGATCGACAAATTTGCTTCAGAAAATTTTCGTTGAACTGAACTTGACGAAATATTTTCACATCTTCTGACTGAGATCGACGAATTCTTTTGACTATAAAATATTTCGTCGACCCCAGATCGAAGAATTATTTATTTTTCATCAAACAGAGTCTGCCGATTCATATTCTGAAAACCTTAAATCTAGGTTTTCTTCGAGCTCCGTCCCGCACTTTCAGGTCCCTTGCACTTGATCTTTGTTTTTCTCTTACAAGTGAACTCATGGCGATTCTGGCGAGCGCTCTTTTCACAATGAAATTTGATATGGGCTTCGATATTGACTTTGAATCTTTTCAACATTCTGACCCAAACTTTGTTGAAATTCTGGAACTGTTTACAGAGCAGAATCTGCAGAACTTCATGACCCGCCACATCAAGATTGTAATGACTGAAATAAAAGAATGGGTATATACATCTATAACATCAGAAGAAGATAATATGACAGGAACAATTTCTGGTAATCAAGTTTCCCTCTCCCCTACTGTTCTAACCGAAATTTTCGGTCTACTGAATGGTGATGAAGAGATAAAAATGGACAATGAGGAATATAATAATATGTTGATTAAAATGGGTCATTCTGGAGATAACCCAAACAAGCTGCTGAAGAAGAACTTGTCTGCTGAGTATAAATTCTTAGCAGATGTAGTTGGGAAAGTACTGCTGGGCAAACACACAACACATGACTACATCATCAGGCACCAGTTCTTGGTGATGGGTGCCTTGGTTGACAAGAAAGGAGTAAACTAGGGCAAGTTATTGTTTGACTTGATTAAAAAGAAGAATAATAAGAAAGAGGTCTGTTATGAAAGGGTCTTGGGGATCTTTCTACAAGAAAAGGCATCTGAACATCTGGTTTCCACAACAGTGTTCATAAATGCCTCCAAAAGGATAACCTCTGCCCTGTTTGGCAGATGGGAGAGGAAAATCACAAAGCCATCCAAGGCTTCCTCATCTTCAAGAACTTTTGAGAGCACAAGGGACGTCATAGCCGCTCCTCCAGCTCCAGAAGAAGTTCCCTCCTCTTCCACCATTCCTTCTCCTCCTCTACCTCAACAACAACAAAAACAAAAACATCAAATTCATCTACCCACACCAACTCCATCACCAGTTCACTCTCCAGTCCCTACCTCACCAACTCACCAACAACATCAACCCACACCAGCATCAACTCCAGTTCCATCTCCTGAGAACATCACTCCACCTCAATCTCCACTTTCACCTCATTTAACTGCCACACACCCTGATACATTTATCACCTCCCACACCTTCAATGTACTGTCTCCTCCACCATCTCCACATCAGGAACCCATCTCCTCCCCCACACAACAGTTCCTCTTTATACAACTGTATCTCCCTCTATTCCCTTCCCCCTACTCATCCAAACTGACATTCCATCTACTGTACTTGACTACACACACAGAGATATGTCCAGTTCATTCTCTGTCTGTTCAAATTGTGGTCATCACACTCCATACTCCTCCACTGCTCTAGAATCTCTCTACCTAAACTTCTCTGACATTGCTAAAGATCTGCTACCATTCATCTCTCCCACCCTTAATAAACTTCTAGCTGATGCTCTAGCTCCTCTCACTGCTTCCATCAATACTCTCTCTGCCAAAATTGTTGCTCTATCCCCTGTCCCTTCTTCTGGGGGACTGGCTCTAGGACCTACTGCAGCTAGTCAGGGGGAGATGCTCCATGATGAAGAAGTTCCAGTGGCAACAACAGTAGAAGCAGAAACAAATTCAATGATGTCAGATTCGTCAGAGGAAACAACCACTCCTACTGATATAATAGATTTAATTGAGTCAGATACAGATATGGATGAGCCAGTTATAGCTGAACTTGAAACTGTTGGTTATTATATTCTAAATCCCACAGTTAACTTGAATTCTTTATTAGATTTATTCAATTTTGTCTACAGAGATATTCTACCAAATTTTTCTTATCAGCAATCCTTGGCTATAGTTCCATACACTGCACCAATAAGCCCCACAGTTACCAAGCAACTTAAGGCTAGTCTTGTAGTAACAGAGCCACAAAGTGTACCATCCCCTTCCAAGGACACTTCTTCTTCAGAAGCTATTTCAGCTCCAACATACAAGATGGATGACAGTCCCCTCCCTAATTTACATGAAATCATCATTGCTGATATTGCAGAAGAAAATAAGTTAATATTTGAAAATTTATTAGTTGTAGTAAATGTTCCTGAAACAGTTGCTCTAGCTCTTCCAGAATCTCAAGCACAGCCTCAGGATGAAAAGCTAATTTCTAAAGATCTTCTAAAAGCCATTAATGATTTAAATGATAATCCTCAAGGATCTTGTAATGATGAAGATGAGGATGATGATTCTGATGATAGCCCTACTGCCAAGAAGAAAGTCTCAAAGAAAAGAAAGGTTGCTCCCATTGCTGCTCCCAAACTAAATCCCACACATGACACTTCATACTATATCCTACAGAAAATCACTCCATATCCTGGGATGCCAGCTTGGATGTGGCTCTCAAAGAATGAACAGAAATCTAGGAAGAAAAGCAGGAGGTACTCTCCTCCCCCTCCTCAAAGAAACTGGAGAGATCCTCCTCCTCCTCCTCCTCCACCTGCTACTGGTGCTTCAGGTAGCACTTCTCAGAGGTCTACCTCATATGCTCAAACCTATCATAGACATCATGGTAGATCCTCAACATCTCAAGAAAGCATCCAGCAGAGGTATTCCTCCAGAGTGCAATAACAACAACATCAACATCAGCAATAGTAACATCAACAACGACAACATCAACAGAAAGCTCCTGAAACACAAAAAGCTGACATTCATAAAAGGCCAGAGTCTCCACCTATACCATTTGTGGATCCAAAAACTGAGACAACCTCAAGAATGGCCAGGTTTTGGGAACTTATTGGACTTTCATTGACAAATAAAGCTAAAGACAAAGGGAAAGATTCATCCCAATATTCAATAATGTCTACATACAGAAAGGAAGAGTTAAAAAGGTATGAAAAAGCTAATAAATTCTTTAATATAGATGCTTACATGAATCTACATCCAGAGGTTGTTGTGCTTAAAGCTACATCTCTTAATATAATTGGAGCTGCTGATATGACAATGTCCAAGAGGCAAACAACTAATCCAAATAGAGAAATTAGATTTACACAACCTTCTGACAAAGAGAGAGATGACAAGCAAAAGGAAAAACTGAAGAAGAAGAAATGAGAATATTTTGTTTCTGTGTTTGAACTCTTTATCTATTTACTGTCACAAAGCTACTATGTAAAAATCTGCTGCATATTTCAATTTTTCTGCCAGATATATTTTTTTTCCTGCTTTGTCAATATCTTTATTTCATCTGTATTAGTGACCTCACCCAAATAACGGGAGATTGTTGGATCCCTAGTTGGATTTGGGATAGATTCACTAACTAGGATGATTGACCCACCATGTATAGCCAGGGTTATGTCTGTGTCCTAGAGTTTAGGCTAAGTCCTTAGAATCAACCACACATGAACCAACCATCTGAAGATAGTAGAATACTCAAGACTTAGAATAAAAATCAAGATCAGAAAGTGAGTTCGACGTTCGTCGAACTCAGCTCGACGATAGTCGTGCTCCGCTCGACAAACTCAGAGTAAATTCTCAGAGTTGAGCTCGACGATATTCGAGCTCAGGTCGACTATATCTGGAAGTTCAACTTCAACACATTATGTCCAGGATACTTTCTCTGAACTCAGGTCGATGAAGACAAGTTATTAGCTCGACGAACGTTGACCACAGTATTGGCAAGATAGTCACAGAATACAATTATTTTAACTCAGGACGACGAACTTGGTTCCCAGGTCGACGAACAAGAATTCTTAGGTCGACTAACATGATTTCTATGGTCGACAAACTTTGATCTCAGGTCAACGAAATCTGTTCTCTGCTCGACGATTTCTGTGCAGTTCTAGACTTAGAATCTTTCTCATTTTGTCCTTATTCTTTAGCAGTAATTCCTGAGTAATTAATGCTTATATTCTCGGAATATAGCCATTAGTGGCAGCATTGATTATGGTGTTCATCAGGTTAATTACTTGCTCTTTTTAATGAGACAGTTGGGGAAATTCATTAATGAAAATATTCTCTCTAGCCGGTTTTCATTCTCCAGGTCGTCAACAATTAATGCAGACAATTCAAAATTCAAAGGCGAATTCGATTGAATATATGAAAGAATTTTTCTTTTCAGTCGACAAGAAGAACACAAAGAGATATACAGATACAGAAAAGATGTACAACAACAATATTCTGAACCTTCTCTGTACAGAAAACAGTTTGTTTTCTCCTTGACCTTACTGAAGAAGAAGAAGAACATCAACTACAAATCAAGAGTCATGTTCAACCTTCACTCCAGGATTCTTCAAGGACAACATCTTCATATTAGTCAGAAGATCCTGGATCAACATTTTCACGTCAAGGCTGAGGACTGAAGACCTATACCCTGTGCAAGACTCCAAGTGATATTAAAAGGAGTTCTTGACAACAGCAAATCCACTTGTCTTCTCTATTGAATAGAGAAAGAGAAGACACCATCAATCACTCTCCCCCCTCTATATAAAGGGTTTATTAACTCCCTTCAAAAGTTTATTTTAGTTTTTGAGCACATGATCAAAAGCTCATTGGAGGCAGTCATCTGATCAAAACCTGCTAGTGGATTCCTACCAGGGTGGTAGAAGAGTGGATGTACCCAGGTTTGGGGAACCACTATAAAATTTCTTGTGTTATCTGGTTGCCCTTTTTCTTATTGTTCTTGTTGTGCCTGTGATAGATTAGGCTAGTTGTGCTGTGGTAGTTTAGCTTAGATTATCTTTTCTCTAATTTTGGTATCACATTTTTGTTACTCGAATAATTTGTAAAACAGCAAAAAGATTTTTAATGACTCTATTCACCCCCTCTAGAGTAAATCAGGTCTAACACTATCTTTCACCTCCTCTAACCAGAATTCACACTTGTAGAACTTGGAGAAGAGAGAGTGCTCACGAAGCTTAAGTAACACCATCTGCAGGTGTCTAGAATGGTCTGCCCTAGTCTTCGAGTAGATCAAGATGTCATCGATAGAGACGATCATAAAACAATTCTAGAAAGGATTCAAACACTTTATTCATTAGAGCTATAAAGGCAGAGGGTGCTTTAGTGAGTCCAAAAGGCATCACCATAACTCCTATAGATCATAGAGGGAGCTAAAGACAGTCTTGTGGATATCATCCTCCCGGATCTGAAGCTGATAGCAACCTGATCTTAGGTCCATCTTGGAGAATACATATGCACCTTGTAATCGATTGAACAACTCATCGATCCTTGGAAGTGAATATGTATTCCGTATAATGAGTTTGTTTAGTTCCTTGTAGTCTATGTACAAGCGCAGTGTCCCATCCTTCTTCTTTACAAACAGTACAGGGGCTCCCCATGGCGAGGAACTTGGGCGAACGAATCCAGCATCTATCAGTTCCTGAAGTTGGATTTTCAACTTGGCCAATTTCTTAGGGTCCATTCGATAGGGTGCTCGGGACACTGGTGGAGCTCCATACACAAGCTCAATTTGAGGGTCAACCTCTCGCTGTGGTGGCAAACCCAGGAGGGACTCAGGGAAAATATCCGGAAAATTTTGCACAACTGAAGCTTTGGTGAGCACTTGAAATTTATTCTTCATTTTGAACTATATGAGGAGTATATACATATCATACAACAAAACACGCATCCTATGTAGACATATATAGGTATCAATATCTGACGTAACTCTAGCATCAAAGATATATACCTATCACTACATCGAGGGTCGGTCCATGCTGTAGGTCCAAAGGATAAGCTTCCAAGGGAGCGACTTGGCCCTACTGACCTTTCCTGTCAGCTCTACCCCTCCAGCCTCTTTGGCCCTATCCACGCATTGCCTGTCCTCCTTGAACTGCTACTAATTATGGACTTCCTACTGCCTACGAACAGAAAGCTCTCATATTTCCTTACTGCTGGCACAAAAAGTGGTTCCCTGTAAGGAGAACATATCGTCATGCTACTGGTGCGGGCTGTGGTACTAGAGCTGGCTTGGGCTCCTACTGCGGTGTTGGTGGGCGACTATAAGGTTGTCTGTGCTGTCTCTGTCTGTGGTCTCTCTCCTGTCGGTGGTAAGCGGCTCCTCTATCTCGTCCCTGATCTTTGGGGACTTTGACCTGTCCCCGACATTACTGGGCCACCATCCTTTGGTCTAACTCCAATGCAGTAGAGTGAGTTGCTATAGTGTGGAAGGTGGACTGAGAGATCATGATCAAGACCTGTCTCAAGTCACCTCACAAGCCTCATAGAAGTGAGCAGCTCTATCTCTATCCGTGGCTGCTAGGTTCCCAACAAAACTTATCAGGTGCTTAAACTTTCTCTTGTAGTATGGCATCGTCCGATCACCCTAACGGATGTGCAGGAACCTCTCCTGTAGTGCCACTCGGTCGGTGTCCGAGATGAAGTGCACCAGGAAAGCCTTTGAAAATCCCCCCACTGGATAGTGCTCAAAGGTCATCCTCTAAATGTTGAGCGGTTGGATACTCTCCACCAGGCTCTAGCATATCCCTCTAACAAGGTCACCATTAGTGACACTGTAGCTACTACCGGACACATCATTCCTACCAACAGCTCCTCTGCGCGCTCAACCTGCTCTTCTGTCTGTATGAAAGTCTCTGTGCCTCTAAAGGTTGGAGGCCTTAGCCATCGAAAGGTCGTCAGTAGGTCAGTGGGTACAACTAACTGCTGTGGTGGTTATGCCAAAGCTGTCCGGAAGGTCGCCCGGATAGATGTTAATGTTTGCACCAAGTCAGTATTGGCAAATAGTACAACTATAGGGTTAACTGGGTCTGGAGGTCGGGTGGTAAGGACATATCCTCTGGAGGAGGATCTTCCATTACAGGACTCCGTTATATGGAGGAGTAAAAGCGAACAAGTGTTAATATTTTGCAAAATATTGACAAAGCGGAAACAAAGGTTTGCGGGCATGCTATCGCACAATATAGAATCCTTAAGCCTCTACACTAGGGTCTACCAGCCTTCCACTACGTGGTTCATCCCGAACCAAAGAACAAAGCGAGGGATGGAGGGATCCTGAGACTGCTCCATAAGGACGGATCGTGATTCCTCCGATCCATTTATAGGACCCCCCAACCTTTTCCCTGGGTCGGGCTCGAGGGTATTTTTCTTGCCCAAGACATCCACTCAGTGCTCCTGAAGTGGTAATTACCCACTCTGCTAAGCACTAGTTGGCTGCCTTGCTCGGATTGAATCACAACATTCACATCATATCACAGAGTATTGCGGAAGTATTAGCAGGAAACTACAACAAATATATATAACAATATATATTTAACAAAACCCAAAAAAGGCCGTAGCCACTGTTTATACATGGAGCACGTAGGTTATACAATACTACAACTAACAACTCTTCTCTCTCTCAACTCTGCTTGCTAGTAGTCACGTCTCGAAACTCTAGAGATGATGGGGGTGCCTCTGCTCGAGTAGTCCTATCAGCTAGTGTATCGTCCTGCAGCAGCTGGTCGCTATGGTGCTCCATATCCTGTGAATAGTTATTTAAATAACCGTTAGTCACAGAGCTAAGTGAAATCAAATCTCCTCCCCGGATCCATATCTTGGGGACAAGCGCACACACCCAACAAAATAAGATAGCTGAAGCAAGAGAGGGTTAGCACAATATTTCATGAATAAGCGAGCAACAACTAAAAAGAGGCGCAACAAGATATAACTGGAATAGTAGTAATAATATACATCAGTTATAATTTAGGCTCCACTAGTATAACATCATAGCAGTTATTCACAACCCGTGCAAACATCACAAGTATTCACAACTGCGTACACATCGCATGCATTCACAGCCGCATACCAATCACAAGCATTCACAGCCGCGTATAACACCCTATGTCCACATAGTATGCACCACTTATTTTCAAGCAGGGTAGCGAGCCCCGCGGGCCTCACCGATGTGGCCATTGGTGACAGTGGCCAGTTATGCCACTTCTGGGGGTGGTCGTACCACATAGCCCAGGCCCTAACGTACAACCCTGTGTACTCTTAGATGTGAGCAACATCTAGCGATACAAAATTTTGGCCGGCCAGCAGAGGAAAACCCAATGGGGAAAAAAACATAAAGGCCGGTCACCCAAGGTACCCATCTCCATGTCGCCTTGAGTTGTCAACCTTCCCACACTGCCACGAACGGTCTGCGGAAAGGATTGACCCGATACAATTCACCGCAAGTAACTTACAAGCAATCAAACAGTCAATTTTGCTAGCACGCATCGGGTCTATGGCAGCCTGCCCTACTATGCTTCAATCTTTGGGCAGTAATGCTCAGCTTAACTTTTGACAAAGAGCATGAGAGCACTTTATTTGGGGCTAAACCTGGAGGAACACCTCAACTCCAGTTATCCCCAACTAAGGCTCGACCTTAACAGATGGATGCTCATCAAAGCAGGACCTGTATTTATAATAGTAAATTGCAGTAATGAAAATGTTGTAATTAAAGGTGCTGATAATATAAGCTGCATAATTAGAGTACTGGAATGAACTGTGATCAATACGAAGCTTGAGTAGTATTGAAACAGAAGTATTGAATTGAACTTGACTAGTACGGGACTGTAGTAAAACTGAAATGAAAGTACTGAATTGAACTTGACCAGTACGGGACTTGAGTAGAACTGAATTGAAAGTACTGAATTGAACTTCACCAGTACGAGACTGGAGTAGAACTGAAATGAAAGTACTAAATTGAACTTGACCAGTACGGGACTGGAGTAGAACTGAAATGAAAGTACTGAATTGAACTTGACCAGTACGGGACATGAGTAGAACTGAATTGAAATTACTGAATTGAACATGACTAGTACAGGACTGGAGTAGAACTGAATTGAAAGTACTGAAATAAATAAAGGAATTGGACCAGTGCATGACTGGAATAATCATAAAGAAAATGTTTAGTAGTCCAATCACTCCATTCAGGAGGCTTCAGTTCCATCTCCGTTCTCAGGAGGTATTTTCAGTTCCTTCTCCATTCTCAAGAGGCAATCACAATTTCTTCACCATTCTTAGGAAGTGTATTCAGTTCCTTCTCAGTTTTCAAGAGGTTTATTTCAGTTCCATCTCAGTTCTTACGAGGTTTCTTTGGGCTTAACCCTTTATTAAGATCCAATAACAATTCAGTTGCGCACTTTTTAATCAAGGCTTAATCAGATCAGGGGAAGCTTATTATGAGTTACATTTTTATTATTCGTCCGAGAATAAATATCAATTTGATTGCTTGTTTCAGATCAAATCCAATAATCTCGTTAGAGGAGACATTTTTCCTCGAATTTCGACCTCGAAAATTATTTTTAACACACGAGGGACATTCTTCACCCGGAATGAGGTTGTGTGTTATTTTTCTTGAAGCTCGTACTTTCATATTCCGAGTCTACCCAAAATTCCCTAGAGTTATTTTAATAACGAGACGCTCGGTGATTTTGCATAAACCTCGAAATACTCAGAGATGGAAATCTTGTCTTGATAACTCTCGTTGCTTAATAAATTGAACTTAATATTAAATATAAAGTGGTCGCATGCTATCACGCAGTCTAGAATCCCTAGCCTCTACACTATGGTCTACCAGGCTTTCACTGCGTGGTTCGTCCCGAACTAAAGAATGAAGCGAGGGATGGAGGGATCCTAAGACTGCTCTACAAGGACGGATTGTGATCCCTATGATCCATTTGTAGGACCCCCCAACCTTTGCCCTGGGTCAGACTGGAGGGGATCTTACTTGCCCAAGAAGTCCACCCAGTACTCCTTAATGGGTAACGAGCCACTCTGCTAAGCACTAGTTGGTCACCTTGCTCGGCTTGAATCACAAAATTCACATCACTTCACAGAGTATTGCGGAAGCATTAACAGGAAACCACAACATATAAATATATATAACAATATATATATTTAACAAACACTGCAAAAGGCCGTAGCCACTGTTTATACATGGAGCCCATAGGCTATACAATACTACAACTAACAACTCTTCTCTCTCTCAACTCCACTTGCTAGTATCCACGTCTCGAAACTCTAGAGACGACGGGGGTGCCTCTGCTCGAGTAGTCCTATCAGCTATCGTATTGTCCTACAGCAGGTGGTCGGTACGGTGCTCCATCTCCTGTGAATGGTTATTTAAATAACCTTTAATCACAGAGCTAATTGAAATCAAATCTCCTCCACGGATCCATAACCTGAGAACGAGTGCATGTACCCAACAAAATAAGATAGCCTAAGCAAGAGAGAGTTAGCACAACATTTCATGAATAAGCGAGAAGCAACCAAAAAGAGGCGCAACATGGTATAACTGGACTAACAGTAACGATATACATCAGTTATAATTTAGGCTCCACTAGCACAGCTGCATAGCAGGTATTCACAACCCATGCAAACATCGCAGGTATTCAAAACCATGCACACATCCCAGACATTCACAGCCGCATACACATCGCAGGCATTCACAACCGCGTATAACACCCAATGTCAACATAGTATGGACTGCTTCTTTTAAAGTAGGGTAGCGAGCCCCGCGAGCCTCACCGATGTGGCCATCAGTGACAGTGGCCAGTCCTGCCACTTCTGGGGGTGGTCGTACCACACAACCCAGGCCCTAACATACTGATAGAATTGGTTTCAAGATTGACTAAACACCTAAAGGGGGGGGGGTGAATAGGTTCAATCCTTATTCTACTTAGACAGTTAATAATTTTTTCTCAGAATAGATAAAATCTATCGTTATCATACCATACACACAGTTTTTATAGTGGTTCCCCAAATGATGGCTACATCCACTTTCCCCCTTCACCAATCTAGCAGTATACTAGATTCAGCCTAACTTCCTTCCACCTTCTCAGATCCTCAGATCTTACAACTCAGAACCCAAACTGGTTCTTATAGCTCACACTTCAATAAGTGCTACAACTCAGGCTCTTCCCAAGAACCCTACCTCAAAGTGAATCCACACTCCTACCACTCAGGTAATCAAGCCCTACCTTAGCCTTTATTACCAGGCCTACAACTCAAAGAACTTAATCTCCTACCTCAGGCAAACAACCCTACCTCAGCCTTTATAGTTACATGCTTACAACTCAGAGAACTTAATCTCCTACACTCAGATCTAAAATAGATCCTACAGAAGATTGATTAAGAAGATGTTCCTTCCTTCACTTAGAGAGAGATGAGGGAATCGCGATCAGATCTTGATGGACCCGCTTTCTACTGTTCTTTGCAGTAATGAATCCGACTCAACCTGACTTAGCTTATTCAAAGCTTATTGATAGAGAGAACCTAGGTTGAATCTTCTTGAGAAGTTGGTGTAGATCCAGCTTCTTCCACCTTACAGAATTAAATCTGCAATCTCTAACAGATTTACTGTGATGCAATCCCCTTCTCTGATTTTGAATCAGAATCTTCTTGTTGTACTGGAATCCGTGAATTCTTCTTGGATAATTCCGCTTTAATTTCTCTCTATCTTCTGTTGTTCCTTTTCTCTGACAGCTTGGCTCTATTTGTAGTTTACATCAGAGGCAACCGACTGATCTGGTAGTTGTCCGACATCTGACAGGTCTGACATATCTAATAAGCTGTGCTAATTCTGGCAGCTGACAAGTCTTTAGTCTTGAGATTTGGCACTTAGAGTTATTCAATTCAGCTAGATATGTAGAGACATAAGGATAGTATGTGTCGAGACAGATGAAATATGTGTCGATACTAATACCCGAGTGTCGACATATTTCCTTTGGTCTTGTTGACAAACTACAGAAACTGTCGACATAGATCTTCATTCAATCTCAACACTGCCATTGTAGGATGTGTCGACATACTTCAGAAAACAGTCGACACAACTCTTCATCAAGTTCTCGACACACAGCCTTTGAAGAATGTGTCGACATACTTCAAAAAACAGTCGACACAGCTCTTTATCAAGTTCTCGACATAGCCATTGTAGAATGTGTCGGCACAAGTCCTGTGTGTCGACATAGCCTCTCCAAATGTCGACCCAAGTCCTGGATGTCGACATAACTGCTTCTTTATAACTGTCAATACAACAATGTCTAAATGCGTCGACACAAGTTATGAGTGTTGACACAGTTGATGTCGACTTAAACTCTGGATGTCGACACAAGTCCTATGTGTCGACACAGACTTGCTTCTTGTCCTGACACTGCTCCTTCAAAGGTGTCGACACAAAATAATTGTCTAGACACTTTTGTACTTAGAATATTTTTTGCATTCTTCTACCCGCACAAACAAACTCAATACACCATCAAATACACTCTGATGTATATCATTGAGTCAGGTGAGGCTTCTCCAAATCAGGTACACAATTTCCAATGTACCCAACAATCTTCCCTATTTGGAGAAGTCATAACCCATAGTCAATGATATACACCAATATAACAAAAAATGATAAGCATGATATATTTAGACATTTCAAACAAAAATTATTCAAGAGCAGAGATAGCATGTTACACACAAATATTCAAAAAGAAATATCATAAGGAAAATCATGTAACTCAGAGACAGAAATATAAATTGTTGTCAACCTAGAATTTCTTTTTCACACAATCAAGGTGAGATTACAGGGTTAATGTTTTCTTTTGTAAGAACAATAAAAAATGCACATTTTCTTCCAAAATCTCTCAATCTAAAGTTAAAGTTGATCAGGTTCCTTGATGACAATTCCTTTGCCTGTCTGAATAGTAGCTTTGACTTCAACTCCATTATCAGTAGCAGGCTTATTTCCCTTAATGTATTTGGCCTTAAGTTGTGTAGCTTTCAGCTTTTGCCTTTCAAAGTAATGGAATGGTTTAGGGAAGTACTTGCAGGGCTCTATGGAGTTTGCAGGGATCCTTCCAGCCTTCAAGTCCGTCCTGAATTTGTAGATCTTCTCTTATTACACAGGATATTTATCCCATTCTTGTTTGGAGTACCACTAACCCCTGTCATACTGATTATCAGCAACTGCATTCCATGCCGTTAAGATGATAATCCTTGAGGTTGGACTCCATTTCTCAAAATCAGGCCTAGCCTCAGCCTATTCTCTGAATCTCTTCTTAGACATTTGAGCCTCTTGTTATTTCAGTAAAACTGAGTCAGTAATATCCACTTCCTCACAAATTACTGACATTTTATCCAGTGGAGGGTTGTATATAGTCAGGACAGCCTGTTGGATTTCTTCAAACTCAGAAGGGGGATATATAACTTGAGCTACTTCATGTTGTATCCCCTCCAAGAATTCAGGTTGGCAACCATATTCTGCAGTGTTATGATCATCACATAAGTGTGGATATCCTAAGGTAGCTCTGATACTGTTATTTACCCATTTTGCATGTTTAGAGCTAGCTTGAACTAATACCCTCTCCCCCTTTATGACTTCTCTATTGATATGATCTCTGAGATCATTCTTTTGAAATGTTATTTGATCTATAATATAATAATTTCTAGTTGTATAGTAGTCTTTGAACTTCTTTACTAGAGCAGAAATTGCAGTCTCAGAAGTTTTTATAGCAGTAGTAACTGTTTTCAAGTCCAGTCGAATCTGTTTTTCTATAGTAGATACTTAGGTGTTCATATTGGCTACTATGACAGTGGTTTGTTCATCCAATTTAGTCAGAGAGATGGTGTGTAGTTCCATCAAATTCTCATTCAGTCTCTTCTGATTTTCAAGAACAATTCCTTGCTTGACCACAAGATCATTTATTTCAGTTTTAGTGGTTTGTTGCTGTTTGGCAAGATACACCACAATATTTCCTCCCTTATGGAAGCAATCTGTCATGTCTTTCTTAAGCATGTTTACCTCAAATCATATAGATTTGATATCATGAGTCAGATTGAACTGCCGATTCTTGTGGCTCTCATCCACATACTTTTTAATGCATGCCTTTGCTCATCAAGCTTGACTTGTAGTTGTACCAATAGAGAGCTAAAATCTATTGGAGAAGCAGTAGAAGAGGAGCCAGCCTTGAAGGCTTTCTTATATCCAGCACTCTTTTTCTTTAACTCCATTAACTATCTTTTCTTAAGAACTGATGCTGCTTCCTCATCTTTAGAATCAGATGATATTTCAAGTTCCATTATTATGCATGGAACATCTACAACCAGTCTTAGGGCTAGGTCTGGTGCCTCCCCCTTAATCCATGTAGCAGCTTGTACATCTACATACATTTCTTCCTCGTGTACTGCTTCTTGCTCCTCCTGGAAGTCAGTTTCTAAATCTTGAATTACTTCAATCTCAGGAGCCTGGGGTTTTTCTGGCACATCAGGAATATGCACATCCTGTGCCTCTCTTTCAGAAGGATCAGCAGCTGTGTTGATGTCATGAACCACTTCCATGATAGTGAGGTTTATAGTCTCACTGTCTAGCTGGGCTTCAATGACAGTTTCTGCAGGGACTGATATCTCTGGATTATATATCTGATGGACAGCCTACCCCTGGATCTGAGCTTCAGTTCCAGGTGTATGAGTTGGACGCATCCTGGGTATGTTAGTGGTTTCTTCATCAGAACTGAATTCAATTCTTTCTTCTGAGTCACTGGAGGACTCCTTAGCTTGCACTGTATCTTTCTTTGAAGGTGTGACCTGTTTGGATTTCTGCTTTGGTGCAGGCTCTTCATTAGACAATACTCTGTCCCACCTAGATAGGATTCTTATATTCATTCTCCTCATGTGATTAATCTTTATGCTAGCAGTTTGATTTAGCACCTCTGGTATGTTTACTGCTATATACAAACTTAGGATTCTCCCCAGATTTGGTTTTTTAATGCTTTCTTTAATCTTGTTGAAAATGACAGCACTCCAGTCAGTCTTCACATGGAAGATGACTCTTGTCATAAGGCTGAACATGCAGGAAGAGATCCTATCATGCCCCTCAGGCTTGCAGAGAACTACCTTGCCAATTATTTCAGATAGAAATTTCCCTTTGGAGTTCATCCCTTTCCTTGTCATGGATGATCCAATGTTTGTTGTTGCGGCCAACCAACACCATTTAAGGGCTTCAGAAGTCAAATTTGAATCAACCTCAGCCTCTTTTTTATTCTTGGAAGTTGAAGAGATTTACTCAGACGTTTGAGTGTTATTTTGACAGTTTCGCCATGAATAATAGACTTGATTTTTTTCCCCTTTAAGTTCAACGTAGCGTTGGAATCGAACTCAAGAACTTCCTTCTTCTAGATTCTTGTCGATTCAAAAAACAAATAATCCAGTCCGGCTTCTTGGATTATGTCCAAAACCATCTTGATTTCTTATTCAGCAGCAGTGAATGCTCCCCGAACGAGCTCATAACCTTCGTTAATGTTGTTGTCCAACTTGGGCGCCATTGGAGATGAGAGAGATGAAGTTGAAGAGAAGGAAGATGAATTTCTTGTCGACACAGACTGTTTAGTCTCGAGATTTCTGAGAGCGTAGTCGACAAGGTCTCATTTCCACCTATTTATACTTTTCTAAACAGGGAAGGCCAAAATGCAGACTGAAATTAGAGTTTTGTATGTCGACATAATTTAGATTGTGTCAACACAGACAACCAAAGTCTTGACAGAGAGTTTAGGGTCTCGACAACTCTACGTGGTGACAATAATCTTTGAGAGTCGACACAGATGACATTATGTGTTGACACTAACATCTGAGTGACAACAACTCTATGTGTCGACACTAATTTCTGAGTGTTGACAAAATCTTCTTTATGTGTCAACACAGACTATTTTATATGTCGAAACAAATTTACTTAGTCATATATTGAGTAGAATTTTTTTTCTTAATTTACCATTCTATTCTAGGTTCAACATGCCTAATTCAATTTTAAAGTAATTAAATTTACTTTCATCTAGAGATTTAGTGAAAATATCAGCTACTTGAGTATTAGTAGAAATAAATTATAAAGTTATGTCCTCTTTCTCAACATATTCTCTAATAAAATGGTACCTAATTTCAATGTACTTTGTTCTACTATGTGAAACATGATTTCTAGCAATTGATATAACACTAGTAGAATCAGAATATAGTGAAGTTTTACTTATCTTGATGTCATAGTCTTCCAGTTGATATTGTATCCATAGCAACTGAGCACAACAACTTCTAGCTGCAAAATATTCTGACTCAGCTGTGGATATAGCAACACTTGTCTGCTTTTTGCTGTTCCATGACACCAGTCTTCCTCCTAGGAATTGCCATGTACCTGTGGTACTTTTTCTATCTTCTTTGCAGCCTGCAAAGTCTGCATCTGAAAAACCTGTTAGCAGAAAATTTCTATTCCTAGGGTACCATAGACCAAGATCTGGTGTGCCCTTAAGATATCTTAAAATTCTCTTGGCAGCAGTGTAATGAGACTCTTTAGTGCATGCCTGGTATCTAGCACAGACACATGTAGCATACATGATGTCAGGACTACTTGCAGTCAAGTATAGTAAGGAGCCAATTATCCCTCTATACAAAGACTCATCAACAGGTTTCCCTGCCTCATATTTGCCTAAAGGCATACTTGACCCCATTGGAGTTCTTATGGTGGAAGCAGTCTCCATGCCATATTTTTTAATCAACTCCCTCGTGAACTTTGACTGGGATATGGACAATCCATCGTCAGTATATTTTACTTGAAGCCCCAAAAAGAACTTTAGCTTACCCATGCTGCTCATCTCAAACTTCCTTTGCATAAGTTTGGCAAACTTACTGCAAAGGTTATTCTCAGTAGATACAAAGATTATGTCATCAACATATATCTGGAATAGAATGATCTTGCCCTTTGATTCCCTTAGGAATAGGGTCTTATCTATTTTCCCACTTGAGAATTTGTTCTTAATGAGGAAAGTAGACAATGTCTCATACCATGCTCTACGGGCTTGCTTCAACCCACAGAGAGCTTTCTTAAGTCTATAGACATGATCAAGAAAGTGAGGATCTATAAAACCTGATGGCTGCTCCACATATACTTCCGCTTTTAGATCTCCATTCAGGAATGCTGACTTGACATCCATTTGAAAGACCTTGAATTCTTTATAGGCTGCATAGGCAAGGAATAGTCTTATTACTTCCAGCCTTGCTACTGGGCAAAGGTCTGGTCAAAGTCTATTCCTTATTCCTGCATGTAGCCTTCTGCAACCAATCTGGCCTTATTTTTGACAATAATCCCATTTTCATCTAACTTATTCATGTAGATCCATTTGGTCCCTATTACATATGTCCTTTAAGTCTGGGAACCAGTTTCCAAACTTTGCATCTCTTGAATTGGTTCAACTCTTCCTACATATCACCAATCCAGAATGAATCTTGAATAGCCTCTTCAAACTTCTTTGGTTCCATTTGAGATAGAAAACTTGAACATAGTGTTGAGTTCAAGTTCTTGCTTCTAGTCATTACACCATGACTTGCATCACCAATGATTTGATGAGCTGGATGATCTCTTAAATGTCTCAAAGCTAGAGGTAATCTTTCTTCAACTTGTTGATCCTCTATATCTTTAGCTGACTATTCTTCATTTTTAGCTTGTAAGTCTTGAGCTCCCCCTGGACAGTATCCATCATCTTTAATCTCTTGGCTTGCTAGATTATCTTCCCTGATGGTCAAATTGTTCATCTTATCTTTTAAGCCTGAAAGACTAGAATAAGTGCTTGGAAGCTCATAGTTAATTAACTTACACTCATCAAAGACAACATGGACAGATTCTTCTACAACTTGTGAAATCAAGTTATAGATCCTGTATGCTCTACTATTGTTGCTATACCCAACAAATATCCCTTCTTGAGACTTGGCAGCAAACTTAGTCAAATGAGACTTACCATTGTTTAGTACATAACACTTGCTACCAAAAATTTTTAAATAGGATAAGTTTGGTTTTTTGAATTTTAAAATCTCATAGGGAGTCTTTTTATGGCTTTTAGTGATGGAAGCTCTATTGAGAACATGACAAGCAGTATTTACTACCTCAGCCCAAAAATATTCCGGGAGAGAGGTGTCATTTAACAAAGTCCTACCTGCCTCAATTAGAGTTCTGTTCTTCCTTTCAGCAATTCCATTTTGCTGGGGAGTTCTAGGTGAGGAGAATTCTTGATGAATCCCAAGCCCTTCATAGAACCTTTTCATGCATTCAGATTGAAACTCAGTCCCATGATCACTTCTGATCTTGACCACAGAACTATTAAATTCATTCTAAATTTGCTTGACAATAGTCTGGAAGATATCTAGGGTTTCAGATTTTCTCCTTAAGAAGAATACCCAAGCAAACCTGGAAAAGTCATCAACCACCATAAGAGTATAGACTTTCCTACGTAGACTATGAACTAGCATAAGACCAAATAGATCCATATGCAGGAGATATAAACACCTCACTGAGTCCTTGGTATCAAGACTTTGGAAGGAAGACCTGGTCTGCTTTCCCTTTTGACAAGCTGAGCAAATTCTCTCCTTAATGCACTTAACTTCAGGACCATTTCTTACCAATTCTTCACTAAAAAGTCTACCTATGGTCTTGTAGTTTAGGTGAGCTAGACACTTGTGCCATTCGACACAATGAGAAACTTTCTCATCTACAACTAGACATATAGGAGTCTCCTTACTCTCACACTCAAAGTCTAGACAGTAAACATTTCCTCTCCTAGTGCCAGTCAAGATAACTCCTGGATCACTTGACCTTCTAATTTGACACTCATCCTTGAGGAAAGAAATGTCATACCCTAAATCACATAGTTGACTTATGCTTATAAGGTTATGTTTCAAACCTTTCACATAAGATACTTGTGTGATAGTTACTATGCCATTAATTATCTTACCCAAACCTTTAGTTACCCCATTTTATGAGTCCCCAAAGGTAACTCTGGGACCATTCTTAATAGGAGTGTATTCCTTTAGTATGCTCCTTATTCCAGTCATGTGCCCGGAACATCCACTGTCCAAGTACCATGTAGGGGTATGACCACTTAGACTTACATGCAACAAATATATTATCTAACCTTAGGACCCCAAATCTGATTGGGTCCTAGGTGTAAGTTAGATTTAAACTGAACATGCCTACCTGCAGTCCTTCTGATAGGTAATCCACCTATACTTCTCTGAACATTCTCATTATGCCAGCAATCAATAGCAAAGTGGCCTACCTTGCCACAGCACCGGCACTCATGCACATTGTACCTTCTTTTAAGAACCGGCTTCACTGCAATGTTGTTTGCAGCTCTCAACCATGCTGGTACATCAGCTCTTTTGTTAGGACTTTCAGCCACAGCTTACTTAGGGACATGTCTGACAGCAGAAGTACTTGAGATATCTTGAACACTATCTGCAACTGCCTTCTTTTCAGAAAGCATACTCCTGATAGCTTTAGATATACCTAAGTCTATTTTGCTAACAGACTTTCCCTTAGCTTGTAATTAGGCTGGCAGACCTTGTAAGTCAGCTGGCACCTTGTTCTTGAGTGTTGAGGCTGGTACACCAAACACAAATGGTCCACTTTGAGCCATTTGGGTTTTCTCATAGGCTGCCCAATATGCACTAGCACTCTTGCTATTTCTACTGCCTTGCTCACAGTGACCATAAATGCTGTCATGGTCATAGATGTTAGAAGGTTGTACCACCTTTTTAAAAGAAATTTGAGGCTTAGAAGCAAGTGGCTGAGTTGGAGCATTGCCTTTCTTTTTGGAATTAGCAGCTCCTGTTCTTCCTTTGAAACCTAAACCCTTCTTACCCTTTTGGGAAGAAAAGGAATCTATCAAAGGTAACACATAACTAAGTCTACTTTCAAGATTCCTAATATTATTATTCTTGAAAGTAATGGTATCCATATGTATAACAGTTATGTTCTTCAATTTGCTAATTTCGTTTAGCTTCAGGTCCAACACTTTTGCTGAGTCTGAGGCAGCCAACTTCAGACTGGCATTTTCCTTTGCCAGCTGTCTGGCTAGGAGCCTGCTTTCCTTAAAGGCTTGCAGGAGCTCTCCATAGTCATCAATTAGTTGATTGATGTCTCCTTCAGATTCAGAGCCTTCTTTATCTCTTGAGGAAGATGCTTTTGACTCTGGGCTTGTAACATAATCTAACACTGAAGGTGAAGACTGTACCTTACTAGGACTAGACAGCTCCTGGCTGTGTCCATCCTCAGCTATAGCCATCAACCCTATATATTAGCTATCTTCTACTTTATTGATATCATCTAGTATCTGCACGAATTCTGTTTCTACAGAATCTTCCTCAGCAGAGAACAGCCCAATGTAGTCCTCAACATCCTCTTCATTTTCTGGCTCTGATGAAGAGGAGTCAATCCAACTTTTCTACTTCTTAGCCATAAAAGATTTCTCCTTTTTGCCTTTATGCTGGAGTTTCTTTTTCTCACCAGACTCCTTTCTTTTGACAGGACAGTCTGCTATAACATGTCAAGGCTTGCTGCATCAATAACAAACAATTTTAGTAGAAGTTTGTTTACCAGGTTTAGTGCCATTCCTTTCCTCCTTAGAGGTTTTCTTCTTTCCCTTGTAACTGTCATCCTTGGAGTAAGAGGAAGAGGAAGGCCTTCTCCTCCAGTTCTTTTTCTTCAGAAACTTCTGGATTTGTCTAGAAAAGACAACAAGCTCCTCATCAGAATTATGACCATCTGTTGTGCTAGTGTCTAAACTTTCTGACTCAGTATCAACAACTTTTCTGGGAAGAGAAGGAGTCTTTCTCCTGCCCTTCTTTGGAGCTTTAACTTTGAAGGCCACAGACTTATCTTTGCCATAAAACCTGCTGGACTTTTCCTCTTCCTTTCTGACAATCAACTACATCTTATAGGACAGCAATTTTCCAAACAAAGTTGATGGAGGAGTATCTGCAAGTCTGGCCACTTCTCTTATGAAACAAACTTTAGTATCCCAATCCTTAGTTAATGATCTGAGAAACTTATCTCTTCCATAAGTCATCAGCTCATTGACAATTCTAAAAAACTTTTCATAGCATAGCATAACTTGTCTGAAACTCCCATATTCTTGATTCGACATGGATTTCCTATCCTCTCTTATTTCTTCAGTCCCCTCCATGTAGACAATTAAGGTGTCCCACATTTCCTTTGAAGTTTTGCAGTGGACTAAATTCTGAAATGTAGAATCATCTATGACACTAACAATTATGTTTTATGCCCTCTTATCCAAAGTGGCTAAGATGATCTTATCTTTGGTCATCTCAGAATATCTCTTTGGAGTTTTCAAATTTGCATCTAGAATAGATGTCTTCATAGGAATGAAAGGCCTTTCTTGAACTGTGTTGTAAATTCTTGGATCAGATGCTTCCATGAATAATCTGACCATCTATTTCCATATGCCAAAGGTTTCTTTTCTACAAATAGGAAGTTTCATGGATCCAAGTTCTTTGTGATTTTCACCTGAACACATCTTGGCTATCTTATTACTGTCTTGGAGATACACTCAGGCTGTTAACTCAAATTTTGAGGAACCTGGCTCTAATACCACTTGATAGAATTGGTTTCAAGATTGACTAAACACCTAGAGGGGGGTGAATAGGTTCAATCCTTATTCTACTTAGACAATTAATAATTTGATCTCAACACAAATAAAATCTATAGTTATCACATCACACATTCACAACATACACATAGTTTTTATAGTGGTTCCCCAATTGATGGGTACATCCACTTTCCCCCTTCGCCTATCTAGCAGTATACTAGATTCAGCCTAACTTCCTTCCACCTTCTTAGATCCTCAGATCTTATAACTCAGAACCCAAACTGGTTCTTACAGCTCACACTTCAACATGTGCTACAACTCAGGCTCTTCTCAAGAACCCTACCTCAGAGTGAATACACACTCCTACCACTCAGGCAATCAAGCCCTACCTCAGCCTTTATCACTAGGACTACAGCATGGAGAACTTAATGTCCTACCTCAGGTAAAAAACCCTATCTCAGCCTTTATAGTTACAGGCTTACAACTCAGAGAACTTAATCTCCTACACTCAGATCTAAAGTAGATCCTACAGAAAATTGATTAAGAAGATGTTCCTTTCTTCACTTAGAGAGAGATGAGAGAATCTTGATCAGATCTTGTTGGACCTGCTTTCTACTGTTCTTTGCAGTAATGATTCTGACTAAACCTGACTTAGCTGATTCAAAGCTTCTTAAAAGATAGAACCTAGGTTGAATCTTCTTGAGAAGTTGGTGTAGATCCAGCATCCTCCACCTTGCAAAATTAAATATACAATCTCTAACAGATCTGCTGTGAAGCAATCCTCTTCTCTGATTTTGAATCAGAATCTTCTTGCTGTACTGGAATCCGTGAATTTTTCTTGGAGAATTTCGCTTTAATTTCTCTCTATCTTCTGTTATTCCTTTTCTCTGATAGCTCGACTCTATTTATAGTTTACATCAGAGGCAACCGGCTGATCCGGTAGTTGACTGACATTTGATAGTTCTGACATGTCTAATAAGCCGTGATAATTCTGGTAGCTAACAAGTCTTTAGTCTTGAGATTTGGCACTTAGAGTTATTCAACTCAGCTAGATATGTCGAGACATAAGGATAGTATGTGTCGACACAGATGAAATATGTGTCGACACTAATACCCGGGTGTCGACACACTTCCTTTGGTGTTGTTGACAAACTACAGAAACTGTCGACATAGCTCTTCATTCAGTCTCAACACTGCCTTTGTAGGATGTGTCGACATACTTCATAAAATAGTCGACACAGCTCTTCATTAAGTTCTCGACAAACAGCCTTTGTAGAATGTGTCGACATACTTCAGAAAACAGTCGACACAACTCTTTATCAAGTTCCGACATAGCCTTTGTAGAATGTGTCGATACAAGTCCTGTGTGTCGACACAGCCTCCCCAAATGTCGACCCAAGTCCTGGATGTCGACATAGCTGCTTCTTTATAACTGTCAATACAACAATGTCTAAATGTGTCGACACAAGTTATGAATGTCGACACAGTTGATGTCGACTTAAACTCTGGATGTCGACATAATTCCCGTGTGTCGACACAGACTTGCTTCTTATCTCGACACTGCTCCTTCAAAGTTGTCGACACAAAATAATTGTCTCGACACTTTTGTACTTAGAATATTTTCTACATTCTTCTGCCTGCACAAACAAACTCAATACACCATCAAATACAACCAGATGTATATCATTGAGTCAGCTGAGGCTTCTCCAAATCAGGTACACAATTTCCAATGTACCCAACACGTACAACCCTGTATACTCTTGGATATGAGAGACATCTAGCGATACAATATTTTTGCCAGCCAGCAGAGGAAAACCCAACAGAGAATAACAAACATAATGGCTGGTCACCCATGGTACCCATCTCCTAGTCGACTTGAGTCGTCAACCTTCCGGCACCGGTATGAACGGTCTGTAGAAGGGAATGACCTGCCATAATTCACTGCAAGCAACTTACAAGCAATCAAACAGTCAATTTTGCTAGCACGCACCTGGTCTATGGTGACTTGCCCTACTATGATTCAATCTTCGGGCAGTAATGCTCAGCTCAACTTTTGACAAGGAGCATGAGAGCACTTTATTTTGGGCAAAACCTGGAGGAACACCTCAACTCCAGTTATCCCCAACTTAGGCTCGACCTTAACAGATGGCTGCTCAACAGAGCAGGACTCGTGCTTATAATAGTAAATTGTAGTAATGAAAATGTTGTAATTAAAGTTGCTGATAATATAAGTTACATAATTAGAGTGCTGGACTGAAATGTGATCAGTACGAAACTGGAGCAGTACTGAAACGAAAGTACTGAATTGAACTTGACCAGTACGGGACTGGAGTAGAATTGAAATGATAGTACTGAATTGAACTTGACCAGTACGGGACTGGAGTAGAACTGAATTGAACTTGACCAGTACGAGACTGGAGTAGAACTGAAATGAAAGTATTGAATTGAACTTTATCAGTACGGGACTGGAGTAGAACCGAAATGAAAGTACTGAATTGAACTTGACTAGTACGGGATTGAAGCAGAACTGAATTGAAAGTACAGAATTGAAATTTACCAATACGGGACTGGAGTAGAACTGAATTGAAAGTACTGAAATAAATAAAGAAACTAGACCAATGCAAGACTGGAATAATCATAAAGAAAATGGTTAGTAGTTCAATCAATCCATTCAGGAGGGTTCAGTTCCATCTCCGTTCTCATGGGGTATTTTCAGTACCTTCTTCGTTCTCAGGAGGCAATCACAATTCCTTCACCGTTCTCAGGAGGAGTATTCAGTTCCTTCTCAGTTTTCAAGAGGTTTTTTCAGTTCCATCTCGGTTCTTAGGAGGTTTCTTTGGGTTTCACCCATTATTAAGATCCAATAACAATTCAGTTACGCCCTTTTTAATCACGGCTTAATCGGATCAGGGGAAGCATATTATAAGTTATATTTTTATTATTCGTTTGAGAATAAATATCAATTCGATTGCTTGCATCAGATCGAATCTGAGAATCTTGTTCGAGCAGACATTTTTCCTCGAATTTCAACCTCGAAAATCATTTTCAACACATGAGGGACATTCTTCACCAGGAACGAGGTTGTGTATAGTTTTTCTTAAAGCTCGTACTTTCATCTTCCGAGTATACCCAAAATGCCCGAGAATTATTTTAAGAATGAGACGCTTGGTGATCTTGCAAAAACCTTGAAATACTCAGAGCTGGAAATCTTGCCTCAAAAACTCTCGTTGCTTCATAAATTGAACTTAATATTCAATATAAAGTGGTCGTGGGATTCAATTTTCATTTTTGAAGAATTTAAGCGCGTAAATTTCCGAGCGCGATCCTAGGCTCTAAGAAATTGGAAAAATCTTCAATTTTTAAGATTCCTAAATTTTAAAACAACCTTTAAGAGGACCTAAAAAAATCTTAGTAAATTTTCCAAAATTTTCTGATCAATTTTGAACTTTTAAATTGGCCAAAAAATACTTATTTAGGCTTTAAAAATACCAAGTAAACTCCAAAAGTTCCCAAAAGTTTTGTGTAGATTGCCCTCATCAAGAGAAACAATTTTCATATTCAAAACTTTTTCAAAAGGAGCCTATGTTACCCTTTAGAAAATAAAATTCCCATTTTAGTTATAATAATATAATATTCATAAAATTTATCAAATTATAAATTTTATAACTTTCTCCCCCACCGCTATACAGAGAACCCTGTACCAAAACCGAGCCTTTGCGGGCCTTCCCCGCCTCTAGCCAGCCATGGCTCCGCCCCGACCGACTCTCCAGTGGCGGGCGCTCCCTCCGGTGGTGGTCCGGCGGCCTGCTGTAGCTGGCCATCACTGAAGCTCTCTTTTTTGTGAACGTAAGGGAGGGTGTGACGAAGGCGGCGCTCCGCCCGCCGGAGCTTGCATGCAACGCGTTAGAAAGATAGGGAGGAAGGAGAGGAGAAGGTTTCTACCTGATTTGGGGGCCTTCGGTGCTTCCGGCGAGATCCGCCATTAATGGCAGTGGAGGGTAGTGGAGCTCTGATGAGTCCACTTTATATACCTATTTTCGGACTCATCTGGGTTAGTTTTCACGTGTTTGCACTTCAATTTTAGTTCTATATTGTTCATATTTCATCTTGTCTTTATTTCCATAGGAAGTGCACATTTATGCCCGTGGTTATGTATTTTGTTATTTTTATAGTTTGTACTCCTTTTTGTGATTGCCTGGAATGTCTGCACATATCAGTGATTGGTTTTTCCTTTCGGTACAGGGGTCGTGTGCATGTTCCGGGATGGTTGAGAAACATGAATACTGCGCATGATCATGGGATCTAATGCGCACGACCACTGGTCGTGCGCCCATGATCGTGCAGACTACTCTTCGTTTTCCATAATCAGCCTGGGTAAGCGCACGACCACTAGACATACTGCGCACGACCTGCGCCACTGAACTTGTGCATTGATTCCTCTTTTCTGGAGTCCTGTCTGGGGTAATCGCACGACCATTGAACTTAGTGTGCACAACCACTGGTCGTGCGCCACTACTCGTGCGCGTTATCCCAGTTCTTCTTCCTGATCTTCCATGCCAATGCGCACGATCACCGGACATAGTGCGCACGACCACTGGTCGTGCGCCTGTGATCGTGCGCATTGTTCATTTCTACTTTGTATAAATAGTGCAGGTCTCGCCCTAATTCGAGAGAGGATCCGGAGCTCGACATTTATCCACCGTTTTCCGCCTTCTCCGTCGTTCTCCTTCATCTTCCACCATAGGGAGGTGCTCTGGGCAAGCTTTCACCGCCAAATCCAAGCCGGAGCTTCCTCTCGGCCTTCTCCTTCATCCGTGAGCTTCAAGTAGGGCTTGACGCCATAGACATCAAGCAAAGGAAAGCTAGCAAACTTCGTCCGCTATCGTGAGACGAAGAAGACGGGCCATTGGAAGGTGGTGACAGCCCTTCTCTACCCCAGACGCAGTTGAGGACCGAGCTTGGACGCAGAATGACAACCCGACGATTCCAACCGTGAATCCTCAGCAAGACTTCGAATTCGGTCGATCTCTTGACTTGTTCTTGCTTTCTTGTTGAATATTGGTGTTTAAATCTATTTATATTGATGAAGTGCACTTTGGTTGTATATGTTATGTGTTTCATATCTATGTGATTCCTATTTCATTTAACTGCTTAAGTTGCTAGAGTTGCGCCATATTCCATCCACATCCATCCACCCTTGCCGCACTAGCAATTGCTAGTGGCATGCGTAGCGAAGAGGTGCTTTTGACCCTCATTTCGCCATTCTAACCACCTCATCTGCAAGCCTACTCGCCCATCCGCCTAGTGATTCGGTGCATAGCGACCCGACTAGTCTTCCATCCTGCCTGGCGAAGCATCGCATAGCGGCGTTGCATAGCAGTAGTTGTTAGCCTTTTATTTTCTGTTTTTGCAAACATCAAAACCCCCCTTAGTTAGCTCCGACCTGAGGACTTCAATCTCAAGTCCTCCTCGAAATTAACTCCACCTTACTGTGTTCCTTAAGAGATCGATACTTGGGAAAACCCCCATTTTATATTACTTGTGCGACTGGTTCACTCCCGTGATCTTAAGCATCAAGTTTTTGGCGCCGTTGCCGGGGAACACAGTCGTGTGAGTTTTTGGAGAGGGAGATAATAGATTGAAGCCCTTTTTCCATTTGTGCATATCATTTTTTTTATTTGCTTTGGTTTTTAGAATTTTTATTTTGCTTATTTCTTTTTTTCCCTTTTCTGATTTTTGATTTAGATAGCAGATCCGTGCTATTTTAATTTCAGCTGTGTAGCACTTTTTCAGCAATTATTTTTGTTTGCGATGGATCCTGATGCTGAGTGCCATCTACTTGACACTTTGCGCCGATCCATCGATGCCATTGCTGTTATGAATGCCGAGCATTACATTCGGTGTTTGTTATGTCAAGGTGTGGGCCACATGTTGAAGGATTGCCCTCGTTTGTGCAAGCCTTCTCCCTCTGAGGGCGTGTGCACAACAACCTCCCGTTCGCGTAAGACTGTTGTGGGCAGGCCTACCAGGGTGTTGCCTGGCCCATACAATGACATAACGGATTTTGCTCATTCTTTACCCGTTGAGATTACTGAAGAATCTCTGGCCGCATACAGCTCTTTCATGGGTCCCTCGATCCATTTTACGAGCTTTACTTGAGTGATGATGATCACTCTAGTGTTAGCCAACAAAAAGAGGAGCAGGAACTCATGGACGCTCCTGTATGGGACGATGAGATTGTTCCGGTCGTCGACGGGGTGGCGTCAGCGAATGATTTTGCGATGGGGCCTGCTCATTCAGTGCTTGATTTTGAGAGCAGCCTCGCCCCTCCGTAATTTTTGCCGGATTGTGCTATTCCTTTTTCTTGTGAGTCGGTTGATGATGCCGTGATTGTGGATGATTCGGTGCCCGAGGTTGCGCCGAAGTGGGATGATGATTCCTCTATCTCCGACGGAGAAGGTGGATCTTCGGAACACTTTTACGCACCCCGGTGGGATGAGGAATACCCTCTTTCCGATGCGGAGGTTTGCACCTCCTTATTGGATGAGGCCGTTCCTCTTACCACCGCGACCTCGAGTTCTCGGATTCCCCTCGGTACGACTCATATGACACCGACAGTGATCTCTGCTTGGATCCTGCTGAGAGTGACACCGGGATCACTCTCCCATTTTCTGATTATTTTAGTTCTTCGTCTCCTTTATTTCTTGAACCCCCTTCTCTATCTGAACCTGTGCATGCTGAGTCTCCATGGGTATACTGGGATGATGATTAGCCTGGTGTTCTTGCCGTTGCCATCACACCCTATACACCTGTGGTTGACGATGCCTTGCTAGGCGAGGATACTTTTTGTGATAAGATGAGTGAGGACCAGGCCTCCTCCTCACCCTATTTCCTATTTCCTCTGCCTGCGAGGAGCAGGTATGATTATTTAGGTAGAGGGATAACTGCTCTATCTCCGTATCGGTACTTGCTACCGCAACGGATATTAGGCCAATTACCTATGCACTTTTTATTTCATAGGCCCATTAGCTAGAACTATTTAGAATTTAATAAGTCGTGCTGGGATGACAATAACCCCAGTACTTATCTTTCATTTTCTGCATTTTATTCTTCTTGTCTAGTTTAGTTTTAGCATTTCTTTTTGTATATTTTTTTTTGTTTTTGCGGAGCTCACCCCTATAGGTATTCATGGCAAATTGCATTGGTGGGGTTGTGATTCTTCGTATGGCGGGCCTGCTTCAGGTTTCCACGCATCTTCTGGTATGCTCACTGGCTGAGCATTGGGTAACTTCTTCCCTTAGCTCCTTATATTTTTAATTTCTATATCATCTGCTGTGTAGTTTAGTTTAAGTCTGGGGGAGAGATTTGTTACCTATTGCACGCACACATTTATTGTGCATACTAGAAGCCTTTATTGTTTTATTTTGCTTAGTTCATTGCATCACACACCACTGCACCCACATGAGTGCGTGCTTAGGTTTTTGCGTGCTGCGAGTTAAACTCATTTCTTCGTTAGATTTGGTAAAATTATGGTGCTGACATAGGATTGTGAGACAGAGTAAAATGTTGACCTTGCTGTGCTCCTAGTCAACTGCTCTCGTCTCGTGTAGAAATTGGAGTAGATTTAATTTTTCTGTATGCTTTTAGTTTTATATTTTTCTAATTACGTAAATACTTTTTATTCTACTCAAAAGTTGGTGAATCCGGTGTGAATCTGACGGTAGCTTAGGAATGTGTGTAGACGGCCGTTAGGTTCGTATTGCTCGAGTCGGGAGGAGGGATAGTCTTTCTCGTTGGCTAAGAACTTGCCCCAAGCTATTCTTGAAGCATGGGTATAGGTTAGTCATGCATGAGCGTGATGTAGGCCATCATTTTGGCCCGGTTGAGCTTTATACCGTTCCTGACGTCTTATCCTTGCTAGCCCCGTTGTGCCTACCCCTCCTTTTGATTCAGCTCCACCATGATTTCACCAAAGCCCCATAGCCTATCCTAGTCGCACACCCAAGTCGAGTTTAGTGTTTTATATTTTCATGTTGGGATGTGATGTGGTGTTATTACATGTGAAAATGTGGATGTGCTCCAAAGCTTATATTTGCTGAATTTGTTAAAAGAAAAGTAATTTGAAAAAGGAAAAGAAAAGTTAAAAAAAAATGATGTTAAAGTGAAAAAGTGAAAAGTAAAAGTAAAATTGAAAATCCTATTTGAGATGTGAGTATTTTTGGAGTAGGAGGTGCACACACCCATATGTTAAAAGTTAAGTTTGTGGGTGTGGTGTGCCCGTATATATTTTGGTTAGCTGATGGTTTTTTTCTTTGATAAGCTCATTTGGGTTAGGTGCATAGCCTTCCTGTTTATCTTTTTTTTACCTCACCGAAACCCAAGCCCCATCTCTTCACCTCAAGTCCTACTGATTCGTGTGTGAACCAAACCAGTGTCGTGGAGAGAATGCGAAAGGGCAAGCATATGGTCACCGACATTGGTGGATTCCTTTGGAGGTTATCCCGAGCCCCGATCTTTGGCAATGCTCGCCTAGCGATTAGTCTACTTTCTTCCTACGCGTGACCGGATGATTCACCGTGATTCTATTTTTGAGTAATAATAAAATGTTGATACGCATTGTGAAAAGTATAAACTATTTTGTATACTTAGAAATTTCTTCTATTATATTTTTACGCGCGCGAGCATGCGACTTCGCATGGTACTTCGTATCGCAATTTCTTTGTTAACTAGTATTTTTCCCTATCAGCTTAGATTTTGTTTGCTCGGGACGCGCAAACAGTTAAGTCTGGGGGTGTGATGAGTCCACTTTATATACCTATTTTCGGACTCATCTGGGTTAGTTTTCACGCGTTTGCACTTCACTTTTAGTTCTATATCGTTCATATTTCATCTTGTCTTTATTTCCATAGGAAGTGCACATTTATGCCCGTGGTTGTGTATTTTGTTATTTTTATAGTTTGTACTCCTTTTTGTGATTGCCTGGAATGTCTGCACATATCAGTGATTGGTTTTTCCTTTCGGTACAGGGGTCGTGTGCGTGTTTCGGGATGGTTGTGAAACAGGAATACTGCGCACGATCATGAGATCTAATGCGCACGACCACTGGTTGTGCGCCCCTGATCGTGCGCACTACTCTTCATTTTCCAGAATCAGCCTGGGGTAAGCGCACGACCACTGGACATACTGCGTACGACCACCGGTCGTGCGCCACTGAACGTGTGTATTGATTCCTCTTTTCTGGAGTCCTGTCTGGGGTAATCGCATGACCATTGAACTTAGTGCGCACGGCCACTGGTCGTGCGCCACTACTCATGCGCGTTATCCCAGTTCTTCTTCCTAATCTTTCATGCCAGTGCGCACGATCACCGGACATAGTGCGCACGACCACTGGTCGTGTGCCTGTGATCGTGCGCATTGTTCATTTCTGCTTTGTATAAATAGTGCAGGTCTCGCCCTAATTCGAGAGAGGATCCGGAGCTCGACATTTCTCCGCCATTTTCTTCCTTCTCCGCCGTTCCCCTTCATCTTCCACCCTAGGGAGGTGCTCCGGGCAAGCTTTCACCGACAAATCCAAGCCGGAGCTTCCTCCCGGCCTTCTCCTTCATTCGTGAGCTTCAAGTAGGGTTTAACGCCATAGCCATCAAGCAAAGGAAAGCTAGCAAACTTCGTTCGCTATCGTGAGACGAAGAAGACGGGCCATTGGAAGGTGGTGATAGCCCTTCTCTACCCCGGACGCAGTTGAGGACCGAGCTTGGACGCAGAATGATAACCCGACGATTCCAACCGTGAATTCTCAGCAAGACTTCGGATTCGGTCGATCTCTTGACTTGTTCTTGCTTTCTTGTTGAATATTGGTGTTTAAATCTATTTATATTGATGAAGTACACTTTGGTTGTATATGTTATGTGTTTCATGTCTATGTGATTCCTATTTCATTTTACTGCTTAAGTTGCTAGAGTTGCGCCATATTCCATCCACATCCATCCACCCTTGCCGCACTAGCAATTGCTAGTGGCATGCATAGCGAAGAGGTGCTTTAGACCCTCATTCCTCCATTCTAACCACCTCATCCACAAGCCTACTCGCCCATCCACCTAGTGATTTGGTGCATAGCGGCCCGACTAGTCTTCCATCCCGCCTAGCGAAGCATCGCATAGCGGCGTTGCATAGGAGTAGTTGTTAGCCTTTTATTTTCTGTTTCCGCAAACATCAAAACCCCCCTTAGTTAGCTCCGACCTGAGGACTTCAATCTCAAGTCCTCCTTGAAATTTACTCCACCTTACTGTGTTTCTTGAGAGATCGATACTTGGGAAAACCCCCATTTTATATTACTTGTGCAACAGGTTCACTGCCGTGATCTTAAGCATCAAGCTCGGGTGGGAGGATTCCAGGGAGGTAGGGGTTGGGCAGAGCTTGCTGGGTTCGATTGTGGCTGGGGAGAGTAGTGAGTCTCCACTGAAGCCTTGGGGGGTATTTATAGGAGGAGTAGAGCCCCTCCCTCCCCTTATTCTTCTTGGCCACGACATTTAGAGAAGAAGATGAGTTAGGCTAACCTAACCATTGTAAGGTGGGGGTGGGGTGGCTGCACACCATTAGTTGGTCATACCCCTAGTGGCTATGATAGGGGTTAATCCTATTTAGCCATGTAATGTGGGGTGAGTTTAGGCCAATAGGAAGGGAGACATGGAGAGAGGATTTTGGCTCATCCTAGCAAGGCTAGGGCAGGTGGCATCCATCTAAATGGCTAAGGACAGCCATATGTCCTCATCTTGTAGCATGTCTTAGGTGGGCTTGGGCTTTGGAATTAAAAAAGAGAGAAAGAGAAAGAGATAGGGTCTTTCTCTTGGCTTAGCCTAAGGCCCACCCACCTTGATGTCATTTTGTTGTAATATAAAGATCATATAGAGCTGAGGTTGGGCCCAATGGTGGCCTATATGAATGGCCTCAAGTGGGGGTACTTGAACATTAGAATTTCTTAATGAAGATTCATTTTTTTGGGAGGTTTGACCAAGTCAACTGTGGGGTGGGTCCCCCATGATGGTCAAAGTCAAAGTAGGTGCAAAACATCAAGATTTGGGTTAAAGTTGGGGTGCCCCATCATAATTTGTGTGTGCACGCTTTTCGATACATAGTTATGCTTGATTTGACCACAGTTTGACCACCTGTCATCGAAACTGATCGGGACCAATTCAGTTGACTTTGTATTGACCAAACGAATCCAATGCCACTGACCAGAGTCAAATCGGAGTTCGTTTGCTAAGTATTCAAAAACTGCGCGTCGCGACATGCTAAAACGGTCAAAACGCTCATAATCATCATTAGGCTTCGAATCACATCGCAACAAGTTCTGATGCGTTAGTATTGACTATATGAAGTCATAGAAACTGACAGATCTCGAATCAGAGTTCTCTAGGTCAATATTAACAAATCTCATTTTCGTGACATTCTGCGAGGAACGACCATGTAAAAAATATACCAGAGATTTGAATAATTAAAGTTTTATTATTCAAAAGATATCATTTACAAAGGTATGACCTCCCTTTTATATAATGGAGGAGATATGAGAGAGTACAAGAAAACAATGTGGGAATAAAAACATACATAGCTGTGCAGCTAGAAAATAAAGAGACCGAACAGGCCGAGCGGCTAGACAAATGGGCTAATCGTTCGGCAACACCAGAAGGAAGTGCACAGGTCGCAATAGGAGACCGCTAGACCTCCCGGTCTTCAAGTTGTCTGAGAGAAATCGCTAGACCGCTCGGGTAGCAGACAACAACCGTATAGATATCAAACCACTGGGGAGTATCCCTTAGACCGTGCGGTCACCAACCCGTAGGCTTAGACTGCCAGACCGCTCGGTCTCATACTTCAACACTCCACCTCAAGCTGGAGCATAGATATCAATCATGCCCAGCTTGTCACAAACGTGGAAGAAGGGAGTAGAAACCGGTTTTGTGAAGATATCCGCCAACTCTTTGTCGGAGGTGACAAATGGAGTACAAAACTGTTTCTTCAATACCTCTTCCCGAATGAAATGGCAATCGACTTCTATATGTTTTGTTCTCTCATGGAAGACCGGATTTTTGGATATGTATATCGCGGCCTTGTTGTCCCAGAACATAGGAATAGGATAGTCGTAGACCTCTCCTATGTCAAACATGAGAGCACGCAACCATTTTAACTCACGTAGTTGACGCCATACTCTGAGATTCCGCTTCTGCACTGGATCTGGAGATGACAGACTGTTTCTTGCTCTTCCAGCTCACAAGGTTTCCGCCAACAAATGTGCTAAAACCGGATGTAGATTTACGATCGCCTTTATCATCCACATAGCTTGAATCTGAGTAGGCTTCAGCTCTCAGATGACCATTCTTCTGAAAGAGTAGCCATTTTACTGGTGCTGCTTTGAAATACTCTAATATCTTCAAGGCAGACTGAAGATGGCATTCCTTGGGAGCTTGCATGAACTGACTAACCTTGCCTACATCATAGAAGATGCCGGGTATGGTCACTGTGAGATAAATGAGTTTGCCCACCAGACGTCTGTACCTCGTGATATTAGATAGAAGAGGCGAGTCATTTGACCATGTTTTGTCTTCTCCAGTAGCTATGGGATACCGGGCCGGTTTGGCACCAGTCAATCCTGCCTCTTGTAGAAGGTCAAGAGCATACTTTCGTTGGGAGAGAACCAACGAGTCAAGCTTCCGAGAGATTTCTATCCCCAAAAAGTATTTCGGGGAGTCCATATCCTTCGTGACCAGGTGTTGACGGAGGTGTTTCTTTGTCAAGTCCACCCCAGCCTGGTCATCGCCAGTAAGAAGAATATCATCCACATACACCGCCAAAACCACTAGTCCCGAGGCGGTTTTGCGAATAAATAAGGAGTGATCAGCCGAACTTCTTGCAAAGCCGATGGCAGCCACAATGCCACTGAACTTGTCGAACCATGCCCGAGGGCTCTGCTTTAGGCCATAAATAGCCTTCTTCAACCGGCATACTCGTGTCTCCTCTTGAGCAACATACCCAGGAGGTTGCTCCATGTAGACATCCTCCTGAAGATCTCCATAGAGAAAGGCATTCTTGACATCAAGCTGAGAAATAGGCCAATCCCGGTTGACAGCCACAGGGAGAAGAACCCGGATGGTGCTGAGGAGAGCAACCAGAGAGAAGGTATCAAAGTAGTCAACCCCATAAGTTTGAGTGAAGCCTTTGGCCACCAACCGGGCCTTGTAGCGATCCACAGTGCCGTCAGGGCAAAAATTCACAACAAACACCCAGCGACAGCCAACCACATCAGTCCCCACGGGTGGAGGAACAAGGGTCCAGGTACCCCTTTCAGTAAGAGTGGCGATCTCTTCATCCATGGAAGATTTCCAATGAGGAATAGCAAGAGTCTCTTGGTAGGAGTTGGGAGTGGCAGTAGCCGAGATAGCCAAGGCAAAACACCTGCGAGAAGTAGTAAGCCGATCATAGGAAATAACTACCGTAAGCAGATGTTGAGTACACGCCCGCACCCCTTTGTGAAGAGCAATGGGAAGATCCAGGTCGTCACGTGCCTCAGTGACCGGAGTGTCTATGGCGGAGAAGGCTAGCCCGGGACTAGAGAGAGACGGCTGCGGAGAAGAGGGAGAAGGTGGAGGGGGTATGAAGGAGAGAGGTGGAGACGGAGGAGGAGAGGAGGGAAGAGGGGAGACTTTGATATGTGTGGAAGGAACAGAGAGAGATGGTGGAGAATTAGAGACATCAGGAGGAAGAGGGGATGCAGGAGTGAAGTAGGACGCATTCTCGAAGAAGGTCACGTCTGCGGAGACAAACTACTTGCGCAGAACGGGGTCAAAACAACAATAGCCTTTTTGAGTGGTAGAGTAACCCAAAAAGACACACTTGGTGGAACGGGGGGAAAGCTTGTCACGGGTAGCGGATGGAGCGTGTATGAAAGCCGTACACCCAAAAATATGGAGAGGGAGAGGAAATGGTTCCTTGTTCGGGTGTAGAATGGAGAAGGGGGTCTGGCCGCGGAGAACCGTAGAGGGAAGATGATTGATGAGGTTGCAGGAGATGAGCACAGCATAGCCCCAATAGGAGCGAGGCAACTGCATCTGCGTCATGAGAGTGCGAGCGACATCAAGGAGATGACAGTTTTTATGCTCCGCCACCCCATTTTGCTGGGAGGTGTAAACACAGCTGGTCTGATGAACAAGACCATGTTGCATACAAAAAGAGGAAAACTCATGACTAAGATATTACTTAGCATTATCAGAGCGAAATACTTTAATAGAAATATCAAATGAGTTTTAATCATATAATAAAAGGATTGCCAGACATAAAAGAGTTCAGAGCGATCTTTTAGTAGATACACCCAGGTACATCTAGAAAAATCATCAATAAAAGTTACAAAGTAGGAACTACCCCGACCAACGGTGAAAGTAGGAGCAGGACCCCAGACATCAGAATGAATGAGATCAAACGGGCAAGAAGAGCCACGGCCTTACTTCGGCGGGAAGGAGCAATGATGTTTGCCAAGCTGACACACATCACAGTTGAGCGGAGGACTGGTTTGAGGTAAGTGGGGCAGAAGCTGACGAAGAATCCAAGGAGGAGGATGTCCAAGGTGAAGATGCCATTGAAGAAAATCTGTAGAAGAGGAGGAGGAGGCAGACAGAGCGAAAATGTTGTCGAGAAAGTAGAGGCCGCCACTCTTAGTCCCAGTAACAATCGTCCGTTGGGACCTCGGGTCCTGAAAAGAATAAGAAGTGTAAGTGAATAAGACGGAGCACTGAAGTTGCTTGCATAAAGTAGTAACAGATAATACATTACAGGGGAACTTCGGGACATAGAGGGTGTCCGCCAAGCAGAGCGATGGGGTGACTTGAACCATGCCCGTCCCATGAACCGGGGAAGGGGAACCATCCACAACCCGAACAGGGGGCAAACGATCATGTGTTTCGAGGAGAGCGAAGTAATGAGGATTGCCGGTCATGTGATTTATAGCACTAGAGTCAATCATCCATTTACCTTGGGTAATGACGTGGGCACTACCTGAAGTCATGACCACAAAAGCAGACGACCGAGAGGAGGCGGTGGTGGAGGAAGATGCATCACCGGAGGGGCAAAGATTAGGAAGTTTTTGCCAGCAACGGTCAACAGAATGGCCGGTACGACCACAGTGAGAGCAAAGAAACCAGGATGATTTGCATCCTCCGGACTGGCTGCGGCCACTAGTGCCACCCCGCTGAGCCTGGTGAGCATAGGAGTCCTGTGGAGGAGGAAAGTACAACAGAGGATGCTGGAGCAGAGAAGTAATAGCCGCTATGCGAGCCGCGGTGGCATCCAAAGTGGGAGACTCCGCCTCGCCCAAGATCTGCTGGCAGATCATATCAAAGTAGCCGGGATGGCGCAGAAGATAACAAACAACCAGGAGTTCCTGGAAGTGCTTGTGCTGCTCGACCAAGTCCGTGGCGAAGGGGCGATTCTAGAGGATCTCGGCGCCAAGAGCCTGAACCTGCTGATAAGCCGCAGCAAGAGACATGGAAGGACGGGCGAAGAGGTCCGCATAGAGAGTATAAATGCGGGACGTCTAGCCCCCCCTTGAATAAAGAGCAGAGAGGTGAAGCCAGACAGCCTTAACCGTTTCATCATGGCGGATGACGGGAAGGCACTCATTGGAGAGGCTGTTGGCCAGCCAAGTGCGGACAAGCGCATCACTCGCATCCCAGTCATCAAATTGAGGAGAGGTAGGAGGAGGAGGGTCATCGGTGAGGTGATGACGTTTGCACTGAGAACGAAGAAGAAATGTGAAAAAATGCTCCAATCCGGATAGTTGGAACCAACCAGTTTAGAAACGGTGCCAAGGTTTCTAGAAGGAGTAGGAGGAGGAGGAGCCATAGGAGTGGTGGAGGTAGAGATGACGGGGGTGGAGAGAACGGAAGTGTCCATAGAGAAAACGCAGGAAGCCGCCCGAGTAGAGGAAACGCCGCCGGGAAAGAAAAGGGAGAAAGCCGCGCGACCAAAGGAGGAGGCCGCGACAAGAGAAGAAGATCACAGTGGAAAGGAAGAAAACCGCAGCGGGTTAAAGAGAAGAAGCTGCAACGGTCACAGTGTCAGCACACCAACGGCCAGAAAGCAGACCAAAACACAGGGAAAGAGGTCGTGCGAACTGAAAATAGTCCAAGCGAACAGAGATAAGAGAGAGCAGAAGGAAGTCATGCAAACACGACAGCGACAAGGTAAAAAAGCCGCGTGAACAGACACAAACCGCGCGGTTAGAAGAGCGAAAGAAGGAATCAGGTCGAATCGATCGCTTGCTCTGATACCATATAAAAACTATACCAGAGATTTGAATAATTAAAGTTTTATTATTCAAAAAGATATCATTTACAAAGGTATGACCTCCCTTTTATAGAATGAAGGAGATAGGAGAGAGTACAAGAAAACAATGTGGGACTAAAAATATACATAGTTGTGCGGCTAGAAAATAAAGAGACCAAACAGTCCGAGCGGTTAGACAAATGGGCTAACCTTTCAGCAACACTAGAAGGAATTGCACAGGTCGCAATAGGAGACCGCTAGACCACCCGGTCTCCAAGTCATCTCAGAGAAACCACTAGACCGCTCGGGTAGAAAACAACAACCGTCTGGATATCAAACCGCTGGAGAGTATCCGTTAGACCGCACGGTAACCAACCCGCAGGCTTAGACCGCTAGACCGCTCGGTCTCATACTTCAACAGACCATATCCACCATATGGCCTCGGAATTCAACAGAACGAGTTCCAACGCACTCATATTAACTATACGAGGCCACATGAACTGACAGAACTCAAATCAGAGTTCTCTAGCTCGATATTCAAAAATCTCGTTTTCGTGATGTTCTACGAGGAATGACCATATCCACCATATGACCTCAGAGTTCAACGAAATGAGTTCCGATGCGCTCGTATTTACTATACGAGCCCATAAGAACTTAAGGAACTAAAATCGGAGTTGCCTAGCCCTATACCCTGTTTAGGGTTGCTTCCTACCGGGTTACGGGTGAGGTTCGACTCACTTTTATTAGACCCATTAGGGTTCCATTGGTCCAATAAAAGTCAGGATGTTACACTATAAGGGTAAAAATTCTAAAAAGACTCTCCTTGCCAAGAAGGACAAGAGTTGGAGTCAAAATGACTCGGCCTCTTCTGAGTCGGGAGAAGAGGAAACCTATATTGAGCTGTTTGCTGAAGAAGAAGAAAAGGAGACACCTGTAGCAAGGATTGGCATTAGGGAATCATTGTCACATTCTGATAGTGATAATGAGGATGAAGAAGAAGAAAGCTGTGGCTCGAGGGTTATAACAGATGAAGACAATCAGGATGAATCTGATTATGATGAGTAATAATTCTTAACATGCCTTCTTTAGATTCAGATTATGAGATAGGCCTAGAATCTAAAGCATCCTCTCCATCTTGTGATGAGGATGAATCAGACTCTAAGTTTGATGTCAATCAATTGATTGACAAGTATGGTGCCCTCCTTGAGGCCTTGGGTAAATTTATGAAGCTTGCTAAGAAGAAAGCTGCAGAGCTTAAGGTTCTTAGACCTCTTAAGTCTGAGTTAGAAGAAAAGATGGACATGTTTAATCAAATGGCCTCTAATTTAATTGAGCTCAAGGGGATCATTGACAAGCATACTGAAATAAGAATTCAAAATGAAAAACTTTTTAAGAAGCTTGAGAATGATCTCCTCAAGGAGAGGAAGTTAGTGGCTCAGTTCTCAAAGTCATAGTCTGTGCTACCCATTATTGACTCTTTCACTTCCCAAAACAATAAGAGTTGAGTAAGCTTTAATCGAAAGACAGCAGCAGTAGCAACCAAGGGAAAGAGAAAGCCAGTTGCTATTAAGCCTCAAACCACCTTTTAAAAGGTTCTGCTTCCTTCTAATAGGCATGACCATGATAGTATATATGGTCACTAAAAGAATGGAAATTCCTACAGTAAGTGCAATAATGTACCTAACTGTGGAGGGAGAAATAGAATTATGTTGAGTGCTTTGAAAGCTCCCAATGAAGAAATTCAAATGGATAATTATAAACCATTTGTATTTGGTACTCCAACCCTTTCACTCAAAAGTAAGGGTGTTGATTCTTCCTAGTCCACTCAAAGTAACAGGCAGACTATTAGAAAAATAGTATCCCACTCTCACAAGGCCATATTAGATGTCATCAACACAATGTCAGCTACCAAGCTAACACTATTGCTGTCAAGTCAATATCGTCAAGTAAGACAGTTTATCATTGAGCACACTGTCAAGTGCTTGATGAGAGGAAAAGGAAGAATGCAGCAGCCTTCTTTGCTGAACATGGACATCCAGAAATACCTTTAACTTCAACAAATGTTTAGAAGAGAATGTAAAACATCTTTCAGTGCTAGTGTTGTGGTAAAGTGGGACACTTTGCCATAGATTGTTTACAGAATCCATTTGTGCCACAAGCAAAGAAGAGTATTCCCGCTAGAATTGCTCCCAGCAGAAATGCTATTTTTACTGCTAATAAGAACCTAGGACCCAAATTTTGTTGGGCTCCTAAGGTAAAATGAAGTCTATCTTGTAGGTTAATTCAAGTACCAACCTAAAACACATCTGGTACTTGGACAATGGGTGTTCTGAGCACATGACAAGGAAAATAAGTCTTCTCAAGTATTACACTCCGGTGTAGCATGGTCCTTAGGTCATCTTTGGAGGCTCTAACAGGGGAGTCACCAAAGGCTATGACATGATTTCAATGGCATATTCTCAATTACAACCGAGAAATCGGAGTGAGAAAGACAATCTCGCTTGGATAGGGTAGCTTATGTGGTGGGGTTACAACATAAACTCATAAGCAAAAGTCAACTATGTGACTTGAGTAATGTCATTGAGTGCCACAATGATAAGTGTTTGATCAAAAAGTCAATTTACTTAGAGATTATTCTCACAGGCACTAGGAGTGGCAATGTATATTGCTTAGACTATATTTGTCATCATTCTTCCACTCCAATATATCTGGTAGCTAATGAGAAAGAGTCCCTTTGTGTTCAATGATACAGGAGACTTGCTCACATCAACTACAATACATTGAATAAACTCTTTTATGAAAACTTAGTCAGAGATAGTCCATATCTCAAATGTGTTAAAGAGGTCCCCTGTCATGCATGACAAATGTGCAAGCAAACAAGGGAGATCATTAAGAGCATCGACTTCAAAAACTTTGTAAGATGTCTTTATTTATTGCATATGGATCTATTTGGTCCTATGGTCATCCAGAGTTTAAGAGGAAAGTTGTACTTCTTTGATTATAGATGATCACTCTAGGTTTACATGATTATTATTCCTTAGGAAGAAATTAGATACCTTGGATGTATTAATAACTTTTGTTAAGGCAATTTAGAATGAGATAGATTGTACTGTGATCAAATTGTGAAGTGACCATCGCACGAAATTTCAATCTGGGTCTATGACAATTTTTTGTCAAGAGCAAGGTATCACTGTAACACCCTAATCCGTCACATACAATATAACAGAAGGTCCAGCCGGGCCCCATGCCATATTCCATGGACAGTCAGTGGAGTTATGTATTGAAACCATAATCCATAAACACACATCTTAAATCAAAGTGCATTCTAGTGGAAGTAAATTAAGCTTGTACAAAGAACGCAACCATGAGAATGTCCACTAAACCAAAACATGAATGATAAATAAAATACACAAATAATATTGGCCTTAAGTCCTTAGAAGGTTTAATCAATTGTTAATGTCTTACATACTTCAGCTCGTAGGCCGACCACACATGAAACGATTAATAAAGACAAGCAACTTTGCTTTGGCCTTCAAGGGCTGGCTTAGAAACCATGAGATTCAACCCGCTATCTCCCGCTAGGCTGAGCTGCACCTGCATGAAAAATTCCACCCCAACGGTGACAAACATAGCAATGGTCGACATTAGCTGACCAAATTATAATGACCCCACTCCTCTCTCGTGGTGGCAGTGCTCCTTCCCTGCAGGCATTAGCATAAACATAAATTGGCAATCAGAAAGTGTAAATTAAGCATCATTCACCATAAACATTGGCACGACCGTCGAATGCCCCATACTATTAAGGCATATTCTCGGTGCACAGGACCACAAAGGGTCACACCCTCCATTCTATGTGACGGTCAGCAACGTTTGAGCATTCTAGTCTTTCAGTGTCGAAGCCAAAGACAACATCCCTATGGCTACGACAAATTAATGATGATCTGAAAGATACACACTTTGAATCACTCCAAGTTGATTGGCATATGGTTGGGTACATTTTAGCTCTTTCCATGTGCTCAAATCTTCAGGTGCACCAAGCCACGACGCGGGTCAGCATTCCCTTTCCCATACATACTATTCAGAACTCTTTTATGATCCTAGGCTAGCACTCATGGTCGCCTAAGCTGGGCCATAGGCACTCAACTCACAAATTAGCCCTAGGGACTTCAAGAGACAGGCCTCACCAAATGGCCCCCAGGTCTCCACAAGACAAGTCTCTCAAAATATTGGCAACCGGGTCTTTAAGTGACAGGCCTCACAAAAACATATGCTAACTGGGAGCTACAGCCATGTGGTAGGGGAAAAACTATCATTTCTTCCCCTGAAAATGTGTGTTTTCTTGGAGTCCTCCAGTACTCTCTCTACAGTAACCTACACACCCCGCGAATCCGAAATCTATTCGCTACCATGGAGTCTTCTCCGGTATATAAAACAATCATCACCAATCCAGACCAACCTATTTGGACGAGCTTCACACAATATTCCTACACCATACTTCGATTCCAGATTGTAAATGCAAAGACAATGGGGATGCACACAATCTACCAGTCGGGAGAACTACTTCCACGTGTTCGTGGAGTGTCTACCCTCACATGCCAAAACAAAGGACTTCACATGTCTAAGGAAGAGGATTGTTACCCTTGAAGTTCGTTTCGGTGCCATCGAAGAGGATCTAGAAGGATGAAAATGACCACAACATCCTTTCCCCCACGGATCCAAACTAGGCATGGAAATCGGTGCTCCGAATCTCCAACAATGGTGGTATCACTTTCCTCTTTCTCTTCCTTCACTTTCCCTTCTCTCTAGCCCTTAGAAAGAGAATGCATTGGGATTAAATGAAGAAGAAATATCATGTCCCGGCCTTATACCATCTGGGATGACACCCCACCGTCGAATCTCAATCAAAAACTGGCAAACGACCACGATTTGCTCTAAATTTAGGTTTACAAATGTTACCGCCTCACGGTAGCTTAAGTGTTAGCTTGTCCCACAAGTCACCATTCAAAACCTACAATCACACGCTGACACGTAAACAGGTCATAATAACTCTGCTACCACTCCACGATAACTTACTATCGTCGAGTGATAACTAGTTTATCTCGTAATCGGTGTCGAAATGACAAAAGCACAGCTACCGCCAGCGCTAGCCCTACTGCTGGGTGGTAGCTCATCGAGAGCTTTCCCAAATAAATAAGCCATGCTACCGCCGCGCGATAATAGCCTACCATCGCGTGGTAGATGAGGCTTCATGTCAACAGGACACTTTTGACACTTTCAATGCTTTCAACGTGTTCGACGCTTTGGCGTTACCACTGTGCGGTATCGCTACTGCCACGTGGTACCTTGCATAGAGGTACAACCGATAAAATAGCTTGGCAACTGCCGGCGTTAACCCTAACGCTGAGAAGTATCTCAAAGAAGATATTTCCTGCCCCAGGAAACTTAGGGCATTACAAATCTCCCCCACTTAAAGAATTTCATTCCGAAATTACACCAAGCAGGAAATTATAAAAGTAACAACATTATAATGTATACTTCAAATGAATACCATGGGGAACTCCGCCCTCATGGTTTGCTCCCACTCCCAAGATAGTTCCTCTCGACCACAGTTGTCCCAACGGACTTTTACCATCCTGATAGACTTATTCCGAAGCTATTTGACCTCCATGTCTTCGATACAAAGCTTGAAATTCGTTGTCATCCCACCATCAATCGGCACCTGATCCACAACAACCACTTGCGTAGGCTCCAACACCGCCTTCTGCAATACCGATATATAGAATAAGTCCCGTAGACCACTAAGTTCTGTTGAAACCTTCAATCGATAGGCGAATTCACCAATGCGCTCTAATATCTCAAATGGCCCAAGGTATATCAGACTTACCTTTTTCAAGCATCGAATCCTTGATACGCCCTTGAACAGTTTGATCTTCAAGTACACCCAATTGCCCATGACGAACTTGACATTTTTGTGCTTGGCATTATAATAATTAGCATGCCTATCCTGAGTGATCAACAATCGCTCCCAGATTGTATGAATAATCAAAGACGCATCTTTGACTTCCTTCCGCGTAAACAGCTTTGACTCGCCCGTCTCGAACCACGACAATGGAGTACGACACTTCCTACCATAAAGAGCCTCGAAGGTTGCCATTTGAATACTTGCCTGGTAGCTGTTGTTGTTGGCGAACTCGATCATAAACAGGTGATACTCCCACCTTTTCTCGAAATCTAGGGCCCACACGCGAAACATGTCTTCCATCATCCTGTTTACCATTTCGGTATGACCATGCTTTTGCAGATGAAATGTCATACTAAACTTCAGTTTGGTACCCAACAATTAATGTATAAGCCTCCAATCATTAGACGTGAAGCGTCCATCTCGGTTACTAACAATGCTTTGGGGCACATCGTGCATTCGTACAATATTATCCACGTAAAGCTTTGACAACTTTTCTACTGAATCGTCTTTCCTATTTGGAATGAAGTGCAACACTTTCAATAAACGATCAACGATCAGCCAGATGGCATCATTCCCCTTTTGTGAACTCGGCAACTCATGCACAAAATCCATAGATATGTCGTCGAACTTCCATTCCAGTATAGGCAAAGATTTCAATAATCCACCGGGCTTCTGACATTCGACCTTCACCAAGGCACAATTCTAACACTTAACCACATATAGTGCTATGTCTTTCTTCAGTCCTCGCCACCAGAACAGCTTTTTCATGTCTTTAAATATTTTTGTGATCCCCGGCTGAATCGAGTACTTGGTGTAATGAGCCTTGTACATCAATTCTTCCTGTAATTTGACCGCCTTTGGGACGCACAATTGACTGTTCTTCCACAACAACCTATCATCAATAGTAAACTGGGCATTTGACCCATCTAAAGACTCAGCCATATAGCATCTCATACTGTTGTCCAACTTCAGCGCCTGCCGAATCCGATCAGCCAGGTCATACTGCACTTCTGTCCAGTTCAAACGTGTTTCATCACTAGCTGTCCTATCAACACAAGATATTTCCAAGGCCTCCAAATCTCGAACAAGATGCTCGTCATGCATCTGTATCCAATTGGCCTGCGCGAGAATCCTGCAACTCAATGGATCCTCAACCGCATTACCCTTGCCAGGTACATAATGTATCTTGAAGGTTTAGTCCCCAAGGAACTCTATCCACCTCTGTTGGCGCATATTCAAGTCCTTCTGATCCAACATATACTTCAGGTTCTTATGGTCCATATAAATATCGACCTTCATGTCATACAAGTAGTGCCTCCAAAGCTTCAGAGCGAATATTACGGCCGCTAAATCCAAATCGTGGACCTGATAGTTCCTCTTGTGCACTTTCAACTAGCGCTAACCATATGTTATCACCTTCCCGTGTTGAAGCAAGACGCAACCCAAACCGCTCCCTGAGTCGTCACTATAGATCTCAAAGCCCTCTGTACCACATGGCACGCACAGAATATGCCCTGTAGTCAGACAACTTTTCAATTATTCAAAATCTTGTGCGCAGGCTGGCAACAAAACAAACTTTTGATTCTTCCTTACCAGGGTAGTTAGGGGTAAGACTATCCACGAGTAGTTCTCGACGAAGCGCCTGTAGTAGCCGACGAGCACCAGAAAACTCCGAACTTCCGCCACAGAAGACAACACATGCCACTCATGAATCACAACAATCTTTGTCGGATCTACCGCGATTCCCTCTCCACTAAAAATATGACCAAGGAATGCTACCAAAGAGAGCCAAAACTCACAAATAAAGAACTTGTCATACAACTAATTGCTCCTCAGGGTCTCTAACACTCTGCGTAAAGGATCTGTAAGATCTTCCACATACTAAGAGTACACTAGGATATCGTCAATAAAAACTATCACAAATTGGTCCAAGTACTATCTGAACGTCCAATTCATAAGTACATAAATACGGATGACGCATTCGTCAGCCCAAATGACATGATGGTGGAGTCATAATGCCCATATCTAGTACTGAATGCCATCTTAGGAATTCCACTTTCCCTGATTCTCAACAGATAATACCCGGATTTCAGATCCAGCTTTAAGTACATTGTTGATCCAATAAGCTGGTCAAACAGATCATCTGTAACATCCCCGTCCGTCACATAACATATAATATAAGGTCCGGCTGGGGCCCGATGTCATATACTACAGATAGTTAAAGGAGTTACTAATTGAAATCATAATCCAAACATATGCATCCTATCATAGAGTGCATTCTAACGGAAGTAATTTTAAAGGTTAAAATGAACACATCCAACTGAATGTCCATTAATATAAAAAGTAAGAATGAATAAACAAATATACAGATAGTCTTGGCCTTAAGCACTTACATTAGTCAACTCAAAATTAAGTGTCTTGCATACATCAGCAAGCAGGCGGGCCACACATGAACAATAAAATAAGAAGGTAATTAGCTTTGGCCTTCGTGGGCCAGCATAGCAACTGTAACACCTCCACTATAATGACCGTATAATATGGGTCCGGCCGAGGCCCCACAACATACAGACTCCACAACTTCAGTATTATAAGATGATATATACACTACCCAAACTCAAAACTCAGACGTCAATAGCGAAAACATACAACCAAAACTAGAAGTTATCCACCACAAGCCAAGAGTGTCAACATGGCCTTAAGGCCTTACACATCATATGTCCAAAACTGCAACAATATGAAACAGTAGTAACGTGCATATGCACTCCTAGGCTATCTCGGCATGCAAGCCGGATTACATTTCACGGAGTATATAATTCAATCAAAATGTAAATACAAGTAAGTTCACTTCAAGAGGCGTAGGCCTTTTTGGCTGGCGAGCTTTCTCCTGCTTGCGATCCTTGCCCTGTAAAAATTGGTGGTAACGTAGGTCAGCAAAGGCTGACCTCAACTGTGTAACCAACACATCTCCTCCCGGCTGTCCTTAACAGACACCGAGGTACACCATCACCCTGCAGGTCAGCACTTTGTATGCAATATACAATAACATGTAAAGCTATAAAAATAGGTTTGGATGTCTGAAACAACAAACATGTTTCTAAGTTGTGCAAGTAATAAAAAGGGGCCTACAATGCAGCATGAATGCAATCCTGGATTTCACCCAAGGCACCCTAAAGTGTATGCTTCTAACACATCATCACATCAGGTACTTCCAATTTCCCCATCGATGTTCAATCGCAAACACAAGGGTAATCTTATTTCCCCCAACGACATACAAGCCGCCACGCGGAACTCTTACCTAGGCCCCACCCACTCATAGGTCTCAAACCCTGGGATTGCCTGCAAACTCTGACTTCTCACATCAGGGTTCTGCCATTCAAACAAACCGATGCTAAGAACCCTTGCTAGACCCCACCCGTTTGCAACGACCGAGGCCCAGCTCCAATATCGGGACCAAGTCCACTGAAGGAGACCCAGTGGGACCCAGCTGGGATTGTCCGGGATTGTCTTAAGCTTGGCGTTCTTGTCAGTTTCATAGAAGGGAACTTGTCTCGCCGGGACACTCTCCACACGTGACTTGCATGTCACGGGCAAGCCAGCCAACCACAGAGACAAACCACGCCTTAGTGCATCACAATCTCATGCCTTTCCCCACCATAATCCAATATTGTACTGTACCATCCCCAAGCTCCCGCGTGTACGCTAATTTCCACCCGGTCTGGTTCTGGCCACATGTACTCACACAAAAAAGTGGAAAACATTATCACGAATGGCGTCTTGCGGCTAACGAATTTCTACACAATCCTTAAGAATCGCTATGCAACATCACAATTCGGACTAACGTGTAACATATCCATACATTACATGATATATAATATAGGGTCCGGCCAGGGCCCCACATCATATACCACAAACAGGAGGCGGGGTTATAGGTTAATATCAAAGACTAGTATACGCGTCCTAACTCAGAGCATTCTAATAGAAGCAGTAGGGGTTAATACTGAACTCATCTGCCATGAATGTCCACTATATATAAACAACCACATTTATGTATATCGCACAGGAATGTAAACAAAATACATAAAATGTTTGGCCTTCGGGCCTTACAGTTATTCTTCATAAGTGTGGATTACATACATCGGCACGCTGGCCGACCACACATGAAAATAGTACAACTTTTCTTCCTTCGGCTTTTGAGGGACAGCAAAGCAGTAGCAATGGCTTCCGCCCACTATTTTCTGCTCGGCTCTCCAGCATCTGCATGAAGACAATCCATCACAATGGTGGTAAACAAATCAATTGTCAGCATTCAGCTGACCAATTTATAGCAACCCTACCCTTTTCCAGGGGCAGTGGTATTCCTTCCCTGCAGGCATAGTATTTTCCCAAGCAGATGTATCACAAAACGTGCACTCACGCACAGTTCAATATATCACAAACGTCGATCGTACAACCCGATGCTCCGTACACTCAGGGCACATTATCGGTGTACCGGAAAACCAGGGTTCCACCACCGTTCTCAAGTCCCAGACCCAATGGTAAACATTTAGCATTCATGCTCCACGCCCACGGTCGGAGACTTTAGTCTTGATGGCGAACAACCCAAGAAGCTCATTATGTGATTCTAGTGAAGCCAATAACTTAGGCACTCAAGTTAGATAACCATAATGTGGTTATAGTTCATCCCTTGCACGTTGCTCAAATCGCCAGTTTAATGTCTAGACTGACGTGGGTCGGCTTCCTCTTGTCCGTTCAGCTCACTGGCCTTTAAGAGTGCATAGCTCACAATAGCCACACTATCCTCCAAGGACTGGCTTTCACAATCACAGGTTACGTAGGATTTATCTCTAGCTAAAACCACTATCGCCTGGCGTTAGTGATAGAACACTCTTTCTGTACCCAGCCCTAACTATACATGGACCAACTATCTAGAAAACCCTGCAGCCACCTGCAGTGCCAGAAACACTGAACTTTTATAGCATACAACACATGAATTTCGAGAGTATTTTCATGGAACTCTGTTGGGTACATTGGAAAATGTGTACCAGATTTGAAGAAGCCTCACCTTACTCAATGATATGCATCAAGGTGTATTTGATTTTGTTTTGAGTTTATATGTGCAAGTTAAGAAAATGCAGGAATGCATGAAAAGTTTCTAAGTCCAGGTGTCAACACCTGGAGTCAATTGTGTCGGCACTGGAGAAAAGCTGTGTCGACACCTGGAGTCAATTGTGTCGACACTTGTAAAGGCTGTGTCGACACCAGAAGAAACTGTGTCGACACACAGAGGTAGAGTCGACACACAAAAAAGCTTAGTCGATAGCAACTGTGTTGACATACAGAGGCAGTGTCGACACACAGAAGACTTTGTCGACATCAACTATGTCGACATAGAGGACTTGTGTCGACACATAACAGAGTTTCAACAAAGTTAATTTTTGTGAAGAGAAGAAGTGACTGTGTCGACACACAGAACTAGTGTCGACACATTCTACAGAAGCTGTGTCAAGAAGCAGTGTCGACACCAAGGGAGCTGTGTCGACACCACTAAGGCTTGTGTCGACACTTAGTCTACTTGTGTCGACACAAGATGAAGTTCAGCCTCGACACTTTAGTGACGGAGACAGATTTTCAAGAAGTAACTGGAAGACTTGACAGCTGCCATAACCAACCGGTCTACTGCAACTGTCAGAGTTGTCAGAAGTTCATTAGAAATCGGATCAGCCGGTTACCATGGAGAAAGTCTATATAAAGACATTCTCTATCAACAGAAGAGACAACAACAGATAATTAGAGAAAAATAACACCCGAAAAACAGAAGCTGATTGATGATCGACTTCAAAGGAGATCAACCCTACCGTGTTCAGATTAAAGAAGCTTTGAAGAAAGCTAAGACAGGTTGATCTCTATCATCAGATTAGTTCAAGATCTGATCAAGAAACCTTCCATCCTTTCACTCTCAACCAGGATGGTGGTAGATTTATAATTAACATCTATTTTCTGTAGGATCTTTTTAAGATCTGAGTTGTAAGCCTAATTTATAAAGGCTGAGTTGTAGGAGAGTAAGTTCTCTGAGTGGTAAGCCTTATTGAAGGCTGAGGTAGGGCTGAGAGCCTGAGTTGTAGGAGATTTTTTATCTGTGAGTTGTAGGCCTTGTTGAAGGCTGAGGTAGGGCAGATTGCCTGAGCTATAAGAATGTGGACTCACTCTGAGTTGTAGGAGCCTTGCTGGGTTCTGAGATGTAAGATCTGTGGATCTGAGGTGAAGGAAAGAAGTTAGGCTGAATCTAGCACACTGCTAGATAGGCGAAGGGGGAAAGTGAATGTAACCAGACCATGGGGAACCACTATAAATCAGTGTGCAATCTGTGATTGTGTATGGTATTATTTTTCCTGTGCTGTGATAGCTGTAGAACTATCTATTTTTGTTAATTAACTGAATTAAAAGTTCTGCCTTAGAAGAAAAAAGAATTGCACCTATTCACCCACCTCTAGGTATTTAGGAACCAAGTTTTTCAAGTGGTATCAAAGCGAGGTTCCTCAAAGAAAGTCTTAACAGTCTGAGTAAGATCTGTAAGGCAGAATTAAGTTAAAGAAGATGGGTTCAGGAGAAAACCATAAAGAGCTTGGTTCAATGAAGTTACCTATCTGCAAGAAGGAAATCTTTGGAATATGGAAGGAAAGGGTCAGACTATTTATGGAGGCATTTGATCCTAGAATTTATATAACAGTTCAGGAAGGACCATATATTCCAATGAAGGTTTCTGTTCTTGATGCTAATCAAAGGACTCCTAAGGATTATTCAGAGATGACTAAGGATGAGATCATCTTGGCTACAATGGATAAAAGAGCATAGAATATTATAGTGAGTGCCATAGATGACTCAACATTCCAGAATCTGATTCACTGCAAAACCTCCAAGGAGATGTGGGACACATTGATTGTCTACATGGAGGGTTCTGAAGAGGTTAGACAAGATAGAAATTTTATGCTTAATCAAGAATATGAGAGTTTCAGACAATCAAAGTCTGATAGCATAACTGAATGTTATAAGAAGTTCTACAGAATTGTAAATGAACTAATATCCTATGGAAGAATCTTCAGTACATATGAGCTGAATGACAAATTCCTTAGGTCTTTGAAAAAGGATTGGGATACAAAGAACTGTGCTATAAGGGAAGTGGCCAGACTGGCAGAAATTTCACCTCCAACACTGTTGGACAAATTGCTATCTTATGAGATACAGCTGTTGGCCAGAAAGGAGGAAGAGAAAAATACAAAGCTTGACTCTAGAGAAAAGTCAGTGGACTTCAAGGTAGAAGCTAAAAGGAAGAATAGGAGGATGTCTCCATCTTCTCCTAAGAAATCTGCAGAAGTGAACACAAAAAATTCTGATAATCAAGTTCAGACAGTAGTAATTCTGATGAAGACTTTGCTGCTTTCACAAGGCAGTTTCAGAGATTCTTAAAGAAGAAGCAATGGAGATCTAAGCCATCCTCATCTCAGTCCAAGGATGACTATTATCAGAAGAGGAAATCATCTAGGAATGATAGGAGTGGGACAAAGCCTAGCAAGTTAACTACATCAAATATTATTTGCTATTGCTGCAATAGACCTGGACATGTTGTGATTAACTGTCTAGACAAAAGGAAGGAGTCTGCTGATAAAAAGAAGTCTCAGCATAAGAGCAAGAAGGAGAAATCCTTGGTAGCTAAGAAAGAGAAAAGTTGGACAGATCAATCAACTTCAGAGTCTGAATCTGAGGCTGAGGGCTATATTGGTTTGTTTCCAACAGAAGAAGAGGATGAGTTCTTGAAATTACTGTACTTTATCTATGAGCAAGAAGACCATCAGTTTAAAGGACTGATGGCTATGTCTAAAGAAGACCAGTGCCAGGATCAACCTGGTCCCAGTAAGGTAAAAAGTTTATCTACAGATTCTGATTACTTCACTGGGTCAGAATCAGATGCACCTGCATCAAGAGATGTAGATGGGTCTGAATCTGAAGGAGATATTCATCAGCTTATAGATGAATATGAGGATTTGTTGCAGGCACTTAAGAGAAGTAGAAACCTGACCAAAAATCAGGCTAAGGAAATTGCAGCTCTTAAGTTGGCTGCATCTGATTCAGATAAGCTACTAGATCAGAAGATGAATGAGATTGCCAAGCTGAAAAACATAACTGTTATTCAGATGGGTACAATCACATTCAAAAATGATCAGATAAAAAGTCTGGAAAACAGACTTAAGAAAGAGAAGGAAATAGTGGCTAGTTTCTCTAAGCCAAAATCTGTCCTACCCTTAATTGATGACTTTGTGTCTCAAAAGGGTAAGGAAGGATTATGCTTTAAGGGAACTGCATGGGCTGCACAGTCCAATAATAAAGGCAAATCCCCAGCACAAAGCAAAAGATTTGCTGCAAACACTATAGCTAAGATTGTACCTAAAAAGAGATATAATAAGTATGAGTGTTGGTGCTGTGGCAAGATAGGCTATTATGCCTTAGACTGTTGGCACAATACCAGTGTCAGGAAGGATAGCAGTCTACCTGTTAGAAGAGCTGCAGGGAGATTTGTCATGTTTCATGCTAACTTGAACCAAGGACCCAAAAGTTATTTGAGTTCTAAGGTTAAGTAATCTTTGTTGCAGGTGAGTTCAAGTTGTCATGCCCCTATATGGTACTTGGACAGTGGATGTTCCAGGCACATGACTAGAACAAGAGGATTGCTGAACGACTACTCACCAATATTGAATGGGCCTAAAGTAATATTTGGTTGTTCTGAAAAAGGAGTCATCAAAGGGTTTGGTAACATTTCTAACAACTTAATCACTATCACTTAAGTAGCTTATATGAAGGGTTTGAAACATAACCTAATAAGCATAAGCTAGCTGAGTGATCTTGGATATGACATTTCATTTGTCAAGAATGGGTGTCATATCAAGAGGTCAAGTGATCAAAAAGTCATATTGACTGGATATAGAAAAAGAAATGTGTATTGCCTAAACTTTGAGTGTGAGAATAAAAATTCTCCTATCTGTCATGTGGCAGATGAGAAAGCCTCTCACTGTGTCAAATGGCACAAGATGCTAGCTCATCTTAACTACAAGACTATTGGCTAACTTTTTAGTAAAGAGTTAGCGAGGAATGGTCCTCATGTTAAGTGCTTTAATGATGGGATATGCTCAGCTTGTCAAAAAGGCAAGCAGACCAGATCCTCCTTTCATAGCCTAGAAACCAAATACTCAGTGAGGTTCTTATACCTCTTGCATATGAATTTATTTGGTCCTATGCCAGTTCATAGTCTAGGTAGGAAGGTCTACACTTTTGTGGTTGTAGATGAATATTCTAGATTTTCATGGGTATTCTTTCTGAGGCAGAAATCTGAAACCCCAAATGTCTTCTACAATTTTGTTAAACAAATTCAGAATGAATTAGATAGTGCAGTGGGCAAAATCAGAAGTGACCATGGAACTGAATTTCAATCTGAAAGTATGACAAGGTTGTGTGAAGAATTTGGGATTCATCAGGAATTCTCCTCACCTATAACACCTCAGCAAAATGACATTGCTGAAAGAAAGAATAGGACATTGATTGAGGCTGGAAGAACACTATTGAGTGACACTACTCTACAAGAATATTTTTGGGCTGAGGCAGTAAACACTGCATGCCATGTGCTCAATAGGGCTTCCATCACCAAAAGCCACAAAAAGACACCATATGAGGTTATGAAAGGCAGAAAACAAAACTTATCCTATTTTAGGATCTTTGGTTGCAAGTGCTATGTGCTTAACAATGACATGTCTCACCTAACTAAGTTTGCTGCCAAATCCCAAGATGGGATATTTGTTGGGTACAACAACAATAGTAAGGCTTATAGGGTCTATAATTTGGCTACTCAAGCTATAGAAGAGTCAGTTCATGTCATATTTGATGAATCTAGACTTATTAACAGTGAGTTGCCTAGTAGTTCTTGTAGCTCCACAAGTATACAATAGAAGATGGACCAGCTTACTATCAGAGAAGATGTAACTACAAAGCAGGATGAGGAAAATGGTAGTTGCTGTCCAGGGGGAGTACAATACACTCAAGAGGAAAATGAAGAACATGAGGTGCTGCATAATGAAGAGATTGAAGAAGGTCAAACTGTTGATAGATTACCTCCAGCAGTTAGACATTTAAAGGATCATCCTGCACACCAGATCATTGGTGATCCAAGACATGGAGTACAAACAAGAAGCAGGAACTTAAATAAAGTTCTTTGCTGAAGCTTCTTATCTCAACTGGAACCCAAGAGATTTGAAGAAGCTATACAAGACCCACACTGGATTGATGCTATGCAGGAGGAGTTAAATCAATTCAGAAGGTGCAAGTTCTGGGAGTTGGTTCAAAAACTAAAGGGCCACAATGTCATAGGGACAAAGTGGATTTATAGAAACAAGCTTGATAAGAGTGGGATCATAGTGAAGAGTAAGGCAAGACTAGTTGCCAAAGGATACATGCAGGAAGAGGGCATAGACTTCGATCAGACTTTTGCTCCAGTGGTAAGGTTGGAAGCAATCACGCTATTCCTAGCCAATGCAGCATATCAAGGCTTCAAAGTGTTCCAAATGGATGTTAAGTCAGCATTCTTAAATGGAGACTTAAAGGAGGAGGTCTATGTAGAACAACCCTCAGGTTTTGTTGATCCACTCAAACCTAATTATGTTTATAGACTTAGGAAAGCTTTATAAGGTTTGAAACAATCCCCAAGGGCTTGGTATGAAACCCTGTCTACTTTCTTCATTGAGAACTAAAGTTAAACTTACCTTTAAGAGCTTGAGGAAAACTCTTCAACTCCCAAGAACTCAAGAAGAAGAAGAAGTACCCTCTACTAAGACTAGGGAAGCAATTCAGTGGTGTGGTTTGGATCCCACCATGAAGATTGGATCTGCAATGAACCGGAAAGGGATGAATCAGCAAGGAAAATTTCTTTCTAAAGTGGTTGGAAAGGTCATTCTCTGCAAGCCAGGGGGACATGATAGTGTTTCAGCCTATATGTTTAGCCTGATGACCTGGATTATCTTCAGACTGAACACAGATTGGTCTGCAGTAATCTTTTAAAAGATAAAGGAAGGCATTAAGAAGCCAAATCTGGGAAGAATCATGAGTCTATACTTGGTTGGAAAAATTCCAGAAGTAATGGAACAGACTGCTGGTTCCAAGATCAATCACATGAGGAGAATGGATCTAAGGATAATCTCCAGATGGGACAAAGTCCTAACAAAGGACATTCCTGATGAAGAGAGGCCAGAGATTCTTGAAAAATCACATGCTCAAGACATTACATATGGTGCTCAGGTGCAGGGGGAGCCTTATATTGAGGAAGAGCCAACACACTTATACAGTGAAATGGCTACACAAACTATTTTTGAGGTAATCCAGGAAGTAAATCAATCAATTTTCAATAATGAGGATGAATCACTAACTATGCCTTTGGTTGATGTTGATCAGACCACTCAACTAAACACTCATGCACAGGATGTTATCATGGAGGATACATCTACAGCTGCTGATGCTCCAGAGTTAAGAGTATCTCCAGTTCATACTCCACAAGAGTTTACCCTAGAAGAGTTGTTCCCTGATATGGAGTAAGTTGGGAATGAGGGGGAGGAGCAAGGGACTCAGGGGGAGAAAGCAAGAACTGAAGGGTAGCAAGCTAACATTGAGGGGGAGCAACCTAGGACTGAAAAGGAAGTGCCTCCTAGTACTAAGGAAAGAGTTGATATTGCAAGTACCTCAGCTTCTGAAGATGAAGCAAAAATACAAGCAAAGAAGAGAAAGCTGATGGTTTTCAAAAGGAGAAGCCAAAGCTATAAAAAGGCATTACAAACTGCTCCACAACCTACTCCAGCCACAGATTATACCTCTTTGTTGGTATCCTTGCACGTCAAGTTAGATGAACAAAGGATAACCATGGAGAAATATATGGATGAGACCCATAAAGATCTGCAATTCTCCTTGGCTTAAGATATTAAATCCATAAGATTTGAAGTAAATCAGAACAAGAAGGAAATGACAGATTGCTTCCACAAAGGTGGCAATGTTGTAGTCTATCTTGCCAAACAATAAGAAGGAATAAAGACTCAAGTTGATGATATAGATGTTAAACAAGGCTATGTCCTTGAAAATCAACTAATGATGAATGATAATCTGACTGAATCACATAATGTGATTGTCACTGAATTAAAGAATACTGCTACAACCCTGACTGAGGCAAGGCTAAAGCCAAGTCAGAGTTTGATAATTAATTCCAGGAGGAACTAGATGCTGTCCAAACAACTATTAAGACTTCACAAAAGATCATTTTTGATCAGCTACTGAAATTAAGGTCATTTTATAAAGATGATGTTAATTATCTAGATGAACAAGTAAGATTTCAAAAAGATGACCTCATAGATCATATTGAAAGAGAAGTCATAAAGGGGGAGAGAGTGTTAGTCAAAGCAGGCTCAGATCATGCTAAATGGATATCTAACAGCATCAGAGCCACCCTTGGATATCCACCCCTATGTGATGATGATAATGTAGCTGAGTCAGGTGTACAACCTGCTTATTTTGAAGGTGCTCAACCTGAAGTTGCTCAGGTCATTTACCCTCCAATAGATTTTGATCTAATTCAGCAAGAAGTACAGTCAATGTACAGCCCTCCAGAGGGCACTAAAAATATTATTATTGAGAAAGTAGAAATATCCGAGGCAGCTTTGAATAAGGAGCAAGAAGCTTACCTTTCAAAGAAAAGATTCAGAGAACAGGCTGAGTTGAAGCCTGATTTTGAGCAGTGGAGTCCTACTTCCAGGAATATTATCTTGACTGCTTGGAAAGCTGTAAAGGACAAGACCCATGATAGGGGCAAATGGTATCTTGAGCAAGAATGGAAAAAGCATGAAGCTAGACAGGAAGCCATTCTACAATATAGAAGAAAGGCAAAAGATGGGAATCTACCTCCTAATGCTCAGGAGCCTAGCAAGTACTTCCCAAAGCCTTTTCACTATTTTGAAAGGCAAAAAATAAGGGCTGAAGAACAAAATAAGAAAGATCTGAAGGGCAAGAAGCCAACTGAAGATCCCGAAGCTCCAGTATAAGACAATATCCAGTCAGGCAAAGACATAGTCATCAAGTAGCCTGATCATCCTTAGAATAGAATAACTAGATTTTACAACTTTGTAATCTTTAGTTTTAAAAGAATCTATGTAAACTATTTTTAAGAAACTTTTGAAAGATTAAACAAAACAATGATTAGTGCTCATTATGATTGCATCATTATTCTGTGATGACATTTTATACATGTTTTGTTTATAAGTTACTCTGTCATGTAATGTTTTTATACATCATAATGTGTGTTTATTATGAATGGTGTATATCATTGACTAAGGGTTATGACTTCTCCAAATAGGGGGAGATTGTTGGGTACATTGGAAAATGTATACCAGATTTGAAGAAGCCTCACCTTACTCAATGATATGCATCAAGGTGTATTTGATGTTGTTTTGAGTTTATATGTGCAGGTTAAGAAAATGTAGAAATGCAGGAAAAGTTTCTAAGTCCATGTGTCGACACCTGGAGTCAATTGTGTCGACACTGGAGAAAAGCTGTGTCGACACCTGGAGTTAATTGTGTCGACACTTGAAAAGGCTGTGTCGACACCAGAAGAAACTGTGTTGACACACAGAGGCAGAGTCGACACACAGAAAAGCTTAGTCGATAGCAACTGTGTCGACACATAGAGGCAGTGTCGACACACAGAAGAATTTGTCGACATAAACTGTGTCGACATACAGGACTTGTGTCGACGCATAGCAGAGTTTCAACAAAGTTAATGTTTGTGAAGAGAAGAAGTGACTGTGTCGACACACAGAACTAGTGTCGACACATTCTACGGAAGCTGTGTCGAGAAGCAGTGTCAACACCAAGGGAGCTGTGTCGACACCACCAAGGCTTGTGTCGACACTTAGTCTACTTGTGTCAACACAAGATGAAGTTCAGTCTCATCACTTTACTGACAGAGACAGAGTTTCAAGAAGTGACTGGAAGACTTGACAGCTGCCATAACCAACTAGTCTACTGCAACTGTCAGAGCTGTCAGAAGTTCATTAGAAACCGGATCAGCCGGTTACCACGGAGAAAGTTTATATAAAGACATTCTCTATCAACGGAAGAGACAACAATAGATAATTAGAGAAAAACAACACCTGAAAAATAGAAGAAGATTTTCAACAGAAGATCTAAGAAGACATTCTCAAGTGGTGATCTAATCAGAGTTTGTCAAGAGAATTCAAAGAAGAATTCAGAAGAATCTTCAGAAGAATTTGGAGAGAGAGAGCTCCATCTATTCAAGTGAAGAAAGGGACTTACATCAACAAGTCTCTTAAGTGCAGATTCTAAACCAGTCTGCCAAGAAGAATTCAGATTGATTTCTGAATTTCAAGAAAGAAGCTGATTGTAGATCGACTTCAAAGGAGATCAACCCTACTATGTTCAGATTCAAGAAGCTTTGAAGAGAGCTAAGACAGGTTGATATCTTTCATCAGATTTGTTCAAGATCTGATCAAGAAACCTTCCATCCTTTCGCTCTCAACCAGGGTGGTGGTAGATTTATAATTAACATCTATTTTCTGTAGGATCTTTTTAAGATCTAAGTTGTAAGCCTGATTTATAAAGGCTGAGTTGTAGGAGAGTAAGTTCTCTGAGTGGTAAGCCTTGTTGAAGGTTGAGGTAGGGATGAGAGCCTGAGTTGTAGGAGATTTTTTATCTCTGAGTTGTAGGCCTTATTGAAGGCTGAGGTAGGGCAGATTGCCTGAGCTATAGGAGTGTGGACTCACTCTGAGTTGTAGGAGCCTTGTTTGGGTTCTGAGCTGTAAGATCTGTGGATCTGAGGTGAAGGAAAGTGTTGGGTACATTGGTTCAAATGTACCTGATTTGAAGAAGCCTCACCCAACTCAATGATATACACCATTCATAACAAAATTACAAAATGATGTAAAGCAGGATTATATATAGTAGGGCAAACATAAACATGTATCAATCACACATGGTTGCAGACTCAGGGTTGGAATTTCTTGTTTCTGAGCCCACAAAGATCTGGAAGAAGGAAGTCTTGGAATTCCTCAATGGAGCTAAGGTAGACGACACTAGATTCAAGATCAAGTCCAGGGTCCATGGTGAGAAGGTTAAGGTCTCTTCAAAAAGTCTGAGAAAAGTACTTCAGTTGCCTAGAACTAAAGAAGAAGATGAAGTTACTGCTTCAAAGACCAGAGAAGCTCTAACTTGGTGTGGACTAGATCCTAAAATGAAAATTGGATCTATTTTCAATAGAAAAGGCATGAACAGCCAAGGGAAATTCATGTCAGAAATTATTGGCAAAGTGATTTTAAGCAAACCTGGAGGGCATGATAGGGTATCTGCCCATATGTTCAGCATTATGACCAGGATAATCTTCAATCTGAAAACTGACTGGTCTGTAGTGATCTTTGAGAAGATCAAGGAAAGCCTGAAGAAGCCTAACTTGGGCAGGATCTTAAGTCTATACCTTGCTGGAAGTATTCCAGAGGTAATGAGTCAAGCTGCTGGAACAAAAATAAATCATATGAGGAAAATGGATATGAGGATATTCTCTAGATGGGACAGGGTATTGTCTAAGGAGATGCCAACCCCTGAGAAGATAATTCCTGAGAAAGTATCACCTCAAAAGAAGAAGAGGAAAACTGCTCCAATGGCTCAGGTTTCCACTAGCAGCTCTGGTAGTGAAGAGCAAGTGGTCTTCACACCTGATGAGAATGAAGAAGGAACTGCTGTAAAGTCTCCAGCTCCTCAAGATGTTGCTGAAATCCAGGGGGAGCCTCTAGTTGTGGAAGAACCAACTACCCTGGAAAGTGAGCGAGCAACCCATATCATCCTTGAGGTAATCTCTGAGCTTAATGCTTTAGATTTCCTTAAAGTGGATACTGTTTTATCTGATCCATTAGTTAATGTTAATCAGCAAACTCAGTTGGATAGCCAACTCCCAGATGTTGTCATGGAAGACACATCTGTTAAAGTTCAAGTTGTATCTGATCCAGTGGTAGATGAGCCCAGAGTTTCTCCAGCTCATTCTCCATAAGAGTTTACTATGGAAGATCTCTTCCTCAATCTAGATCAAGCTGATCTTGACAAGGAAACTGCTGCTGAAGGGGAGAATGCTCCAGTTGAGGGGGAGCAACTACAAATTCATGAAGAGCCTGCACGGCAAGAGCCTGAGAAACAACCAACAGCTGAGGAGCTACCTAAAGAGAGGGTAGAGATAGCTAGCACTTCTACTTCTGAAGATGAGGAGGCTACCAGGGCTAAGAAAAAGAAATTCCAAGTATTCAGAAGAAGGAGTCAGAATTATAAGAAGGCTTTACAAACTATTGCACCACAGCCTATATCACAGCCAACACCTACTGTTGATTATAGTGCTCTCATAGTTGCAATGCGAATCAAGCTTGATGAGCACAGGAAAGCCATTGAAAAGTATGTAGATGAAGGACAGAAGTCTCTTTAATTTGATCTGGCACAGGACATAAAGTCCATAAGATTTGAGATGAATCTCAATAAGAAGGAGATGACAAACTGCTTCCACAAGGGAGGGAATGCAGTGGTGTACTTGGCTACACATCAGGAGAAGATAAAAGCTCAAGTTGATGAACTTGCAGTCAAGCAAGGATATGTACTTAAAAATCAAATTAGGATGAATGATAACTTGACTGCTTCTCACAATGCCATAGTCACAGAGATGAAGAATCTAGCTGCAGGGCAGACTCCAGCTGATGCTACAGCTAAAGCAAACTTTGACAAAGCTTTCCAAGAGGAAATTACTGCTGTTAAGACTGCCATTCTAGACTCTCAGAAGATCATCACTGACAAACTCCAAAGGTTGAAACCTTATTTTAAAGATGGAGTCAATTATTTGGATAACCAGGTTAGATTTCAAAAAGATGATATCAGAGATCACATAGAAAGAGAAGTCATAAAGGGGGAGAGAGTGTTAGTCAATGCCAGCTCTGATCATGCTAAGTGGATATCTAATTCTATTAGAGCAACTCTTGGATATCCTCCTCTTTGTGATGATGATAATGTGGCAGAATCTGGTATTAATCCTGCATATCTAGGAGGGGAGCAACCTGAAGTGGCTCAAGTCATCTACCCTCCTCCATATTTTGACATGATACATGCTGATATACAGTCCATGTATAGCCCACCTGGGGGCAAGGACAATGTCATTATAGAGAAAGTTGTTCAGCCAATATCTGAAGCAATGCAAGAAGCTCTACAGAAAGAAGAAGAGACCAGATTGTCTAAAAAGAGGTTTAGGGAGCAAGCTGAACAGAGACCAGACTTTGAGCAGTGGAGCCCTACTTCAAGAAATATTATCTTAACTGCATGGAAAGCTGCCAAAGATAATATACAGGACAGAAACAAGTGGTTTTCTAAGGCTGAATGGAGAAAGCATGAGACAAGGCAGGAGGCTATAGTCCAATACAGAAGAAAGGCCAAGATGGGAAAGCTACCTCCTACTGCTAAGGAGCATAGCAAGTACTTTCCCAAGCCTTATCATTATTTTGAAAGGCAAAAGATTAAGGCTGAGGAACTTAAGAAGAAGGAGCTGAAAGGGAAGAAGCCTGCTGAAACTGAAGATGCTGAAGCCCCTGTGCAAGCAAGGATAAAATCTGGAAAAGGGATAGTGATCAAAGATGCTGATCAAGAATAGCATAGAAATTTTCTTAAGTTTACTATGTACTCTTTTGTTGTAAAGCATTCTGTAAACTTTAGAATTATGAATATGACAAGCTATTAGAACAATATCTGTGTGATAAATTTGTTGTGTAATAAATTTGTTTCATAATTGTTCTGTGATGATGTCTATGTATACATGTGTGATTGATACATGTTTATGTTTGCCCTGCTATATATAATCCTGCTTTACATCATTTTGTAATTTTGTTATGAATGGTGTATATCATTGACTAAGGGTTATGACTTCTCCAAATAGGGGGAGATTGTTGGGTACATTAGTTCAAATGTACCTGATTTGAAGAAGCCTCACCCAACTCAATGATATACATCAAAATGTATTTGATGTGTTTTGAGTTACCTTGTGCAGGTTAAGTATTTGCAGGAAAGAAGAAAAAGTTTCTAAGTCCATGTGTCGACACCCAGAGGGAAAGTGTCGACACTTAAGAAGGCTTGTGTCGACACCCAGGCAAGCAGTGTCGACACTTGGAGTCATTGTGTCGACACCAGGGACGCTGAGTCGACACCAGACAGAAAGTGTCGACACAAGGAGCTGTGTCGACAATCAGTGAAGAAAAGTACAGTGAAGCAGTGTCGACACTTAGAAGTTGTGTCGACACCCAGTGAAACTGTGTCTACATCAAAAAGTGTCGACAATTGGAGGCTGTGTCGACACTCAGCAAAAGTCAGCAGAGACTAAGTACAAGTGTCGACACCCAGAACAATGTGTCGACACACAGCAGAAGAGTAAACACTTGAAGTAAGTGTCGACACCCAGAATAATGTGTCGACACTTAGCTGAAGAATCAACACTTGAAGAAAGTGTCGACACAAGGAGCTGTGTCGACACTTAGCAAAGTTCAGAAATTTCTAAGTACAAGTGTCGACACTAAGGAGATGTGTCGACACTCAGCCAGAGTCTCGACAGAAGAAGAATGTATCGACACCCAGAGCAATGTGTCGACACTCAGCAAGTATCAACACTGAAGACATGTGTCGACACCAAGAAGCAGTGTTGATACTGACAAGTTCAACACATGAAGATGTGTCGACACAAAGGTGTTGTGTCGACACTTAGAAGAATTCAGCAAAATACTGAAGTACAAGGACTTGTGTCGACACACATTATCAGTGTCGACACATGAAGAAGAAGCAGTATCGAGATATAAAATCTACAACACAAGAAGTTGTGTCGACACCTTGTAGGCTAGTGTCGACACATATACAACTTGTGTCAACACTTGGTCTATAAGTGTCGACACTTAAAAACAGACAGTCTCGACACTTACAGACAGTTACAGAATTTTCAAGAACTGACTGGATGACTTGACAACTGTCATTCCAGCCGGTCTACTGCACCTGTCAGAGTTATCAGAAATCAGTTATGGACCGGACCAGCCGGTTACCATGAAGAAGGCCTATAAATAGGCCTATGCTGTCTACAGAAAGAGGTTGTCAAAGTTCAGATCAAGTGGTTGTTGAAGTAATTCAAAGAAGATCTAGCTATCAAGTGAAGATCTAAGAAGTTGGAGAGAGAGAGCTCCATCCAAGAAATCAGCCGTTGGAACCAGGCTGAGAAGAAGGGTTCAGATTTATTCTGAATCTTAAGTAGCAGAGATCAAGGATCAACTGCAGAAGGGGTCAATCTAATTGAGTTCTACATTCAAGAAGCTTTGAAGAAAGCCAAGTCAGATTGATTTCAGCTGAGTTCTTCCAAGAACTCATCAAGAATCTCACAACTCTTCTCTCTTGTCTCTGAGTTGTTGAGTTATAATTTTTGTATTCATTTTATCTTGTAGGATCCTTAGGGATCTGAGTGTTGTAATCCTGTAATTATAAAGGCTGAGTGTAGGGCTTGAGAGCCTGAGTGTAGGAGATTGAAATCTCTGAGTGTAGGCCTGTTGTGGCTGAGTGTAGGCCTTGGTGGCTGAGTGTAGGCCTTGGTGGCTGAGTGTAGGCTTTGTAAAGAAGCTGAGTTGTAGGGCCTTGGGCCTAAGCTGTAGGAACCTGTTTTGGGTTCTGAGATATTGGAGGAGTTTGGCCGAATCTAGTACACTGCTAGATAGGCGAAGGGGGAAAGTGGATGTACCCAAACCTTGGGGAACCACTATAAAACTGTGTGTCTACTGTGTGCTGTGATATTCTGTGATTGCTGTGTGATTGCTGTGTACAAATAGATATAACTCTGAGATAAAATCTGATTGCTGCCTAAAAAAGTTAAAAAGATTCAAGTCACCTATTCACCCCCCCTCTAGGTGTTTAGGTACAATATCTTTCAGAAAGAAGTTAGGCCGAATCTAGCACACTGCTAGATAGGCGAAGGGGGAAAGTGGATGTACCCAGACCTTAGGGAACCACTATAAATCAGTGTGGAATCTGTGATTGTGTGTGGTATTATTTTTCCTGTGCTGTGATAGCTATAGAACTATCTGTTTTTGTTAATTAACTGAATTAAATGTTCTGCCTTAGAAGAAAAATGAATTGCACCTATTCACCCCCCTCTAGGTGTTTAGGAACCAATTCTTTCAAACTCCACTCTAGTACTTCCTCTTACTCCACTTCACAGGCACAATCCACTGACTCCACAAAATACTCATTTATATGCGGAGTCTTCTCTGGTATGCAAAATAAAGCATCACCAATCCAAACCAACTTGTCCAGATGGGCTTCATACAACATGCCTATTTCGTACTACACATTTATTGATCTATATGCAAGACTTATTGGGGATTTCATGAATCAACCCAACAGAAATCCCTCAACATTCCACCTTTTGGTGGGGGATTCCATAAAAATGCCAAATAAGGACTTCACATGTTTAAGGAGGAAGATCGTTACCCTTAGAGTTTTCTTTGGAGCCATGACAAAGCTTTTCTATGCGGATGGAAATGATCGTCTCACTTTTCCCTTCGTGATTCTCTCTTCAGCTCTTAATTCCAGCCACAAAATCTTCTCCAGCAACTTCAAGTTTCACCCAAACCTTAGCACCAGCCGAGAATTATCTACTCTAAATCTGGGAAGCAAGAAAGAGAGAGAGGGAAAAAGGAAATAATGACTTATGCAATCCTATCCCTCTACATATATGGTCTCCGGTTTCACCCCAGCCACACAATAAACTCATCAAAACCACACAATATTTCGGGTTTGAGCTGAAAAGTCAACCACCGCTCTCTGGCAGCACACTAGCCAGCTGACACGAGTCTCCACTCGTGATATTTGATTTCGACAACTCGTCGAATGGAGTCAAGTTTGTTGAACAAAATTCGTCGAACGAGAGTGAGTTCGTCGAACGGGTTTAAGTTCGTCGAACGGTCATAACACCTAACAGAGCCATCGTGGAGCTCTGCTCGACGTTTTCGTCGAGATCTGCTCGAGGCTCGTCGAGCTCTGCTCGACGCTCGTCGAGCTCTGCTCGACGCTCGTCGAGCTCTGCTCTACGCTTCCGTCGAGCTCAGGTCGATGTTTTATCCTGTTACCTCCTACTCCTTTTTGGGGTGTTACAATCCTCCCCACCTTACAAAAATTTCGTCCCGAAATTTAATATAGTTATAAGAAACCAGCAACAAATATGTTACAACATATAGTTTCTTCACCAAAAAAATGTTACAACATTTAAAAATTTCATCCCGAAATTTAATACAGTTATCAGAAACCAACAACAAATATGTTACAACATATAGTTTCTTCACCAAACAAATGTTACAATATTTTATACAAACAACTCGGGAAATTCAACACGCATGGTCTGCTCCCGCTCCCATGTTAGCTCCCCACAGTCACAGTTGTCCCAACGGACCTTGACCATCCCGATTTTCTTGTTCTGCAATTGCTTAACCGCGTTATCCTCGATCCGAATGGGCCTAACCTTCGTCGTTAGCCCAGATTCGACCGATACGCGATCATTCACAATCACTTGAGCTGGATCTTTCACGGCTTTTCGAAGCACTGATATGTGGAACACATCATGCAATTCACTCAATTCTGTCGAAAGAGCTAGCCGATAGTCAGCTTCTCCAACTCGCTCCACTACTTCAAATGGACCAAGATATCTTGAACTTAACTTTTTCAAGCGCTGAATCCTGGACACGCCCTTGAACCGATTTTCTTGTTCTGCAATTGCTTAACCGCGTTATCCTCGATCCGAATGGGCCTAACCTTCATCGTTAGCCCAGATTCGACCGGTACGCGATCATTCACAATCACTTAAGTTGGATCTTTCACGGCTTTTCGAAGCACTGATATGTGGAACACATCATGCAATTCACTCAAAAATGCCGAAAGAGCTAGCCGATAGTCAGCTTCTCCAACTCGCTCCACTACTTCAAATGGAACAAGATATCTTGGACTTAACTTTTTCAAGCGCTGAATCCTGGACACTCCCTTGAATTGTTTGATTTTCAAGTATTCCCACTCGCCAACCGCAAACTCTATGTTTTGGTGCTTGGCATTGTAATACTTTGCCTGCCTATCTTGGGCTATCAATAGCCTCTCCCAGACAGAGCGTAATATCAAATTAGCCTCTTCGACTTCCTTACGCTTATACAACTTAGATTCGCCTGTTTCCGCCCATGCTAATGGTGTACAACACTTCCTACCATACAAAGCTTCAAAAGGCGCCATGTTTATACTTGCTTGATAGCTATTATTGTAGGCTAACTCTACCATTTAGAGATGGTCTTCCCACCTCTTCCTGAAATTCAAAGTGCACATTTGGAGCATGTCTTCCATTGTTCTATTGGTCCTCTCAGTCTGACAATCCGTTTGTGAATGAAAAGCCATACGGAACATTAATTTTGTCCCGAACAATTGATGGATTAGCCTCCAATCATTCGAAGTAAAGCACCCGTCTCGATCAGTTATGATGCTATGGGGAATACTATATAATCGTACTATTTGCTCGACATAAAACTTAGCCAAGATTTCCACTGTATCGTCCCTCTTGCTCGGAATGATGTGAGCCACCATCGTCAATCGGTCCACGATCACCCAAACCGAATCGTTCCTGCGTTGAGATCTCGATAAACCATGCACGAAATCCATCGAGATATCATCAAATTTCCATTCCGGAATAGGTAGCGACTTTAGGAAACCTCTAGGCTTCTGACATTCTACTTTCATTAAGGCACAAGTCTGACATTTAGCCATGTAATGGACTATGTCTTTCTTCATACCCGGCCACCAGAACAACTTCTTCATGTATTTGTACATCTTTGTGCTCACTGGGTGAATTGAATACTTCGTGAAGTGAGCTTCATACATCAATTCTTCTCTTATCTTACCCATACGCGGGACACACAAACGACCATCTTTTCACAAAAGGCCGTCATCCCAGGAGAATTGACCATTTGACCTATCCACTGCATAGCATTGTAAACTTTCATCAAGTTTCGTTGCTTGCCGAATCCTGTCTGCAAGGTCATACTGTACCTCCGTCCAATTCAGGCACGCATTTATTGTGGAATTCTTGTCAACAAAAGAAATCTCTAAAGCTTCCAACTCCTAGATCAAACGCTCATCATGCATCTGCAACCAAGTTGCCCTTGCTGGAGTTGTACGACTCAAGGCAACTGCGACGACGCTTCCCTTCCCTGAAGTATAATGAATCTGGAAGGTGTAGTCCCTAAGGAACTCCATACACCTATGTTGTCACATATTGAGATCCTTTTGATCCAATAGATACTTTAAGCTCCTATGGTTCGTGAATATATCCACCTTCACGCCATATAAATAATGACGACACAATTTAAGTGAAACAATCACCGCCACCAACTCCAAGTCGTGGACAAGATAGTTCCGCTCATGTACTTTCAACTGGTGTGAGTCATAAGCGATCACCTTTCCAAATTGAAGAAGAACACAACCCAAGCCGCTCCCGAATGCATCAATGTAGATTTCAAAGCCGTCTGAACCACATGGTGACGTCAAGATTGGCGCTGTGGTCAAGCAACTTTTCAGTTCTTCAAAAGCTCGCACGCAATCCGGCATACAAACGAACTTATGATCCTTCCCCGTTAGTATGGTAAGCGGCAAAGCGATCCGTGAGAAGTTTTCTACGAAACATCTGTAGTAGCCCGCCAGTCCAAGGAAACTCCTGACTTCGGGCACAGAAGACAACACCGGCCAATCCCGTATGGATTTTATCTTTAATGGATTGTTGGGTCTATTGATCTCAATATCCCAGATTTGTAAGAAGTCAAATGGGTCAATGACATACACACATAATGTATTTTATGTGTGCCTTAGTTCTTGCATGAAGTCCATGATTGGACAGGTGAAGAAAAATGAGTTAGGTAGTAAACTTAAAATTCGTCGAGCTCAGCTCGTAGTTCGTCGAGCTCAGCTCGTTGGTCATTGAGCTCAGCTCAACATTCCTTGGGATAAGCTCAAGAGCTCAAGATTCAAAGTTCGTCGAGCTCAGCTTGAAGTTCGCCGAGCTCAGTTTGCAGTTCGTCAAGCTTAGCTTACAGATCGTTGAGCTCAGCTCAACACTTGTCGAGCTAAAGCCAGAAAAATTGACTAAGGCAAAAAGCGCTAAGACCGCTGAGAAGATCAGAGTTTGTCGAGCTCATCCCATAGTTCGTCGAACGCAATTCAACACTTGTCGAGCTAAATCCAGAAAAATTGACCAAGGCAAAAAGTGCTGAGACCGCTAAGAAGAAAGAATTGAGACCACTGAAAATATAACGCTGAGACAGAAACTTGTCTCAGTTATTAAGAAGGAAGTGTTGAGACCGCTATGAAGAAACTGCAGAGACAGAAACTTGTCTCAGCTGATAAGAAGAAAGCATTGAGACAAAAGCTTGTCATAGATGTTAAGAAGAAACCGCTGAGACCACTGAGACAAATCCAGAGAAAATTCACAAGTATAGAAGAGATGAGAGCCAAGACAGATGGCGTTGAGTGACTTAATATCACTCAACTCTTTATGAATTTCTGAAATAATTTCTAAGTCTAGATGGTGATGACCATTGCTGATGTCTTATAAGTCAACTTACATGTAGCTATTGCGGGAAAGCTGCAGTGGCACCGAAAGCTGCTTTGTACTTTTCTGATGGAGGTGGCTCTCACCAATCCTTGGTTGGGCCCACACATAATTGTGTCGCTGATTCAAATCAACTCATATAAAAAGGAAAAATAAAAGGGGATTAGGGCAATAGAGAACAAGCGTAGAAAATACAAAAGAAAACTAGATGCGGCTGGACATCTTCTTCTCCATTAAGCTTGAAAGCTCAAGTCCAGCAGAGATAGCCAGAAGGCAAAGGAAGATAACTGAAGCTCTTCAAGTTCAACAAGATAGTTCTCCCTTGAGCAAAGAAGCTAATTCATCCATTCAGCAAGCTGATAGCTGTTCAACTGTGCAATAAAAAAGAGTTAGTTGTAGAAGAAGACTAATTCCTTCTACAGCAAGAGTGCTGGACTGATATCTTCTCAGTCCAGCAAGGTAGACTCAGAGACTTATCTCGGTGTTAGTTTCTTCATTTTCCTAATTTACTTCATGTAGGATTCAGTTTATCTGAATCTGAGTGTAGGGCACTTTGTGCCTGAGTTTTAGGTGACTAATTAGTCACTGAGGTAGGATCCAAGTGTGGATCTGAGCTGTAGGGCTTAATTGCCTGAGGTAGGAGAGTGTTGCTCTCTGAGGTTGGATCCAAGTGTAGATCTGAGGTAGGGCTGTCCTCCCAGCCTAAGTGTAGGGCCTTGTGCCTGAGGTAGGTGACTGGAGAGTCACTGAGATGTAGGTGACAAGTGTGTCACTGAGTTGTAGGCCTTGGAGGAGCCTGAGCTGTAGGTACCTAGAAGGGTACTGAGTTATAGGAGTGTTGCAGCACTCTGTGTAACGCCCCCACCTGTCACATGACATATAACGGTGGGAAAGCAGTGGCCGACTCATCTGCACCCCGGACGCAACCTAGATTGCATGCGATGGAAGTGCAAGAGCCGCAAAGCTCAGTTGGTGAAATTCAGCCTCGAGCGTTTCATTTATCTTTAAATCGCGAATTTCAAAATCGGGAGGCTGAGCGGAAGTGAACTGTGATGTGAATTATGTCGATATTATGAATGTTGTGTAAACTATGTTTCTAGATCAGGTGTGATGAATAATAGCTGATGTGCATCACTTTTGACTGAATCGGGAATCGGAACTTGGTGAATCATCCATCGTGATGTATGTAAATGATGTTTCTATATAGTTGGAGATCTCTATACTAGCTTGGTGCACTTGTGATTGTGACGAGATAAATCAAGTATGTTGTTTTGTTTTGAGGTTTTATGTGGCTGAATGTGCACAAGTGGAAGTTAGGGATGTTTGTTGTGTTGTCTGTTTGTTAGTGTGTGCGGAGGCTATGATTTTGTGATGTTGCGACCAATTGGCTGTTTGGAGTCAAATTTCGAGGACGAAATTATTTGAAGGGGGGAGGATTGTAACACCCCGAAGTCAAGAGGATCATTTTGAGCAAAATCAGGTTCAGGCATGGGTGACACGGCCTGGGACACGGGCGTGTCCCAGGGCATGTCAGTTGACACGGCCTGCGACACGGGCGTGTTGCAGGGCATGTCGAGGTTGTGTCGACGATCGGACTTGGTGTCGACGATTTTTGCTCGACATCGTTGAGAGGGGCACACGACCCAGGACACGGCCGTGTCGGATGCCATGTCGAATGCTCGACGAGTGTTACGCGACGATCGTCGAGTATCGAGTTTCTAGTGAGGACACGGCCTGTGACACGGGCGTGTCACAGGGCGTGTCAGTGGGCGTCAAATTCAGCTCAACGTCTCGGGTTAGGGCGTGTTTGCGGGACACGGGTGTGTCCTGGTGCACATGGCCATGAACACGGGCGTGTGCCAAGCCGTGTGCCAAGCCGTGTGAAGTCTCGGGTTGATTTGGGATTATTTCTGTTGAGGAACACGGCCTCAAACACGGGCGTGTCTGAGGGCGTGTCGGCTACACGGCACGTGACACGGGCGTGTCGCACGGCCGTGTACTGGTTGGATTGAGTCGGTTGTCTGCCGCTTAGGGGGACATGGCCTGTGACACGGGCGTGTCACAGGGCGTGTCAGGCCGTGTTCAGGGTTTTCTGGCCAGATCTGAGCCGTTTGTTTCCCTCTTCCTGGATCCAGTGGCTGGGCTTTGTCCAGGTGTTGGGAAGGCCGAAAAAAGGGGATTTAAAACCCTCTTTTATTATCTTCTTCTTCTTCTTCATCTTCTTTCCAAGAGAGAGAAAGAAGAAAGGCCTAAGGGAGAGAGAAGGGAGGAGTCTTCCAGCTGCTGTAGGAGCTGCGGAGTGCGGAGCGAAGATCCGAGAGCGGATTCGTGAAGGCAAGGCCGAGGCGGTGATTTCCATCCGGCTACTTCATGGCGCCGAAGCGATCTTCAAGGGTAACGATCTCCTTCTTGGACATCGAAGTCCTTTCTCTATACATGTGCTTGGAATCCTCCACCAAGAGGTGGATCACGGAAGTGATTCCTTTGTTGTGTCTGCATCTAGAGCCGGAATTATGAAGTACGGCGTAGGCATGCTGTGTGAAGCCCATCTGGACCGGTAGTCTGGATTGGTGATGTTCATGGGTAAACCGGAGAAGACTCCGTGGCTTTGATGATGTGCAAAACGGATTTCTGTTGTGATGAATGTATGGATGTGCTGATTGTGAGGAGGCTTTGGTAAAGCTCCTGGTTATGAGATGATCAATTGGTAGCACGCCTGGGGAGCTCGTGATAAACCCGGCCTGTTACACCACTAGGGTGGGTTGATCCAGTTAAGGTAGGATCGATGGGTGGCAATGCTAGGGGAGCCGAGTTAAACCCGGGTTGCTGCACCACATGGTGTGGGTCGATCGGATTAGGAGGGGGATCGATGGGTAGACAATGCCTGGGGAGCTTAGATAAACCTGGCTTGCTACACCACGGAGTGTGGGTCGATCTGCTCTGTTTGTGATGCTGTGAGGATGGACCTCTGAGTGGCTTGGGCGGGATGTCGCCAGCCTGCGAGCTGGTGGACTAGGGCCGGTCAACCAACAAGTTAAAACCTCGAGAGACAGCGGTGTACGACGGTGGATTCCGGTACGCCAAGAAGGTGCCCTGAGTGCATGGAGCGTTGGTGGACTCCAGCGTTTGTGATGTGATGTGTTTGTTAGATAGTGGAATAAAGAGAATGATCTATCTATGATGTGATTTGGTGATGTTTGCTGATGCTTGATGAGAAAGGAAGCACTGTATACAGGGAAGGAACCACTACCCCGGGTAGGGGGTAGGGTCGTTATAATGGGTCAGCACTGCTTTCCCTTTTTCTTCATATGACGCACCTGTCTTTTTCTCACTCCCTGGAGGGACATTCCAACAGAATTTTGCTATGTGTCCTTGCTGCCCACATTTATAACATATACGTGTATCCACACGTCCTGGCCCATACGTCGCCCTCGAAGAAACAGTCGACGGAGCTACGTCCACCGGCCTCAATCTTTTCTTCTCTTGTCGGCGAAACTCCGATTGATCTGGTGGTGACATTTTAAACTCTGACTTTTCCCTTGTCAGTCTCTTATTCTCTTGTACTCGCTTCATATCCTTCTCCAAGGCACGAGCTGTATCGACCAACGCCTGAAAACCTTGGCTCACCGAACTCGGAAGTGCCAACCTCAATTCATCCCGCAATCCTCCATAAAACCGATTCGTCTTTCGCACTTCCTCCGCAAAGGTCGATCCCGCATATCTCCCCAATCTTGTAAACTCATGCATATAGGTATCAATATCTCGCTCACCCTGCACCAAGTGGAGAAACTCATTTTCCATCGCAATCCTCTGCGACACCGGCACATACTTGGCTAAAAATATTTGGGAGAATTCCTCCATTGAAACTTCCATTAAACCTCGACCTGCCAAGTGGTGCACTTCAATTTCATCCCACCATAATCTCGCATCTCCTTCCAACAAAAAAGTGGCCAACATCACTTTCTGTTCTTCGACCGTCCTAATTGCAGTTAGGATCCTTTTTACTCTTGCCAACCAATCTTCTGCCTGCGTTGGTGAGAGCGCTCCACCAAACGTAGGTGGATGAAAGTGCATAAAACGTGACAATGCGTCGTCACTCGCTTGCACTTCCACCACCTCGGCAGCATGCTCTTGCCTTCCACCAGGTCTTGCCTGTCCAGTTGGTTGTGCTTGTAACACTGCAAGCACTGTCTCCGCCACCACCCGTATGGCCTCTGCCGAGGGAGGCATCAGCGCTCCCACGGGTGCTGCACTCTCATCCGACCGCTGGGGCTCAGACGGCCCAGCTCCATCCCTCGCCACCTATCAATGTCACGTGATTCCTTCGCTTGTCTGTGCTATATGGCGTGGGGCCCCGGCCGGACCCACCATTATAAGTCATGTGACCGGTGGGGGCGTTACACTCTGAGAGTAGGGCTGTGTGCCTGAAGCTGTAGGGCTGAAGAGCTTGAGTTATAGGCCTTAGAAATATGGCTGAGGTAGGTGATCAGTGGATCACTGAGCTGTAGCAGCTCTACAGGGCTTTGAGGTAGGAACCCTTATGGTTCTGAGTTTGGATTCTTTGAAGAATCTGTGTATAAGGCTAAGGGCCTGAGGTGTAAGCTTTGAGGAGCATATTGGTAGAGTTTGTGTCTAGTCCAACAAATCAGTTGGATAGGTGGGAGAGAAAGTGGATGTGCCCAATTAGGGAACCACTATAAATCTTTGTGTGTTTGTTGTGATGCTTGTTTTCTTTCTTATTACATGATCTAAGAACAAACTCTAGATAGATTAATTTGAAATTAGCAAAAGAACTAATAAAACATCAAAGACCTATTCACCCCACCTCCAGGTGATTAACTAACCTTCAATTAAGCAACTTTCACGGATCCACCGCAATGCCCTCTCCACTCACCAGATGGCCAAGAAAAGCCACTGACGACAGCCAGAATTCACACTTTGAGAACTTGGCGTAGAGATTATTCCTCCTCAGGGTATGCAAAACCATACGTAAATGGATCACATGATCTTCTTCTGACTGAGAGTACACTAGAATGTCGTCAATAAAGACGATTATAAATAAATCCAAGTACTCGCGAAATGTTCGGTGAATTAGGTCCATGAACACCGATGGCGCATTTTTTAACCCAAACGACATTATTGTGAACTCATAGTGACCATAGCGTGTTCCAAACAATATCTTGGGAATGTCACCTTCCTGAATCCTCAACTGGTAGTAACCAGACTTTAAGTTTAGTTTAGAATACACGGTTGATCCCACTAGCTGATCAAACAAGTCATCAATTCGAGGTATCAGATACTTGTTCTTCTCCGTCAGCTTATTCAATTCTCAATAGTCAATGCACAAATGCAGACTACCATCCTTCTTTTTCACAAAAAGAACATGAGCACTCCATGGTGACATACTTGGGCGTATATAACCCTATTCCAGCAATTCTTGTAGTTGAACTTTCAGTTCCGCCATTTCCTTTGGCGCTACATGATATGGCGAGCGGGCCACAGGTTTTGCACCTGGCACCAAATCAATAGAGAAGTCATTCTCCCATTGGGCTGGTAGCCCCAGAAGCTCCTTCGGAAAAACATCACCATACTCTGATACAATCAGAACATCACTCACACTGGCTTTTGTCTCAACAGCCTGTATAAGCTTGAAGAATAACTCTGCGCCCTTCCGGACAGCTTTGTCGACTTGGAGAGCAGACATCAACAGTTTGCTTGATCCTCGCATACTAGCAAATTTCGTCGCTAGGTCGGTATTCTGTCCAAGTGTGATCTCCTTTGAATTGCAATCAATAAAGGAACGCTGCTCCGAGAGCCAGTCCATACCAAAGATCACATCAAATTCTGATATCGACCGCACAAATGCTTCCAATCCGAAATCTCGACTTCCAATTCGTACCTCCAAAGAGCAAGTCCTATTTGCATGCATCACACAACCATTCGATAATAACACTGTTGGATCCCTAGTTGGATTTGGGCTAGTTTCACTAAGTTAGGATGTTTGACCCATCATGTATAGCCACAGTCATATATGAGTTCTAGAGTTTAGGCCATGTCCTTAGAGTCTAGACAGAGAAATTTCAAAGACTCAGAAAATGTGTTCGATGTTTGTCGAACTCAGGTCGACGATAGTCATGCTTAGCTTGACGAACTTAGAGAGAATTCTCTGAGCTGAGCTCAACGAACTTGTATCTCAGGTCGACGATTTCCAGAGTATAACTCAACATTCCAAGTCCAGAATTCTTCACTTAAATCCAGTCGATGAACTTAGTTCTCAGGTCAATGAACTTAGTTCTCAGGTCGATGATTGCTGGGCATTCTACTTCAACATGTTATTCCAGAAACATCTAAGTCCAGGATCACACTCCAGTCGACGAAGTTATATTCTCAGCTCAATGAACTTGATGCACATAATTGACGGATCTAGAGAAAGCAGTTATCAGTTCTTAGGTCGACGATCTTGTATCTCAGCTTGACAAACAACTGTCATCTGGTCGACGAACTTGACTTCTCTAGATTTGATGAGCTGCTCGTTAGATTTTAGCTTTCCTAAAAGATATTCACTGGAGATCTCATTTAGGCTTCTGGCCTCCTTAATGGGAGAGATCCTTGAATCCCATGAGCTTGGGAAGCACATGAGGATCTTGTCATTCACCTCAGTGAGGGTGATGTCCTTGTCCAATGTCTTTAGCTCATTGATGATTGAGCTCAGTCTATTGTACATATCTGCAACTAATTCAGCTTCTTCTTTCTTGAAGTTCTCATTTTGGGATATGAGATTGGATCTTCTATCTTTTCTTTCATCAGTAGATCCAGCCACCATTTGATTTCGAAGATCCCAGATGGCCTAGGCTGATATGCATTCAGCCACTTTTTGAAAAATATCATCAGACATTGTTTGGGCAAGAATATTCATGGCCTTGGCATCAACAATTTTAGCCTTCTTCTGGGTTTCAGTCCACTCATGTGATGGAACTGCATTTGTGCTTGAAGCTGCTGTAGATGTAGAGGCAGTGGCTTGAGGAGGACTTATCACAATGGAATTGAAGATATCATCATCAATAGAGTTCATATATAACTTTATTCTTGCCTTCTAGATGGCAAACTTATTTAGATTGTATACTGGAGGTCTGGTTCTTGCATAATCTTTATTCTATGCCATGCTGTGAATAAATATCTAACAGAAATAAAAGGCAGATCTAACTCAGGATCTTTGGTTCAAGGGTTAGCTTGTACAACCAAATAACCTCGCTCTGATACCAATTGAAAGTGAGGGTTAGATCTGAAATACTCTAGAGGGGGGGGGGGGGTGAATAGAGTATTTAGGGTTTATAAAATATTTCTAACTAATACCAACTATTTCTAGTGTTGCAGGAATTAAATTACAAACACAAACACAACAATCTAGTTATCACAGCCACAACAACTACAAAAGAAAAAGAACAGCCCAGACAACATAAGAATTTTATAATGGTTCCCCTAAACTTAGGTACATCCACTCTTCTACCACCCTGGTTGGAATCTACTCAGGTTTTTGATCAAGTAACTGCCACCAATGAGCTTTTGATCAGGTGCTCAAAAACCAAACCTCAAGTCTTTTGATTAGGTGACTTGCAACCAGGAATAACTTTTAAAGGGAGTTAAGAACCCTTTATACAGTGGGGGTGAGAGAGTTATTTTGTCTTCTCTTTCTCAGATACAACTGAGAAGACTCTAGTGGAAAGAATGATGTTAGCAAAGGATCCCCCTAAGATATAGAATCAGGAAGTTGAAGCCTTGCTGTAGGGTGATAGGTCTTCAAGCTTTTGCTTTGACCAGATGAATTCCAGGAACTCCTTGACAGATTGAATGTTTGTTTTCCTTTGAAGAATCTTGGAATGAAGACAGAAGAAGACTCTTGATTTGAATAGTTCTTCTTCTTCATCTTCAGCTTGATGTTATTTCTCTGGTCTAGGGCTAGGGCTTCTTGTCTCTTGACAGTGTTGTTTCCCTGAGAGCTCTATAGTCTGTATGTTCTCTATGTGCTATCGAGAGAGATGAAGAAAATCCTTATTCACTGTATATTTCTGACTACTGCTAGAGAGATGTTCAGGAAGAGAAAGAAAATCCCTTTTATATTTTCCATGTAAATTGCCTTTTGAAATTTGAATTCCTTTCTGCATTGAATTCTAACGGCCTGGAGAATATTTGCATTTAATAGATTTCCCCAACAGTCCCATGGAAAAATGGCAAGCAATAATCCTGATGAAGACCGTAATCAATGCTTGCTTCTAACGGTAATATTCAGAGAATATTTATGCATTGATTACTCAGGAATTATTGCAATAGAAAAGAGACAGAAGGAGGTAAATTTCTAAGTCTGGAACTTTATAGAATTCGTTGAACAGAATTCGTCGATCTGTGTCCAGAGTTTGTCGAATAGAGAAGTCAAGTTCGTCGACCAGATGACCGTTGTTCGTCAAGCTGAGATACAAGATCGTCGACCTAAGAACTGATAACTGCTTTCTCTAGATCCGTTAATTTTGTGCATCAAGTTCGTCGAGCTGAGAATATAACTTAGTCGACTGGAGTGTGATCCTGCACTTAGATGTTTGTGGAATAACATGTTGAAGTAGAATACCCAGCAATCGTCGACCTGAGAACTAAGTTTGTCGACCTGAGAACTAAGTTCGTTGACTGGAGTTAAGTGAAGAATTCTGGACTTGGAATGTTGAGTTATACTCTGGAAATCGTCGACCTGAGATACAAGTTCATCGAGCTCAGCTCAGAGAATTCTCTCTAAGTTCATTGAGCTGAGCACGACTATCGTCGACCGGAGTTCGACGAACGTCGAACACATTTTCTGAGTCTTTGAAATTTCTCCGTCTAGACTCTAAGGACATGTCCTAGACTCTAGAACTCATACATGACCCTGACTATACATGATGGGTCAAACATCCTAACTTAGTGAACCTGGCCCAAATCCAACTAGGGATCCAACAATCTCCCCCTATTTGGGTAAGATCACTAATTACAGACTCACATACATAACAAAGCAAAAAAAACATATATCTGGCATGAAAAATTTGAAAGTGCAGCAGATATATATACACAGAGCTTTGTATCAAAATGTAAATAAGCAGTTTTTGAAATAACAAAAAGACTGAAAACTATTTATAATTTACTTCTTCTTCCTTTGTTCCTTGTGCTTTTCCTCTTTGGCTTTGTCTCCAGACTGAGTAAATATAATTTCCCTGTTAGGATCTGCAGCTTGGGCCTTGGTCATTGTCATGTCAGCAGCTCCAATGATATTAAGAGATGTAGCCCTGGGCAATACTGCTTCTGGATGTAGTTTCATATAATCATAAATATTAAAAAACTTGTTAGCCTTAGCAAACCTGTTTAGTTCTTCCTTTCTGTACTTGGACATTGTAGAGTATTGAGATGGATCCTTTCCTTCAACTCTGGCTTTGTTGATCATGAATAGGCCAACCAATTCCTGGAATCTGGCCATCCTAGCAGTTGTGGCTGACTCTGGATCTTCAAATGGTACAGGTGGGGACGCAGGTCTTTTGGGGCTATCAACCTTCTGATGTTCAGTGAACTGTTGCTTTTGATGTTGTTGATGTTGTTGCTATTATTGTTGGTGCTGCTTGCTAGATGAATACTGTCTTTGCTGGCTGCTTCCTGAAGATGAGGACCTACCCTGCTGTTTTTGATAAGTTTGAAACTGGGTAGACCTTTGAGTTGAAGAACTGGAAGCACCAGCAGTTGGTGGAGGAGGAGGAGGGTCCTTTCTGAATCTCTGAGGAGGTGGGGAATACCTTCTGCTTTTCTTTCTTTCTTTCTGTTCATTCTTGGAAAGCCACATCCATGCTGACATGGCCTTGTAAGGAGTGATCTTCTGGAGTATATAATAAGGAGTATTATTTGTAGGATTGGGTTTAGGGGCAGGAGGTGGAGGAGCTTTCCTCTTCTTAGATACTTTCTTTTTCTTTGGCTCATCATCTGAGTCCTCCTCCTCCCAATTATCATCATCAGAATCTTGAGGAGCATCATATAAGGCATCAATTGCCTTTAGTACTGATTTGTCAATTGGCTTTTCAGCCTGAGTAGGAGCTGGAGGAGAATTACATGGAGCTGGAGATGGATCTGGAGCTGGAGAACTGTACACTTCAATGCTTTCAGCAACTGACTTATTTTCCTCTTCAATATCTGCCATGATTAGTGCATCCAGATCAGGAATAGGAGAACCAACCATTACAAAAACTGGAGCAGAAATATTTGTTGGAGGGGATGAAACAATGGGTGAAACAGCTCTGGGAGGAGATGGAATGGCTGGAGTCTCTGTTTCTGCAAAACTGGCCTTTAGTTGCTTGACAACTTTGGGGCTTATTGGGGTGATGTAAGGAATTATAGCGATGGATGGCTTAGTACTGTTTTCTGGCATATTATTCAGATAAGCTGTATCAAACATACTCAATAAATATAACAAATCTACTGTGGGATTTATAATAAAATCACCAGTAGTTATTGTTTCCTCTGTTACTGTATCATCCACAGTATCTATTTCCATATCTGTTTCAATAAAATTAATAAGATCAATTAAATATTTATCAGGACCTACTTCTACTGCTGCTTCTTCTGTTTCTACTACTACTGCATCTGCTACTACTGTTGTTGCTTTTGCTGCTATTTTTGATGCTGCTTCTTCATTAAGTATCTCGCCCTGCCTGGTTTCAGTATATACTGGAGCCAGGCCCCTAACTGAAGAGGGAGGAGCAGAAAGAGCAGATATTTGGGCAGCTAGGGAGGAGAGGGAAGTAGCAAGAGGGGAAATGGCCTCTACTATAATGGTTTTAAGAAGGGGAGTGAGAATGGTAATGAGTGGTGGTATGATGGAGGGATCCAATAGGGAGATGCAGAGGGTTGTGTAGAGGGTGTAGTAGTGGAGACAGAGGTAGGAATGGAGGAGGATGGTGGAGGTAGAGGAGGTGCATCTTACATAGGTTCATCCTGAGGAGTATAGGTATTGAGGGGAGGTGAAGGTAGATTGAAGAATGGGATGTTGTCCAGATGGGGAGGTAAAGGAGATGAAGGTGGTGAGGGACTGGGTGTACCATGGGGGGATTGAGGTGATTGAGAAGGGGTGGGTTGATGGTATTCCTGAATGGGAGAGGAGGGAATGTCAGTGATATCTATTGGTGGAGAATTGGCAGGAGGTGGAGTTGGAGTAGGAATGTGAACTGGTTGTTGTGGTTGTTATTGTGGTTGTTGAAGAGAAGGAATTGGGGAAGAGGGTTGTTGTAGCATCTAATGTTGAGGTGGGATGGCTGGAAGTGAGTGAGGTGGAGGAGGGATCTCTTCAATAGGGAGGGAAGTGGCTGGAACAGCCCTAGTACTCTCAGAAGCCCTGGTGGAGGAGGAAGAAGCCTTGGAGGGCTTGGTGATGATCCTCTCCCACCTGCCAAAAAGGGCACAAGTCAGCCTTTAGAGGTATTGATGAATATGGTCGGGGAGACCAGGGATTAGCAGCCTTTTCCTTTAGGAAGATCCCTAAGATCCTTCCAAAGCAGACCTCTTTCTTGTTATTCATTTTCTTAATCAGATCAAATATGATCTGAGCCCAGTTTACCTTCTTCTTGTTGACCACAACACACATAACCAGAAATTGGTGACTGGTTATGTAGTCATGTGCAGTGTGCTTCCCCAACAACACTTTTCCCACAATGTCTGCTAGGAATTTAAACTCAACAGACAAGTGTTTCTTCAGTAGCTTATTTGTGGTTCCTCCAGAGTAACCCATCAGATCCAGTATTGCATCATATTCCTCAGCATCAATGTCTAACTCTTCTTCACCATTACTTACCACTCAAACTATCTGTGAGGACGGCGGGAGTAAGAGAAATAACATTACCTGATACTGTCCCTGTAAGAGTGTTGTCATCTGTGGTGGAGGAAGTATAGACCCATTCTCTGATCTCAGTGGAAGATATCTTTATCCTAGTGGACAACAGATTTTTCAATTTCTGTTCTTCAAGCAGTTGCAGTATTTCTAGGAAAATTGGGTCGGAATGCTGGAAGGAATCGAAATCGACATCAAAACCAGTGTCGAATTTCATTGCCGCAAGATTTCCTGCTGGAATTGCCATTATAGTACACGCAAGAGAAAAACGACGATCAAGTGCAAAGGAACTGAAAGCGCAGGACGGAGGTCGAAGAAAACCTAGATATAAGGTTTTCTGGAATATGAATCGACAAACTCCGTTCCACGAAAAATAAAAAGATCTTCGATCTGAGGTCGACGAAATAATTGTAGTTAAATAATTTGTCAAGCTCAGTCTGAAGATTTGAAGACATTTCGTCAAGCTCCGTTCGACGAAAGTTTTCTGAAGCAGATTTGTCGATCTTCGTTCGACGAAAACAACTTCACTCATAGAGAGTTTGTCGACCTCCGTTCGACGAATATCTCAAGAACTTTCCCAGTTCGTCGAGCTCCATTCGACGAACTTTGGCAAATTCGTCAAGTGCAGACAGAAGTTAAAACAAAGCTTCTACATTGATCATGCCCAGCTGATTTATAAAGAACAAGTGAGTCCTTTCATCCAAGGGTTGGTTAAAATATCAGCTCTCTATAAATTAGTGGAGATATAGACAAGTTTAATTTTATTTTTGTCTACACACTCTCTAATGAAATGATGCCTAATATTTATATGCTTAGTACTACTGTGATGGACTGGATTCTGTGCTTTGGATATAGCACTTGTGATATCACAAAGTAGAGTTGAATTATTTAAGTTGAAACCATAGTCCAGGAGTTGATTCTGAATCCACAATATCTGTGAACAACAACTGCCAGCTGCAATGTATTCTGCTTCAGCAGTTGATATGGACACAGATTATTGTTTCTTGCAGAACCAAGACACTAGTCTCATACCAAGGAATTGGCAAGTTCCTAAGGTACTTTTTCTGTCTACCCTGCATCCAGTATAGTTAGCATCTGAGTATCCAGTTAACTCAAATTCTGACTCAGTAGGATACCATAGGCCTAGACTAGGATAACTCTTTATATATCTCAAAATTCATTTTCGGAAAGTAAGGTAAGATTATTTAGGATTCACTTGGAACCTAACACAAATACATGTGGCAAGCATGATAACAGGTCTGCTAGCTGTAAGGTGTAGTAGTGACCCAACAATGCCCCTATATAACTTCTGGTCAACAGGTTTCCCATGCGGATCATAATCTATTACAACATTAGTAGCCATAGGTATTTTCTGAGCTGAGGCATCAGCCATCCCAAACTTTTTGAGAAGCTCTTTAGCATATTTCGTTTGGGAGATGAAGATGTCATTAGGTAGCTGCTTCACATGGAGACAAGGAAGTAGGAGAGCTCACCCATACTGCTCATCTCAAACTTTGAATGCATGAGGTCAGAAAACCTCTTGCATAGTTTGGGATCAGTAGACCTAAATATAATGTCATCCACATATATTTGTACTAACAAGATTTTATCCTTATGATGCCTAGTGAACAATGTTTTATCTATTATGCCTCTAGTGAATTCATGCTCTAACAGAAATCTAGCTAAGATCTCATACCAAGCTCTTGGAGCTTGCTTTAGACCATAGAGGGCTTTATGCAATTAAATACATAAGAGGGATGAGTTGGAGAGACAAAACCTGGAGGTTGTTCAACATAAACCTCTTCTTTTAGTACTCTATTCAGGAAAACAATCTTTACATCCATCTGATATAACTTGAACTTCTTGTAGGTAGCATAGGCAAGAAAGATGCTGATTGCCTCTAACCTTGCAACTGGTGCAAAGGTTTGATCATAGTCTATGCCTTCTTCTTGCCTATATCCTTGAGCAACAAGCCTAGTCTTATTCCTCGCAATTGCACCTTGGGCATCTAGTTTGTTTCTATATACCCATTTGGTTCCAATGACTGGGTAGTCTTTGGGTCTTGGAACCAAATCCCAAACTCTACATCTCTCAAATTGATTGAGTTCCTCTTACATAGCAATAATCCAGTGGGGATCCTGCTCACATCATGTATGGATTGAGGCTCAATTGAGAGAGAAAACAGGCACGCATCAAGTCTTGGTTGAGTTGATGCCTGTATGTACACCTACTGTTATGTCTCCAATCACTTGGGATCTAGGGTGATCCCTTAGTGTGACAAGATCAGTGGGTGGAGTTGGTTCAGCAACAACATTTAGATTTAATTCCTATTGTGGAATTATGTTGGCTGTTGAATGAGGTTAAAACTTCCCTTCCAAAGATCATCTTCACTATCTCAATAACTTTTGGAGCAAGGATGTGTTTTGGAACCTCTTGGGTGAGGCTAAACTAAGTGCACAATTCAACTGCACAACTTCAATTAATAAGCAAAGCTGCACAGTATCTTGAGCCATTTTACGGGACGACCGGTCGAATAACGCGCAGAACAGCCGGAGCGGTAACGCTAGCACAATTCATATATTTTCCCCGTTTTAACCAGGTGTTGGCCCGCTAGTCATTCGTCTGTGACTCCTGGCATATAGTATCACC